>CAWUFW010004332.1:1200000-1571101 GCA_963921515.1 Calotriton arnoldi | reverse complement strand
ACACAGAGGCTGTCATTCATAGAGATACTCAAGTATGGGAGAATTTTATTCTACATGAACTTAAAGGAGCTGAAAGTCTTGGCTTTTGCTGTGCCGTAAATGGTTCAACCTCATTCGCGGGAGCCCTAATTTATCGTCCCCCTGGTAACAGTGGCACATTTTTAGACTCACTAGGGGAAACCCTTGGCCAAGCTCTGCTTAGATATGCCAATTTTACACTACTCGGGGACCTAAACCTTCACCTTGAATGTGGTGATAACTCTGGGGTTACTACATTCTTGGATATTATTACTCCCCTTGGCCTGAATCAATTAGTTCAAGGCCCGACACATAAGGCAGGACACACATTAGATGGTGTTTGTTCTAATTTTCCCTCTATTCATGTAGAGGCATCTATCCCTCAGGTGTGGTCAGACCACTTCTTCATCCCCCTGGTTATCCCAATATTTAAAGGGCCACAATCAACTAAGAATAGCCCTATAGGGGTACCAAAACGGAAATGGCATTTATTAGCCACTAATCCTATCATGCCCAAAATTGCCCAAGAGAAAATTCCGATACTGACTGGAGAGCCAGTGGAAGACTACCATCGGTTTAATACCTGGATGGGGGCCGTATGTGATGACTTAATGCCTCTAAAACATTCTACTAGAAGGGGCAAATTAAAATCACGGAATGATCCTTGGTTTACTAAAGAGTTAGCGGAGCTCCACCTACACAGTAAACAACTAGAACGTAGATGGAGAAGGGGCTATGAGGTAGCACATCTTCAGAAATTTAAATCATTTAGGAAGCAATACCATACAGCCATTAAACTCGCAAAAAAAAATTATTTTGGGAATAAAATAGCTCTGGCAAAACAAAACCAAAAGAAATATTCGCTATTGTGAATTCTTTTATGGATCCTAAAGCCCTACACTCAGAGGTCCCTCCCTCTCAATCTCTTTGTAATGACCGCAACATTCTTTGAGGAAAAAATCATCAATATCCAAAAAGATTTTGAAATATTAAGAACAGAAGAAGTGGGGAATGAGTTGGGTCTAGATCACATACAGGATAGACCCTTATTTCACACCTTTCAAGCAGTCACCCTATCCCAGACATATGAAGCTATCTTAGCATGTAAATCAGGTTCCCCACGTGATGCTTGTCCTCCAATAATATTGCATCACATTTTGGATATAGTGAATCCCGTGATTAATAGGATTGTGAACTCCTCGCTTTCTTCTGGCATAGTGCCTGATGCGTGGAAATTCGCAATAGTGAAGCCCCTAAAGAAAAAACAACATATCGATTCTGCCAATCTCTCCAACTATAGGCCCATATCCTTACTACCAATTTTGGGTAAAGTTACTGAAAAAATGGTCTTTAAGGAACTTTCTAATTTTGTGGAGTTAGCCCAGATCCTCCATCCTAGTCAATCGGGCTTCCGCCCGAAATACTCCACAGAATCAGCCCTACTGGAGATATCTGATACTCTGAAATTAATTACTGACAAAGGCAGAAAGGCAGTGTTGATCCTTTTAGATCTGTCCGCTGCCTTTGATACTATATCTCATGACATCCTCTTGGCCAGATTAAAATCCTGCGGCATTTCCAGCACAGCTCTGGCCTGATCACATCCTTCCTATCCAATCGGAAGCAAGTAGTTTCCCTGGGCACCTTTCTTTCCTCAGAACGGACCATCAAAACAGGAGTCCCCCAGGGGGCCTCACTTAGTCCACTCTTGTTTAACGTATACATGGCCGCACTTATCTTCCTCATTTCGACTTACGGGATAGAGACAACATCCTATGCGGATGATACGCAGCTGATTTTGTCCCTTGAGAAAAACTCCACAGAGGCTGAAGAAAATTTTAAATCTTGTCTTACAGCGGTCATCACTTGGATGAAAAACAACCATCTCCGTTGTAATACGGACAAGACAGAAATCCTGTTGATCGGGAAAGACAATCCCTTTCATCCGAAGGATTGGTGGCCGGAAGAGGCAGCAGCTCCTCCTGCCACAGTGGAGGTGGCCAAGAATTTAGGGGTCTGGTTTGACTCTTCTCTTTCCTTTAAACATCACACCCTTAAGGTGGTGGGTTCCTGCTTTGGAATGATTAAAACCATGAAAAAATTCTTTGAGTTGATTCCACTGGCTGCAAGGAAAACGGTGGCCGTGGCGTTATTACTCTCAAGACTTGACTACTGTAACAGCCTGTTAGTAGGGGTCAATAAATCCATCTTGAAGAGACTACAGGTAGTGCAACATGCAGCGGCCAGACTTGTTTTGAAACTTCCACGCAGTTCATCAGCATCAGAAGCACTGAAAACTCTTCATTGGCTTCCGCTGCATAAGAGGATTCTATTTAAACTCTTGGTCATCATTTTCAGAGCTATCCGTCAAATCGGACCAGAATATCTCTCTAGGAGATTTACACCTTATATTCCGGGAAGGACACTCAGATCCACATCTGCTAACCTCCTCAAGTTACCTGGTTTTAGATTAAAAACCAGGGGAGGAAAAACTGCTACAGTACTTGGAGTAAAAGCCTGGAATTTTATGCCTAACAAACTGAGAATGATTTATTCAGAAAAACTGTTCAGGAAAGCACTAAAGACCTGGATTTATGGATTAAGTGACGTATGTAGTCTTGCCCTCATCTAGGTTCTATCGCCTTATTAGTTTGCTTGTTATCTGAATAGCGCCAGGAGGCTCCTTTGGGAGCGACAGTCTGCGCTCTATAAATGCCCATTCCATTCCATTCCAGGCAGACACCTGAGGGAACATTCCACTGAGCACAACGTGTCAGCTGATACACGGGAGTGGGAGTACAGAGTGTATTGTATGGCCTGGAGTAGGCATGACTGTCCTGCTCCACGTGGAAGAGGGATGAGCCCTGGACAGTAGGCAGGTGGCTAAGTATGTGTGACACACTTGATATATATACTCCTGAGGCCCAAACATTGTTCCCACCCGCAGCATGGGTGTGTGCCAAATACCCCAGGCACATGTGGTGAATCAGATCAGCAATTGGACCACATATCAAAGTAACACGCAGATTACATGTCAGAACTCAGGCATTGTGTAAGCAATGGACCCACCCATGAAGCCCACAACAAAGTTACGGGAACAAATGCTGTCCCCCACCTTGAGCTAAGCAAAATGTAAGGACATAGTACCCAAGTGACACAATTTCCTGACTGTAAAGGCCACACCTGGGTATCAGATGAGGAGTGGGCATGTCACAATTGAGGGGCATGGGTCCTGGACCACAAGACTGATGTACTGTGGAAGTTTAACCAGGCCAGAGGAGGGCACATAGCATTTCAGACAAAGTTCACAGTGCAGTCATGGACTCACCCCCTCCTTGCTGCTGTCTGGCCTTCAGCTGCCCATCCAGGTCAGGGAAGACCACCGCCAGGATCCTGAGCATGTGGGGGGTCAGGGTCCGGTGTCCGGCCTTCCTGCGAGGAGGCGACAGCTTCAGCTGGACCCTTGCGATCCTCCGGGTCCAGCCCCGAAGGTCCTGCCACCTCTTCTGGCAGTTGCGGATCCGGCGCTTGTAGACCCCCACAGATCTTACTGCCCGGGCGATGTTCAGCCAGATTTCCTGCTTCTGGTGGGCATCAACCTGTGAGGATGACAGTGTAAAGGCCATTACTACACATGCAACATATCCGTGCATCACACATTTGGATATACATGTCTCAATCACAGGGGCACATGATGTACACAGGTAGTGCAACGATGGCTATGAACAGTTTGCCAGCAGTTATTACATGGTATCATTGCCTGGGAAGTAAAACCTTGTTAGAATGCACTGTTACTGCACTATACCTGTTCAGTGCATGTAACTACACAATATGGGGGGTGACAACTACTCAGTGAGCATGCTAGCCAGTGGCGTGCACACTGTAAGTCTTGCTAGTCAGACAACATGCACATTTAGTAAGGCAGTGGACAGCATACTCACCTGCTCCCCTGCTTTCCCATACAGCTTGCTGTACTGTGGAAGGAGGCTGTCCAGCAGGGCCTGGTTCTCCTCAGTGCTGAAGGCTGGGGCTCTCTCCACAGTACGTGCCATAGCAGGATCCAGAGGATGCAGAGACAGCAGCAGTGGTGGTGGCAGATGTCGTTCTGGAGCATGTAGTGCAGGCAAGTGAGCTCTCGGGGGAACAGCCAGCATTATATGTGTGCTGCTGAGGCAGATACTGTCCCATGTGTCCAAAGTGATAGGTCCAAGTCGTTTGCATCTTCTGAATCTGGCCAATCCATGGAATTGCACCACTTACACACGCCCACAGCATCCTTCAAAAGTTCAACTTCATGAGACCCATGAATTTGCAACATTGTTGTGGGTGGCCAACTGAATTCACAGCATCAGACTCGTTAAAGGTTCAAAAACGTGTCCGTTGCCATGCCAGGCCACAGCCAATGCGTGCGCACCGATCGGTCCATTGCTGTACAACGCGTATTTCGGGCCACATCATATGCAATGGCCAAAGCGTGCGCACCGATCGGTCCATTGCTGTACAACGCGTACCCGCTCACATCATGTGCAATGGCCAATGCGTGCGCACCGATCGGTCCATTGCTGTACAACGCGTATTTCGGGCCACATCATATGCAATGGCCAATGCGTGCGCTCCGATCGGTCCATTGTTGTACAACGCGTCCCTGTACAAGTCACTCGCATATGTCACCATGCCTGTCACAGGTGAACGTATGCCAGCCACATTTACTTTCCAGGGACTCAGGGGCACACCTACAACACCACAGCCTGTCCACACTGTATCCTAAGGCATGTAAGGCTGCATTACCTTTTCTGTGTATGGGTGTCAACATGTGGTTTTTTGGGTGGCACTTGGGGGCAGCCACTCCCAGGCTGTGCACGTGTTCATGGGGACAGAATCCTTGGTGTGTTGTGCACATGACCACTGTGATGTGCAACTATTCATTTCAGAGCATGTGGCATGGTCACATTTCCAGGTTATGTATGTGTATGTCATGTCACATACCCCCTGAGTCCCATGTGGGACGGTATGTACGTCACTGGGTGACCCATTGCCACAATAGTGATGGCCCTCCACATACTGTGTGCATGTTGTGTTTACAATGTCTCTGATTCCATGTGCACAATGGGAGACAGTCTCCACATCCACGTTGTTTGTGCATGGACGTTGATGTTGTGCGTGTGTGTGTCACAGACGTCCATGTCTGTCCTGCAGAGGCAACAGGGACCACTACCTGTGGGGGTCATGGTTGTTTTGCTGTGGTGTATTCATGATACGCCATGTCATGCCAGTGTCCATGTGGCAATACAGGGTCCCTGGGAGTCTACCTGTCAATGAGCTGTGATGCCTGGGGCATATCTGTCCTCACATGTCACTGTGGTGTGTGTTTGGAACGTGACAGCAGTACATGGGTACTGTGACACAGCCTAATGATATCCCATAGCACAACCTGGGACTTGTTGACAACACATGTTGAACTGTGATGTTAGATGTTGGCCATGTAGGTGCCATACATGTCCTTACAGAACGGCACACACATCACGTACTTGTGTCTCGTAATGATGTATCATGTGATATTGAGTATGGTCTATGCCACATATGTGGGGTGACTGACAATCTTTCTTTCTTCACCTATGCACTGCAGGGCACCAGCTGTCCATAGACCATTCCCTGACCTTGCAACCATGGTTGAACGGGACTGCATCCGACGTTACCGCTTCACCAGGCCGCTGATTGAGGAATTGACGGTGCGGTTGGCCCCACATTTGCAACCTGGCCGGACATATCCTACAGCGCTGACCCCCAAGGTGAAGGTGATGGCAGCCCTACACTTCTTTGCCACCGGTACCTTTCAACACACTGTGGCGTCTGCTGGTGGGATGTCACAGACCATGTTCAGCCATGTGCTACGCGATGTTTTGGAGGCTATGCTGAGATACCTGAACCAGTACATCTATTTCCCTAAACGTCAACAACTCACTGACGTCAAGAGTGACTTCTATGCCCTGGGGAGGATGCCGCATGTCATTGGCTCCATTGATGGGACACATGTGGCTTTGGTACCACCACAGGCACATGAGCAGGCATACAGGAACCGAAAACATTACCATTCGGTCAATGCTCTGGTGGTATGTCTTGCAGATATGAGCATCTCACACGTGTGTGCCCGTTTCCCCGGTTCTGCACACGATGCCTACGTGATGAGGAGTAGTCGCATCCCGAGGATGATGTCACAGATGCAGAACCAGCGTGCCTGGCTTGTCGGTGTGTACTGACTTTGTACCATTGTGTGTGTTCTGCAATGTAGTATTCCACCCTCTTTTCCAACTCAGCTAATGTGCAATTGTCTGTGGGCCCGATTCACAGAACTAACTTACGTCAAAAACGTAAAGTTAGTACTTTTTGGTATTCACAGAATACACTTACTCATTTTGGTGTTCACAGAATACACTTACTGATTTTGGTATTCACAGAATACACTTACTCATACTAACTTTATGTCGCACTCGGGCCGGAGATTCCGGCCCGGTGGTGGAGATTCCGGCCGTTGTGGAGATTCCGGCCCGGAGGTGGAGATTCCGGCCGTTTGTGGAGATTCCGGCCGTTTGTGGAGATTCCGGCCGGTGGCGGAATCTCCACAAACGGCCGGAATCTCCACAATCGGCCGGAATCTCCACTTCCGGGCCGGAATCTCCACCTCCGGGCCGGAATCTCCACAAACGGCCGGAATCTCCGGCCCGAGTGCGGACATAAAGTTAGTATGAGTAAGTGTATTCTGTGAATACCAAAATGAGTAAGTGTATTCTGTGAATACCAAATGAGTAAGTGTATTCTGTGAATACTAAAAGTACTAACTTACGTTTTTGACGTAAGTTAGTTCTGTGAATCAGGCCCTGTATGTAGGTGACTCCGGATACCCCAACATGCCGTGGTTGCTGGCGCCCCTCAGGAACCCTGTGACACCAGCCCAGATGCGCTACAATGAGGCACATGGTCGGACCAGGAGAGTGATCGAGCGGACATTTGGTCTCCTGAAGAGCCACTTTCGCTGCCTGGACAAGACAGGAGGTGCCCTCCCATATGCCCCAGCAAAGGTGTGCAAGATTGTCATCGTCTGCTGCATGCTACACAACATGGCAGTGCGGAAGGAGTTGCCTCTCATCCTGGATGACGATGACCAACATCCGCCACCTGTGGAGGATCCTGGCCTGGGCCACGATGCCAGTGATGGTGATGATGATGAGGGTGATGTCCGCACACAGCTCATCACCAACTTCTTCAGCTGAATGTGAGTATCCAGAGATGTCATGTCAATGATGTGAGTTTGCGTGATATGTGTTGGTGGTGCTCTGTTGCTGTTTGAATGTGGCCATGTGCTACTTGACTATATGCGTGCAGCGATATGTCCTTACAGGTAGTCTGTACTCCCCAACAGTGTTGACATGCTAACTTGGTTTTGTGTAGGTATCTTGTGACATGTATTGGGCATGAGTATTGCAGTTCTGTCCTGTTCTTCAGTGCTTTTGACTGTGTGTCATTTCTGTCCTTCACAGGGTACTTTCAGAGTTGTTTGGTCAACTGTGATCCCCCGACACTGTGATTCAACTTCCAGGGTGGAAGCTGTTGTTTCCCTACAGGTGATGTGCCACACACCCCTGGACTTTCTTTCTTCTACACTTGTTGACTGTGTGGCCACTGCCACGTGGGATTACCTTGCATCTGTAGTGGTAACAACATGTTGCAAAAGTGTAATAAACCTGTGCTTCACTTTGGGATGTGCGTTGTCTGTGGTCACACATCTGACTGACATTTGCTTACTGCACCAGTGGGCTACTTAACACAGACTGTGAATAGGTGTGGTGTCTGTGCATTGCACTATATTTCCTGGCAACATCAGTGTAGGCGATGAGTCAGATGGCCCTGGTGTGTATGTGTTGTGTGGCCCTAGTGGTGTGTCTCCCTCATATGTGTCACGTCGCCATGACTCACATGACGGTGTTGTACTTGCTGTAGCAGTTAGCATGCACAGTGTCATTTAGCAGATCATCATCTCCATGACAAAAACCACGTTGGAATCACAACAGAGAGCAAGTATGGTGTATTAGTGAGTTTATTTACATACATGTGTGAGTATAGTGCACAGGATGGTGGGTGCTGTACATTGGGATTGTAATCCAAAGTTCCCAGATGAGTTGGAAGTCTTGGTAGCAGAAATGTCCTGAGTAAAGTCAACAGTCATCTGATACATTGGGCCAACTTAAACTCCCCATGTCATGTGGGAGAGTTGGGTTACATTCGACAGGGTGAACATTTTGCACACAAAGGTGAATTTCCAGAACAGGTGTTGGGTTCCTGGGGGATGTACATGGCCATCCCCCATCCTTCCTCGGACGACCCCTCTTCTTTGGGGGGGACCCTCACGTGCAGGCTGCTGCGGTGCAGGGGACTCTCCGCCAGAGTCATCCTCCCTCCCTGTGGCAGTTGCAGTTGTTGCAGCACCAGATGTTGTGGGCACACAGGGAGGTGTGGCCATGTTGGTGCCAATCTGGCGGAGGCATGTCAATATGTCCCTATGCACCGCTGTCAGTTCTTGTAATGTGTCCCACTTGGACTCCATGCCAGACATGTGTGTCTCCACACGGGACATGTGTGAGTCCAAGCGGGCATGATGGGCAGCCTGCTGCTGTTGCATGTCCTTGAGGATCCCCACTACCTGGCTGACCTCTCCGGTGCTATTCTGGTATGCCTCAGCAATGCATACCAGTTGTGGGTCATCATGCAGTCCAGACCCCTCTGCAAACAGCGACCTCTGCCTACCACCCCTCCCACCACCCCTGGCGACACGTGCGGGACCTGCGGTGGCACGCACAGGTGACCCTAGGCCCCCTTGGGGGTTGTTACTGGGGTTGTTGTCCGTTGCTCCACGTTGGGCCGGGGTCCGTGTGCTGTTGTCATTGGTGGTCCTTGGTCTGTCCGTGTCGGCGGGGGTGGTCTGTGTGTTGGCAGTTGTTGGAGGGGTGGGTGCAGGGGGTGCAGATGGTGGTCCTGCTGGTGCTGCATGATGACTCACACCGGAGGTGCCAGGTAGGTCTTCGCCATCCGAGGAGGGCAGAGGCTGTTCCACACCAGTGAGCTCAGTGTCCGGAGCCTGGGACAGGGCCTCCTCAACGTCTGCTGCTGTGTCCCCATCATCACCTGTTTTTGGGAGAGACACACAATGTATGTTATGTTTCTGCAGGCATCAATGGTTCACACACCTGACAGTTGTGACTGTACCTCTGGATGCGGGCCTGTACATTGCATTGTCCTAAGTTGTCACAGTCAGAGGTTGATATTGGTGTAGCAAATTGTCCTGCAAACTTGAAGCATTTCAATGTGAATGTTGAGGTGTGTACATGGACAGCATTGGTTGTATTTGGTGGACATCCGGCCCTCCTTCTCCCCCCAGCCCAGTTATCCCACCATGAAGCATGCCACCCTTGCAGTGGATTCAGGTTGACTGTCAGGATGTCAGTCAGTGGTGTCCTGTTGTTTGTTGGTGCCCAGTTCCCAGCATGGCCTTGTGCTCCCCACAACAGAGCACCATTGTCAAACATCTTCGAAGTGGCTTTTCACTCCCTGTGAGGTGTGCATGCTTCAGTGTGAGCTTGCTGGGCCATGTGGGTGGGGGATGTTGAGCTGTGACTACCACTCCCATCATGCTATTGCCTACACCCCCCTTCCCAGCATGCCCATACTTCCTTCCTTTTGAGTGGACTTCACTGTATGTGAGTGTGACAGCAATGGCAAGATGGCTGACAGTGTGGTCCTGTTGTTTGTTGGTGCACAGTTCCCAGCAGGGCCTTGTGCTCCCCACAGCAGTGCCCAGTGTCAGCCATCTTGTCAGTTGTTTTCCACTCCCTGTGAGGTGTGCATGCTTCAGTGTGAGCTTGCTAGGCCATGTGGGTGGGGGATGTTGAGCTGTGACTACCACTCCCATCATGCTATTGCCTACGCCCCCCTTCCCAGCATGCCCATACTTCCTTCCTTTTGACTCTGCTTACCTGTGGGGTAGTGTGCCTGTGCTGAAATGATGGCTGACAGTGTTGTCCTGGCGTTTGTTTGGCTACAAGTCCCATGAGTGTCCCTGTGCTTCACACAGCATAACCCAGGGTTGTGGTTCTTTGTGGGATATTTAATTAGAGTGTGAGGCATTGCATTCTCCCAGGTGAGTTGTGTGGAGTTTTTGTTAAGGGGGTGTGTGTGAAAGGCTGCTTGTAAATTTGGTCAGAGCTGTCAGTCCTCCTTCCCACCCAGCCAGATATCCCACCATGGAACGTGCTTCCATTGCAAGGAGTGCAAGTTGGCTTTCAGGATGTCAGTCAGTGGTGTCCTGCTGTTGGTTTTTGCACAGTTCCCAGCAGGGCCTTGTGCTCCCCACAGCAGTGCCCAGTGCCAGCCATCTTGTCAGTTGTTTTCCACTCCCTTTGATGTGAGCATGGTTCATAGTGGTGTTGATGGGCCAATTGTGAGGGTGAGCAATACCTGTGACTACAACTCCCATCATGCTATTGGCTACACTGACTTCACCAGCATACACAGAATTCCTTCCTTTCAGTGAGCTTCCCTGTGAGGTGGTGTTCTAGTGGTGGCTACATATCTGACTGTGTTTGTTGGTTAGATTTGTGCCACTGCCTAGCTCTATTTGTTGTTGGGTTTGTACATGTCATGACACAGTTACATATCACTATGAAATGGCATGTATTGTGTTTATCTGACTGACATACACATCTTGGGATGATTATCTTTTGGTTGCTGTGGATTTGCTAAGGGTGCATGGTTTGACTATCCCCTTGACAGTGATGTGTGTGTATTGTCACACAATATTGTGTATATTTGTTGTGTACTCACCAGGTTCTGGGATGTTTGATAGTCCATATACGCTCACTGGTGGTAGGATGGCCCGCACCTTCTCCTCCCAGGGCCTGAGGTATACTGGTTTGGCAGGAGGGCCACTGCCGGTGTGTTGGCTCAAGGCGTAATCCTTCTTTAGTAGGTCCTTGACCCTCCTGCGCACATCATACCACCTGTTCTGGATGTCTTCCTTTGTGCGCAAACATGGTGATTGTGCGTTCACCCTGTCGACGATCCTCTCCCACATCTTGGTTTTCTGCGACATGGGTGTCTGTTGGACCAATGTACCAAACAACTGTGGCTCTACCCTGAGGATCTCATCTACCAGGATTTCCAATTCACTGTCTAGGAACTTTGGATTCTTCTTTGGGGGCATGGTGATGGGTGGTAGTGGTGATTGCTGTATGTGTGGGTGTGCAAGTGAGGGTGTGTGTGTAGGTTTTGCTGGGTGTATGTGAGGGTGCTATTTGTTAAGGTGCTGATGGTGTGTGGCTTGTGTGATGGATGAGCTGTGCGTGTGTCTGTGGTTGCTGTCTGATGGTGTTCTGTGCTGGCAGGTCAGTTGAATTTGCAAAGGATCATGGTAGGGATTTGTGGCCTTTATATGGGTGGAGTTGTGGGTGTGTCTTTGTTCCATGTCCCCCCCCCCCCCAGTATTTATTGGCTTTGTAATTGCTTGTTTGGCCCTTTTTTTTGTGTTTTTTCCTTTGTAGTTTTGGGGCATGTAGGAGACGTTCTTCTGACCGAGTAGGACGCTGCAGTTGTCTCGTGCGAGCTTCTCCGAGTCGTTCACGCTGTCTTTCTGCTGTGTTTCATGTGCGGCGTACGCGTCGGTCGCGGAGTATTGGGTTGCCTCGGCTGGGTTTAGTATGCGTGTCGGTCGTACGGCTTGGTCTCCGTGCGAATCGGTCTGGTTTTCCACGCATTGCATCATACTGCGCGGGTCGGAGTTCGCGGGTACGTTTCGTTCGGGTTCATTCCTGGTGCGTGTCGGTCGGTTCGGTTCACGTTGTTTCCTGGCCGGATGGCTGGTTTCCGTGCGATTCGGTCGTTCGGCTTGTGTTCCGTACGAGTCGGTCGTGATTCACATGCATCTCATCGTACTACGCAGGTTGGGCAGCGCCGGTACGTGTCGGTCGGACTGAATTCCCGTACCAAGTCGGTCGGTACGTTTTCCGGCCCGAATCGGAATCGGCCCCTATGTGTTTCAATTAACTATATATACATTGTTATTTTTTTTCATTTGCAACTATGTTTTAATTAAAATATTATACTACTTTAACCTATATTATTTTTTAAGATTATAAATTAATACACACATATCTAAATTACTATTCCCACTCCAGTTAGCATTGATTCATTGTAAGTGTTGGACACTAAACTTAATTAAGTTACTATTCCCACTCCAGTTAACATTAATCTAGGGTTGGTGCTGAACACTAAACTTAATTAATTTACTATTCCCACTCCAGTTAGTATTAAGTCAAAATAGGTGCTGGACTCTAACCTTAATTAATTTACTATTCCCACTGCAGTTAACATTAATTCAGGGTAAAAGCTGCACACTAAACTTAATTAATTTACTATTCCCACTTCAGTTAGTATTAATTTAGGGTAGGTGCTGTACACTAAACTTAATTATTTACTATTCCCACTCCAGTTAGCATTAATCCAGGGTAGGTGCTGGACACTAAACTTAATTAATTTACTATTCCCACTCCAGTTAACATTAATCCAGGGTAGGTGCTGGACACTAAACTTAATTAATTTACTATTCCCACTCCAGTTAATATTAACTCAAGGTAGGTGTGGACTGTAAACTTAATTATTTTACTATTCCCACTCCAGTTAACATTAACTCAAGGTAGGTGCTGGACTGTAAACTTAATTAATTTACTATTCCCACTCCAGTTAACATTAACTCAGGGTAGGTGCTGGACACTAAACTTAATTAATTTACTATTCCCACTCCAGTTAGTATTAAGTCAGGGTAGGTGCTGGACTCTAAACTTAATTAATTTACTATTCCCACTCCAGTTAGCATTAATCTAGGGTAGGTGCTGGACACTAAACTTAACTAATTTACTATTCCCACTCCAGCTAACATTAATCTAGGGTAGGTGCTGGACACTAAACTTAATAAATTTACTATTCCCACTCCAGTTACTATTAAGTCAAAGTAAGTGTTTTACTCTGAACTTAATTAATTTACTATTCCCACTCCAGTTAGTATTAATTCAGGGTAAAAGCTGGACACTAAACTTAATTAATTTACTATTCCCACTCCAGTTAGCATTAGTTCAGGGTAAGAGCTGGACACTAAACTTAATTAATTTACTATTCCCACTTCAATTAGTATCAATTCAGGGTAGGTGCTGGACACTAAACTTAATTAATTTACTATTCCCACTCCAGTTAGCATTAATCCAGGGTAGGTGCTGGACACTTAACTTAATTAATTTACTATTCCCACTCCAGTTAACATTAATCTAGGGTAGCTGCTGGACACTAAACTTAATTAAGGTACTATTCCCATTTCAGTTAGTATGAACTCAAGGTAGGTGCTGGACTCTAAACTTAATTATTTTACTATTCCCACTCCAGTTATCATTAATGTAGGGTAGGTGCTGGGAACTAAAGTAAATTAATTTACTATTCCCACTCCAGTTAGTATTAACGGGCCTATTAGGATGGCGGGCAGACCTGAGTCCGCCCGCCATCCTCGCGGTGTTGGGACCAACCACCAGACGTGCTGCGGTCCCGCACCGCTAATTAGGATGCGACCGCCACCCTGGCGGTCGCATCCTGCATATTTGACATTGCGGCGGGTGCTGCTTACAGCAGCACCCGCCGCAATGCCAAAATGGCATGTTGTGCATTTGCATGCACAACGTGGCAGGCACCGCGCGGTGCCTGCCACCTTGTGCATGCAAATGGACAGGGGTACCATGGGTACCCCCCAAGTGCATCCCCCAGCCCCCCACCTCCCCGGGGGCCCGCATAGGGCCCCCAAAGAACATCCCCGCCAGCCTTTCGAAGCCGCCATGGAAAGGCCTTCACAACACACCATCCTAATATGGATGGCGGTGCCTGATAGGCACCGCCACCATATTAGGGGCCAATTCTGCCCGGCCGGCAATTGGAACGATTGCCCACCGGCGGAAAAGCAGCGGACGCACTTTGCGTCCGCCGCGAAACCCCCCGCCATTGTAATATGGCGGGGGGTTCACTCGTTACGATGTCGTGACGGTCGCCACCGCCAGCTCGGCGGTGGCGAACATCACGACATCATAATGAGCCCCTAAGTCAGGGTAGGTGCTGGACACTAAACTAAATTAATTTACTATTCCCACTCCAGTTAGTATTAAGTCAGGGTAGCTGCTGGACTCTAAACTTAATTAATTTACTATTCCCACTCCAGTTAGCATTAATCCAGGGTAGGTGCTGGACACTAAACTTCATTAATTTACTATTCCCACTCCAGTTAGTATTAACTCAGGGTAGGTGCTGGACTCTAAACTTAATTAATTTACTATTCCCACTCCAGTTAACATTAATCTAGGGTTGGTGCTGGACACTAAACTTAATTAATTTACTATTCCCACTACTGTTACTATTAAGTCAAAGTAGGTGTTTTACTCTAAACTTAATTAATTTACTATTCACACTCCAGTTATCATTAATTCAGGGTAAGTGCTGGACACTAAACTTAATTAATTTACTATTCCCAAATGAGTTAGTATTAATTCAGGGTAGGTGCTGGACACTAAACTTAATTAATTTATTATTCCCACTCCAGTTAACATTAATCTAGGGTAGGTGCTGGACACTAAACTTAATTAATTTACTATTCCCATTCCAGTTAGTATTAATTAAGGGTAGGTGCTGGACACTAAACGTAATGAATTTACTATTCCCACTACAGTTACCATTAATTCAGGGTTGGTGCTGGACACCAAACATAATTAATTTACTATTCCCACCCCAGTTACCATTAAATAAAGGTAGATGCTGTACACAAAACATATTGAATTTACTATACCCACTGTAATTACTGTAAAATAAAAGGAGTTGCCAGACCTTAAATAAATATATATATTTTTTCCCAATAAGATTAATATAATATCACTAACTATACTCTACATTAAATGTAAAATATTTCACAATACCTATAATAATTCTGTGCACTTTATAATATAAATAATTACAATATTTTTAAATTTATCAAATTAATTTTTTTTAAAATATATTCTCAAATATTAATGTTTTTCATAATATTATAATTCACATATAAATAATATATTATCTACATAAAACACCTAAAGCTTAATATTACATTTTTAAATTTAAATATTTCATAAAATTTATCTTTTCAATTAAATATTCAAAATTAATACATTTTTTTTTATAATTTTATAATTTTTATTTTTAAAAAATGAAATATTTAAGATTTTTCATTAATAATATAACATTTTCTAACTTCTTAACATTTATTTATTAATAATAAACACTTCAATATAAATATTATAAAATTAAAAATTGTCACTATAAACAAATATTAATTTCAAAATATTTTTAAATGTTTTTAATATTTTTTATTTGTAAATATTGAAATCAAATCTATAAAATACTAACCAACCTTATAGCCTATAAACACAAATCCAAAATGCCAAAACAAAACTTTCTAAATACCAAAAAAATATTGCCAAATTGAATATATAAACCTCGATTTTTATTTAAAATTTATTCAATAATTTTAAAACACTAACCACCCTTATCCCCTATAAACCCAACATCCTGCTCCAAAAACAAAATATTTAAAATTTCAAAATAAAATGTTTGTTACACTTTTAATTTTTAAATTTCCTAAAAATGTAAATCAATTATTTTTAAAACACTCCCCACCCTTATCCCCTATAAACCCAACATCCCACTGCTAAAACAATATTTTCTAAATTCGAAATTTAATTTTCAAAATTTAGGGGCCTATTAGCAATAACCGGCGATAATTATCGCTAAGCGCAGTTAGCGCTAGGATAATTATCGCCGGCTATCGCAGGTTTCTATCGCGGAGATAGCGTGCTATCAGCAACGCTTATCTCCAAAGCGATAGAAACCCTGAAGAACAGTGTGAATATCGCTTGAAAACAAGCGATATTCACACTGTGACTCAGTGTTGGCTTAGCGATAGGGCGTAGGGGATTTAGCCATGTAATCCACCTCCCATTGGATTACATGGCTAAGTCAGGGTGAGACCAGGCGTTAACAAACCAGCGCTAAACGTGTTTAGCGCTGGTTCGTAATCACCTCCCCTGCCTCGCTAATAGGCGATAGCGACCTTAGCGACTGTTTCCAGTCGCTTTAGGTTGGGAACGCCTACTTTGCATGCCATTAGCGATAAATATCGCTGGCATGCAAAGCGGCACCCAACCCGGTCGCTATCGCCTAAAAGCTGTCGCTAACAGCAGTTAGCGACAGCTTGCTAATAGGGCGTTTGCATTATCGCCGCTTTAGCGGGAAAAAGTCCCGCTAAAGCGGCGATCGAGCCCTTTATAATATGCCCCTTAATTTTTAAATTTCGAATTTATTATAAAAATTAAAATCAATTATTTTAAAATACTCCCCACCCTTATCCCCTATAAACACAACATCCCATTCCTAAAAATTATTAAACAAATTTTATTTTTCATAACATTAACTAACTATTATTATACTCCAAACAAACTCTAAATAATTGAAAATATATTACAATAACGATATTTTAACATAACGACATTTTTACAGTTGATATTACAAACTTCGATATTTTTAACATCGATATACATAACATCGATATTTAATACTATTGATATACTAAACTCGATATTTAAGTATATCAATATTAAAAGTTCGATATAATGTCTACTTACCGACAATATAGAGCCATATTACGCAGGTTAACCATTATGTAATTTTTATTTTGTGTGTTTATTTTATGGTAGTTAGCTTGAAAAAACTTTTTTATTTAAAGTGCAGCTAAGAATGGCCACTAAATGAAATTAGAATGTTTAGGTTTTGTTTATCTTTCATGAATAATATGTTGATAAAACAATGGACAATGTTGAGGGCCAGAGGTTTTAGGACATTCTTTGGAATATAGGTAACTACAACAAAGACTAATACCATGCACTACAGTTGCGACATAATCACAACAACCACTACACTTATAACAGATTCACATTCGCCACAAACGAATTTACCATTACAATGCCAACAACACATTCAATTGCATCAGCTTATATTACTGTCAGGAACCTGTTTAGAGGGCCACGGGGCAAGCAGGAGTTACTGGGCCCAACCGTGGTTGCTGAGGCCTTTTACTCCCGATGTCCCAGATCGATGACCTATGGATCCTGCTCAGCTGGGCCGAGCGCCCCTTCTGCACCTGACTGTCACTTAGGTAGCATCACACAAGCAGTCAAGGCTCCTTTGGGAGGGAGTGCAGATACAGATCAATGAGAACGACTTATAACTCGATGTTCCAGCAGCACGAACAATAAATCATTATACAGCCAAGTACTTGTTTTTATATAAAACAAAATATTTTCCTTCTAATTCTACATATGCAAAGGTAAACAACATTCAAAAGCAATAACATAATCCCCCTTGAGGTGGTGGCTCTAGTAGTTATCAGGCCCCTCCCTGTCCTACTAACTTTAGTGCAACAGTTTCACTGTTATTCCCCATTCACTGATGACCACATCCAGGGAATGTAAACTATTAGGCCCTACTCAAGAATTCTCCCTTCTAACTTCTTTCGGAAGTTCAGCCACAAGAGTCTATGGGGTCGAAGTACCAATGGCAGTATGTCCCCCGGGGCACCAAAGGCCCAATTTATTGCTTATCTGCTGTATGGCACCCTTCAGCGGTGCAGCGAAGTCCTGCTCCAGATCGGCAAAGTCAGGCTGCACGTAGTCAGAAGCGGCAGCACCTGACAGTCGCAGGCTCTCTCCTACAAGCCACACTACTGGCTGGTTCTAGCAATCGGGGTTGTTCCCGCCCCGGTGATCGCAAGGTAAGTCGCACTTCCCTTCACAGGGGGGAAGGTTGATCTCCATGCTCCGCCGGGGCTTCGGCAATGTCCTTTGATCCTCAGTCCTCATTCGGTGCAGTTCGTAAAATGTGGGCTGGTCCTGCCTTGGTTAAAACAGCAGTTTCTCGGTCCCGGGCAACGGCCCAAACCCTTGGCCTCAGCGGCCCCTCCTGGCATACGGGGTAGTTACCGCAGCACTCACAAGTCCAGTCACGCTGACCTGGCGTTGATGTTCACCGTGGCCCCCTCTCTGGCTTACGGGGCCACACACCATGAGGTCGTGCAGGCATGGCGCCCTCCACAAAACCCTTGCTCCTCAGCTAAGTCCACGGCAGCCCCTCCGGGCACACCGGGATCGCTGAAACAATCCAGCACACGGGCTATGGCCCAATCAGTGCATCGATAGGGAGGAGGTCTTTGCCTTAATAACTCCTTCAACAGAGGGACTTAATTTTCATTATACTCCATGGGAGCAGTATCAAATTCCTTAGGTTTATGTACTACATATGCTTTCTGTTTCTGCATATCCATTTCTCTGTGTAGTTGCTCAACCTCTTCTATTTGTTCCTTATTCCTATGATCTCGTGCCCTTTCTGTCAACGTTTTAGGTTTTCTTGACCTAATTTTCTCTTCCTGAATCGCTTTTACCACCACAAGGCAATTTACAACAAGTGAAGTTACTTACGATGCACTACAATTATAACACATCTCAGAGTTTAAGAGTTGTAATTGTATACGGATTGTAAGGGTTTTAAGGGTTTAAGGATGGGTGGTGTTAAGGGGTATGAAGTGTTTTTTAATGTTCAGGGACGGGTACTGCATAGGAGGAGTAAGGAGTTTTTAGGGTTGAAGGATAGTATTAAGAGGAAGTAAGGAATTTTTAGAGTTTAGGGATCTATATTGTGTAGGAGTAGTAGGTGTTTTTTAGGGTGCAAGGATGGGTAGCATATAGGCTTATTAAGGAGTTTAATGGGTCCAAGAACGGGTGGTAAGTATTAGTAAGGGGTTTCTAGGGTCCAGGGAAGAATAGCATTTTTGAGATATAAAAAAAGTTTTAGCCAAGCAGCATCCGTTAAAACCACATTCGTTAAAACAGTTACACTTTCCACAATCACATTTTTCATAACAATTCAGAATTGCAAGGTTACCCTCTATCGAATGGCACTTTGTAAACAGCTAGCCGCCACAAAACACAAAGGGGTCGATTCCGATTCGGGCCGGAAATTTCCCCGACCGAGCCGGACCCGGAGAGATTTCCGACCGAATCGGACCCGTGCAGTCCGACCGAACGAGTCCGATGCGTCCGTATGTTATCGGACACGAGTCGGTCGGACTCCCATTGAACTCAATGGGAGCCGGTCGTACAACGCGTACGCGGGCTCCCATTGCCTCAATGGGTGCGAGGCGGACAAGGGCGCCCCCTACAGCGAGTACGCCGCGGGCGCTTCGCGGCGTACACGCACAGGTAGGGGGACCCTTGGGTCCCCCTGTGTGCGCCTCGCACGGGTACGCGTACAGGGGGTCCGACACGGACCCCCAAAGTACGGCTCCGACAGCGAGTTCGAGTCGGACGGCGCGAGTCGGTCGGAGCGGTCGAGGTGCGCATCGTACTTACCCGGCCGGAAAACGTCTCCATTGCGCGGTGCGGACCGGGTCCGACCGAGTCGGTCGGAGCGGTACGGTCCGGGTACGAGTCGGTCGGAGCGGTCGGGTCGCCCGGACGAGTCGGTCGGCGAACTCGCATCGTACTCGCTCGGCCGGACCCGCGTACGGTTCGGTCGGGTAACAGGCTTTCGCATGGCTTTTTTCCCGACCGAATGGTATTGGGTGCGCCTCCGACCGAGATCGGAATCGGCCCCAAAGTAGGTGACAAGAGAGATGGTAAAAATAACATTGCAATCCTACATTCCCAAAAGTTTGCTTGTCTTAAAACCAGTAATAAATAACGTTTGATCAATGCAGAATATAATTTTGAAAAAAGCAAAAAGTGCATTGTGCTTTGTGCAGACAGACAGTCACAAGGACATGCAGGCACATTCTTGGAATAAGAGCCTAGTGCTGGAAAGGCCATCAAAAATATGCAGTATTCAGCCTCAATCTAGTCAGCAAAAATCTATTATTCTTATTTGTGATCCAGGTAAAATAAAGTTCAATGCCAGAAGAAAGTGCATATCATGTTGTAGTTTGAGACTGTGATTTTCCGAGACTCACTGTGCAGTCTCAGCATTACAATAGGGCATGAAAGTTACTTTCAAAGATTTTATGTGGTAAAAGAGAGGGTCTCAGGTTTATCAAAGAGATCATGCAGGTTCAAAGTATGACTAGATTTGCTGGTGGTTCAGTGGACTAATGCATCCACTGCAGCGGCCTATGTTCAACATCATGGTCACAGGTTCAAATCCTGGTGGTTCCACTCAGCCTTTCATCCAACTGAGGTTGATAAAATGAGTACCGTTGAGTAACAATAAACATGTTATTCAGCGCCAAGATACCTATGGGTGAATGTGCGCTTTACAAATGCTTATGTTATGTATGACAGGCATGGAATCTTTAATCCCTTTGCTGCTAGGCCTTTTCCCCCCCTGTGCTAAGCCTTTTTTTGGCTATTTGAAGTAGTTCACGCTTAGGCCCCTGTAACTTTTTGATAACATAAGGTATCCATGCCAAATTTGCGTCCTTTTCTTTGAACATCATGGGGATTCTAAAGATACCCAGGGTTTGTAGATTCCCCTGGAGGGGACCCAGAAATTAGCCAAAATACAGCTAAATTCTTTTTTTTTTTTTTTTTTTAAATGGGAAAAAAGTGCTTCAAATGAAAGCGTCTGTTTTTTTCCCTGCAAATGTATCAACAAAGGGTTTGTGGGGCTGAAATCACCATTTTCCCAGCTTTCAGGGACTGAGAGACTTGTCAGAAAACCAACATTTTTTACACAGTTTTGGCATTTTACTGGGACATAGCCTATTTTTGCTATTTTTTGTGCTTTCAACCTTCTTCTAGTTAATGGTAGAAATGAGTATGAAAGCAATAATGGATCCTGGAAAGCTATACATTTTAGAAAAGTAGGCAAAATTCTGAATTCAGCAAGGGGTCATTTGTGTAGGTCCTTCAAGCTTTCTTTATAGAAACTAACAGTTGAAAATAGGAAAAATTGAAAATCAGTTAAAAAAAACAGCCATTTGTGCCAACGTTTTCACATGTAACTTCTTCTAATAATGACAGACGTTTGAAAGCAATATACCGTTACATCCGCTGGACCATTCTGGTTGTGGGGATATATAGGACTTGTAGGTTCACCAATAACCCGACGAACCCAGAGCCAATAACTCAGCAGCGTCTTGCAGTGGTTTTTTATTATGTACCGGGTATATAGCAATTAATTTGGGAAAATATATACAGGGAAAAATCGGGATGAAAGACACCTATGTATTTCTGAAATTGGAACAAAATATAGAGTTTAGAAACAGTAGTTATTTGCACATTTCCGAAATTGTGAGTACCCATACTAGCATGAGAATTATAGGACATTTTTCAAAGTGACTTCTTTTTTACACGTTGTCTTTCATTTGGAAGGCAGAAATGCATCGAAAGTCAATAGGTAATACCAATTCTGTGTTACCCTAAGTCTCCCGATAAAAATGGTACCTCACTTGTGTGGGTAGGCCTAGTGGCCACGACAGGAAACGGCCCAAAACGCAACGTGGACACACCACATTTTCACAGTGAAAACTGACCCTTTTTTTGCAAAGTGCCTAGCTGTAGATTTTGAACCCTAGCTCTGCCGGCACCTAGGGAAACCTAGCAAACCTATACATTTTTGAAAACTAGACACCCAGGGGAATACAGGGTGGGGTGACTTGTCTGGCTCTCACCAGGTTCTGTTACCCAGAATCCTTGCAAACCTCAAACTTTGTCAAAAGAAAACACATTTTCCTCATATTTCTGTGGTACAAAGTTCTGGAATCTGCGTGGATCCACAAAATTCCACCCACCCCACATTCCTCAAAGTCTCCCGAGAAAAATGGTACCTCACTTGTGTGGGTAGGCCTAGTTCCCGCTACAGGAAAAGGCCCAAAATGCAAAGTGGACACACCACATTTCACAGTGAAAATTGACCCTTTTTTTGCAAAGTGCCTAGCTGTAGATTTTGAACCCTAGCTCTGCCGGCACCTATGGAAACCTAGCAAACCTATACATTTTGGAAAACTAGACACCCAGGGGAATCCAAGATGGGGTGACTAGTCTGGCTCTCACCAGGTTCCGTTACCCAGAATCCCTTGCAAACCTCAGACTTTGTAAAAAAAAAAAACACATTTTCCTCACATTTCTGTGGTGGAAAGTTCTGGAATCTGCGTGGATCCACAAATTTCCTACCACCCAGCGTTCCCCCAGGTCTCCCGATAAAAATGGTACCTCACTCGCGTGGGTGGGTCAAGTACCCGCGACAGGCAAGGGCCCAAAACGTATTGAGGAGACATCAAAAGTACCTATCACAAAACAACCTGGTTTTGCAAGGGGGGTTACCTGGGTTTTTGGCCCCGGGCTCGGCGGCCACCTTGGGAAACTACCAAACCCATACATTTCTGAAAACTAGACACCCGGGGGAGTCCAGCGAGGTATGGCTTGTGTGGATCCCCCAACATTTTCCTACCCAGAATCCCCTGCAAACCTCAAATTTAGCTAAAAAACCACATTTTCCACATATTTTTGTGTGGAATCACCGTGCCGGCACAAATGTCCTACCCCACAGCGTTCCCCTCAGTCTCCCGAGTAAAATGATACCTCACTTGTGTGGGTGTCCAATGCAGAATTGGCTAAAAATGTATTTTGTTTAAAATGTAGCGCTTAGAATTCTCGCTGCTATACCCTTAATCCCTATGTTTTTGGCCTTTCCCAGTCACAGGCCCTTGCCCCACCCACACAAGTGAGGTATCATTTTACTTGGGAAACTGTGGGGTAGAACATTTGTGCTGGCACAGTGATTCCACACATAACTATGTGGAAAATGTGTTTTTTTTAGCTAAATTTGAGGTTTGCTGGGGATTCTGGGTAGGAAAACATTGAGGGATCCACGCAATCCATGCCTCGCTGGACTCCCCTGGGTGTCTAGTTTTCAGAAATGTGTGGGTTTGGTAGTTTTCCAAGATGGCCGCCGAGCCAGGGGCCAAAAACCCAGGTGACCCCCCTTGCAAAACCAGGTTGTCTTGTGATAGGTAATTTTGATGTCTCCTCAATACGTTTTGGGCCCTTGCCTGTCGCGGCCACTTGACCCACCCACGCAAGTGAGGGACCATTTTTATCGGGAGACCTGGAGGAACGCTGGGTGGTAGGAAATTTGTGGATCCATGCAGATTCCAGAACTTTCCCACACAGAAATTTGAGAAAAATGTGATTTTTTTCAGCTAAATTTGAGGTTTGCATGGGATTCTGGGTAGGAAAACGTTGGGAGGTCCACACAAGCCATACCTCGCTGGAGTCCCCCGGGTGTCTAGTTTTCAGAAATGTGTGGGTTTGGTAGGTTTCCCAAGATGGCCGTCGAGCCTGGGGCCAAAAACCTAGGTGACCCCCCTTGCAAAACCAGGTTGTTTTGTGATAGGAACTTTTGATGTCTCCTCAATACGTTTTGGGCCCTTGCCTGTTGCGGGTACTTGACCCACCCATGCGAGTGAGTTACCATTTTCATCGGGAGACCTGGGGGAATGCTGGGTGGTAGGAATTTTGTGTCAGCCCAGTGATCCCACAACTTTCCCACACAGTAATTTGAGAAAAATTTGATTTTTTCAGCTAAATTTGTGGTTTGCAGGGGATTCTGTGGGAAAACGTTGGGGGGGTCCATGCAAGCCATACCTCGCTGGACTCCCCCGGTGTCTAGTTTTCAGAAATGTGTGGGTTTGGTAGGTTTCCCAAGATGGCCGCCTAGCACGGGGCCAAAAACCCAGTTGACCCCCCTTGCAAAACCAGGTTGT
The DNA here is from genome assembly GCA_963921515.1 of Calotriton arnoldi. NCBI lineage: Eukaryota > Metazoa > Chordata > Amphibia > Caudata > Salamandridae > Calotriton > Calotriton arnoldi. The sequence continues at coordinate 1,547,172 of CAWUFW010004332.1, read as the reverse complement.
TTTGTGATAGGTAATTTTGATGTCACCACAATACGTTTTGGGCCATTGACTGTCATGGGTACTTGACCCACCCACAAGAGTGAGGTACCATTTTTATTAGGAGACCTGGGGGAATGCTGGGTGGTAGGAAATTTGTGTCAGCCCAGTGATCCTACAACTTTACCACACAGAAATTTGAGAAAAAGTTGATTTTTTCATCAAAATTTAAGGTTTACAGGGGATTCTGGGTAGGGAAACGTTGGGGGATCCATGCAAGCCATACCTCCCTGGACTCCCCCGGGTCTCTAGTTTTCAGAAATGTGTGGGTTTGGTAGGTTTCCCTAGATGGCCGCCAAGCCCGGGACCAAAAACTCATGTGAGCCCCCTTGCAAAAGGGTAACAGAACCTGGTGAGAGCCAGACAAGTCACCCCATCCTGGATTCCCCTGGGTGTCTAGTTTTCAAAAATGTATAGGTTTGCTAGGTTTCCCTAGGTGCCGGCAGAGCTAGGGTTCAAAATCTAAAGCTAGGCACTTTGCAAAAAAAGGGTCAGTATTCACTGTAAAAATATGATGTGCCCACGTTGCGTTTTGCGCCGTTTCCTGTCGTGGGCACTAGGTCTACCCACACAAGTGAGGTACTATTTTTATCGGAAGACTTTGGAGAATGCAGGGTGGGTGGAATTTTGTGGATCCATGCAGATTCAAGAACTTTCCATCACAGAAATGTGAGGAAAATGTGTTTGTTTATACAAAGTTTGAGGTTTGCAAGGGATTCTGGGTAACAGAACCTGGTGGGAGCCAGACAAGTCACCCCCTCCTGGGTTCCCCTGGGTGTCTAGTTTTCAAAAATATATAGGTGTGCTAGGTTTCCCTAGGTGCCGGCAGAGCTAGGGTTCAAAATCTACAGCTAGGCACTTTGCAAAAAAAGGGTCAGTTTTCACTGTAAAAACGTTGCATTTTGGGCCGTTTCCTGTCGCGGGCACTAGGCCTACCGACACAAGTGAGGTACCATTTTTCTCAGAAGACTTTAGGGAATCCGTGGTGGATGGAATTTTGTGAATCCATGCAGATCCCAGAACTTTCCATCACAGAAATGTGTGAAAAATGTGTTTCTTTTAACTAAGTTTGAGGTTTGCAAGGGATTCAGGGTAACAGAACCTGGTGAGAGGCACACAAGTTACCCCATCCTGGATTCCCCTTGGTGTCTAGTTTTCAAAAATATACAGGTCTGCTAGGTTTCCCTATGTGCCGGCTGCGCTAGGGCCCAAAATCCACAGGTAGGCACATTGCTAAAAACAAGTCTGTGCCTAGTTGGCTTTCTGCCGCCCTGGGGAGGAATCGGGGGGGGTTGCCCCAATATGCCCCCAAGGGAGGCAGAAAGACTGTGGCTATTTTTTTGGGGGGTGGGGGCATTGGTATGCCCATTCTGGGCAGCCCCCACGTATAAAAAAAGCCAGCGTAATCACTGGTGCCTAGTGGGCTCTCTGCCCCCCCGGGGGGAGATCAGGGGCCACTGCCCCCCGGGGGGCAGAAAGACTGTGAAATTTTTTGGGGGGAGGTGGGCATTGGCATGCCCATTCTGGGCTGACCTCACCCCTGAATTTAAAAAATATATATTTTCCTGATGCCTGGTGGACTTTCTGCCCCCCCCCGGGGGGCACATAAGGGGCTATTTCCCCCATATGCCTCCCGGGGGGGCAGAAAGACTGTGGTAATTGTTTTTGGGGTGGGGGCATTGGCATGCCCATTCTGGGCAGCCCCCACCCCTACAGCCTAAAAAAAAAAAATCCCTGGTGCCTAGTGGGCTTTCTGCCCCCCCCTCCCGGGGGCAGATCAGGGGCAACAGGTACATTCTGTAAATCTCTGCTAGAAGCAGTAGTTAACCAAGCCAGCGCTGGGGCGAATTTTACTCTCCTCTGAGATTTTAATCTGCATTTCGATGACCCGGGAGCAGTAACTGCATTTCAATTAGCGCGAGACCTTGCAGCTTTTCATCTGCCACAAAAGATTTTGCTAGCAACTCATGTCAAAGGGCACCTCCTTGATCCCGTATTTTCTAACCTAGAGGACTTAAAAGGGAAAGATCCCATTCTCCTCCCGTGGTCTGACCATTTCCTTATCCTTTTTTTTTGGTCCCCGCAGGCCATCACATCTCATACTCAGTCCATACGGACCTTGAACCGTCCCTGGCCCAAGCTCCCCTTGGACAAGTGGGCCCACGAACTGGAAAAAACCAGACCTAAGCCTGATCCCAGTCCAGTCAAGGCCAATGAGGACTTTTGTAATTGGATAGAGGACTCATTGAATGTGGTCCTTCCAAAAATATTGATAAAAAAGCCTTGTGGATCTCATAAATCCCCTTGGTTTTCCTCCGAACTACATATGTTAAAACAGCGTTGTAAGGTATTGGAAAGAAGCTGGAGGAAAGATTTCTCACCCAACAAGAAGTTGGAATATAGGGCGGCTATTGGCATTTATAAAGCAGAAATAAAAAAAAGCCCAGGCCTCCTATTACGAGGAAAAGATCTTGTCAGCTGCCAACTCTACCAGAGAAACTTTTATTATTATAAAAAACTACTCAAAGCCCCCGCCTCGCCAGTTGTACCTGACACCTCGGGTCAACGCTGCAATGAACAGGCAGAGTTCTTCATCACCAAAGTACAGAATATTCTTAAACTACTACCCCAAACTGATGATGAATGCGATATCCCAAACGAGTACATGGATTCGGGTCCACATATAACTGAACACCTATTGGAGGCCATTCCACCTCTACCCCAGGAATCACTTTTAACTTTGCTGTCCTCGGTTAAAAGTGGGTCGCCCAGGGATCCAGCACCTCTAAATATCCTGAAACTGGTAGCACCTTTAATTGCCCCCACCATCACGGACCTGATTAATGCCTCACTTTCCACAGGCATAGTCCCCACTAATTGGAAAGGGGCTATGGTGAAAACGCTATTAAAAAAACCCAATCTGGATCCTGCGGACCTGGGCAACTATCGCCCTATTTCCCTCCTTCCAGGAATCGGCAAGATCGCAGAAAAATATGTAAACCATACTCTCTCTAGTTTTCTTGAATCTCATAACTTGCTTCATCCCCCCAAACAGGGTTCCGCCCGCGACAAAGCACCAAAACTGCTCTGTTAGCCATGGTGGAAGAAAGCAGAAAGATTCTAGATTCAGGAGGGTCATTCAGCCATTATACTCCTCGACCTGAGCGCAGCTTTTGACACAGTGAACCATCGCATTTTGGTTCACCGTCTCAGTAGCGTAGGAGTAACTGGTACTGCGTTGCAATGGCTGTGTTCCTTTCTGGAGGGAAGATTCTTCCAGGTTTTCGAGGGGGACACTGTTTCAAAACCCACCCCCTACTGTGCGGAGTCCCTCAGGGCTCATCATTGAGCCCAACTCTTTTAATGTTTATATGGCCCCGCTGGCGGCTATTGTAGCCCCCTTCGGGATTCACATGGTGACCTACGCCGATGATACTCAATTGGTTGTAGTGCTAAACCAAGCAGATCAGAGGTCTAATGGCCTCTATTTATGTCTTGAGGAAGTATCTAAGCGGATGGGTGTGTCTCACCTTAAGCTTAACGGTGAAAAAACTGAGCTCATGATCCTGGGCAATCCTTTAAGCTTTAAATCCAGCACCATGTGGCCAGCATGCATGGGCCCAATACCGGTCCCTAAGACCGAGATAAAGAGCCTGGGCATCTGGGTGGATCAGAACTTGACCTTCAGGGTGCAGGCCAGGAAGACGGCGACCACTTGTTATGGCCTGCTCAGATTGGCCCGCAAAGTGCTTCCTCTTCTCCCTTTTCAAGCCAAAAAAATACTAGTTCAATCGCTTATTCTTTCCAGGATAGACTATGGAAACGCTTTATATCTGGGTGCCCCAATCGCAGTAGTCACGAAACTCCAGACCGTACAAAACTGTGCAGCCAGATTGCTGATGGGAGTGTCCAATCGCCATTCTGCAAAACCTGCACTACATTCCCTTCATTGGCTCCCGGTGCAGGAAAGAATTAGCTTTAAGGCTCTTTGCATTGTCCATAAATCCCTGCAAGGGAATTGGCCACCGATTAAACTCGGCCATGATTCACCCCTATAAGGCCAACAGGAAACTGCGCTCGGATGAGCTTCATTTGTTTGAGGTCCCTAGGATCAAGCAGGCCAGAAGTGGGGGCCGGCGTTTCTCGTATAACGCTGCCAAACTCTGGAACTCCCTGCCTCTGTATCTTCGCAGGGAATCTAGCCATCTTGCCTTCCGTAAACAATTGAAGACATTTCTGTTTCCCTAGTTTCTTCTTCCTCTTTCTAGTATTGCCCAGCGCTGGGATGCTCCCGGGTAGCCATGCGCTATATAAATGTTTTTTTCATTTCATTCATTTCATCTGCCCCTGGGGGGGACAGAAAGACTGTTGCATTTTTTTGGGGGGTGGGGGCATTGGCCTGCCCATCTTGGGCAGCCCCCACCCCTAAATCAAATGTAAAAAAAATCCCTGGCTTCTAGTGGGCTTTCTGCCCCCCCGGGGGTCAGATTGGAGGTTACTGCCTCCGTCTGCCCCCGGGGGGGCAGAAAGACTGGAATTTCTCTGGGGGGTGGGGGGTAGGGGCATTGTCATGCCCATTTTACGCAGCCCCCACCCCTACATTACTAAAAAAAAATCCCTGGTTTCTAGTGGGCTTTCTGCCCCCCCGGGGGTCAGATTGGGAGCTACTGCCTGTGTCTGCCCCCCGGGGGGGCAGAAAGACTGGAATTTCTCTGGGGGGGGGGCATTGTCATGCCCATTTTGGGCAGCCCCCACCCTACATGAATACAAAAAAAAATCCCTGGTTTCTAGTGCGCTTTCCGCCCCCCCGGGGGGGCAGAAAGACTGTAGTGGCCAAAAGAAATTGGGGGAGTAAAGGCCCTTGCGCAAGGGGCCGCTCCCCCTCCCTGGTGTCTAGGCCATGGATCCCTGCTTGGGGATCGCCCTCCTGGGGCGATCCCCAAGCAGGGATCCACTAGGGAGGGGTACCACTGGAAAGGGGAGATTCTCCCCTTTCCAATGAAACCTCTCCCGTCTTTCTACGTGCTCGGGGGCTGAGATAGCCCCCTGAGCACATAGAAAGTGAAACTCAGTTTCGGTTTCTATGAAATGACGACAGCGCGACGTTTGCGCTGATCGTCATTTCAGGGAAACCAGGGGGAGTGCCTCGGGAGCTGGGGAAGCTCTTCCCCAGCTCCCGAGGCCTTTGGGGAGAAAAGGAAATCCCTCTGGTGCCTGCACCAGAGGGATTTCCAGTGCCATGTGCGAGGACGGCCGGGAGCCGTCCTGCGCACATCATGAGCACTGTTGCGCAGGATGGCTCCCGGCCGTCGTGCGCATGGAAGGGGTTAAGGCCTTCTCCAATCTTAAACAGTCAGTTAAAACTAATCGATTACAAGTAGTCTCCTTCTTGCTCCATATCCTTAACCAAAATAAAAGTGGCTGAAACTTGATCAGATCATTAATCATTAATATAATCAAGGGCAACTTCTATATGGCAAATGTAGGTAGCAGTGTTCATAGGAAGTGACAATAGTCTTCTTATAAAACCATTCTCAACCCTCAGTATGGGTAAGTGATCCCTCGTGCCCTAGAGACTAGACCCATAAGTGGCGATGGACTGGCATTTTGCATTGTAAACCATTAAGAGCTCTTTGACGGCCAACTTTAGAAGCAAAGCTGAAAACAGCCTTAGTACTGCTCACTAAGGCCTCAGCTTTAATCCTACTTAATGGACCTCAGCTATGGCTGTCGTCGAATAAAACACCCAAATACGGGAACGACGACACAGCACTAATTTTCTTACCATTGACAGTGAATGAGGTAGCTCTCTTCTTATATGGGCCATAAATCATAATATGTGTTTTGCCCTGGTTCACTGTCCGATCTGAGTTAGCCCTGAATATACGAAACTGATATAGCAGTCGCTGAAGGCCTATTGCGGTCTTAGCAAGAAGGACCGTATTGTCAGCATATAGCAGCGCCTTCCCACCTGAGGTATCTTGATATCATAGCTGAGTAGGAGTTTTCCCTGGCCATTCTTATATAAAGTAAATAGGAAAGGTGCCAGGACACACCACTGGCACACACCTCCATCTAATCTGAACGCCTGTGTAGTCTCCCCGTCTGGCCCATATCTGACCCTGGCGGTCACCTCAGAATGGAGTTTGCTACGAAAATTAACAATGTTGATCTCCACTCCCATTTCGCTCATGATGTTCCATAATTTGGAGCGATTTACAGAATCAAATGCTGAACTGAGTTCCATAAAGGCTAAATAAATTATCCCGTCTTTAGCCACTGTATATTTATTTATCATGACGCAGAGATTGAGGCACTCCTCAATTACGGCAAGACCAGCAGGAAATCCAAATTATAACCAGGCAAGATGTTATTGTCTTGAGCCCAGGTTTGTAAATGCTCAAGTAAGATCCTGCACATTAAATTTGCAGCACAATTAATAAGTGATTTTTGGCGATAACATTGGGGGTCCCCTTTACAACCATTTTTAAAGATGGGCACAATGGTTGCATGTGACCAGGTTGGCCTTCAGCACATTAGTCAAAATAGGGGCCAACAGGCACATGTTATCTTTAAAGAGATCCACAGGCACCCCATCCGTCCCTGGGGCCTTGCCACCAGGACACCGGTTTACTGCTTTCACAACCTCTCTAGTGCTACATCGAGGCCTAAAAAGCAGAGATCCCCTTGACCCGACTGATAGTCATAGATCTCATTCTGGTGAACTGTACCAGAATATACTCTGGTAAAGTGTCTGATCCAATCAACAGGGGAAATCACCACAACCAGTCTGGTGAGTCGTGAAAGTATGGCTGATTGACAACTTGCCAAAACATTTTATTGTCTTTGAGAGTACTGGCCACAATTAAGGATTGATCACGTACCGTTCTTTTCCGATCACTTTAAGCTCTCTTGTACTCCCGCCTACATCTGCGCACAATATCAAGGACTCTTTTCAAGGCAATCAGTAAATTGCTGTGTGCCTTTGAACAATTTCAGTCAAACCATCTAACATGTTTCCTGTTATGAGGCCTAGAAGGAACAGTGTGTACATTTTTAACTGTATCACACACTGTGCCAAAGCTGCTAATAATGTATTTATTTATTGAGTTTTATATAGCGCGAACTTGACCCGGGAGTAACAGAGCGCTTTATAAGGTTAGCACAGAAGCAGTTACATGAGGTGCAAGGGGTGTCCATGAAGATATTAAATAGGTAGTGAGGTAGATACGGAAGCACAGCAGCAGTTAATTGAGGTGCAAGGGGTGTGCATAAAGATATAAAATAAGTAGGGAGGTTGATACGGAAGCATAGCAGCAGTTACATGAGGTGCATATGAGGTGCATATGTGGTGAGTAGGAAAGAAAAATACAAAATACATAGGGGCACTATATAAAAGAGAATTGCATTTGTTCACAATACGTAGTGAGGTCCAGTGGTATCCCAGTAGCAGTTGTCACCAGCGTCACCATTCTCATCTAAACACTTATAAAAATCAGCATAACTGGCATCGATAAGGTCGATGTGCAACCTATCCTTGTCACCCTGGTCCCATCTCACCAATACGCCATTATTTCTACAAACCAGCGACGATTGGTTCTTCTCGACCTGTGGCTCAGTAAAAAGAGAACTATCTAAAACAACTGCTAAGCAACTGTGATCACTGGGAGCGTTTTCAATGACCGTATAATCTTTTAACCAGCTCTGAAGGTCAGAAGTAAACAATATGAAATCAATTAAACTCGAACAGAATCTGCCAATAGAAGTGGGGTTTTGGTTCTGCAGACAGACAAAAGCAAAATACAGACAAAGCTTCATTGAAAGTAAATCAAGAGCATCGCCACATGGACTACGACAAAAATGGGTGCGAGCGACCCCTACTGGAACTGGCAGCCCACATGACACTGTAGGGGACAATTGAGAGTGATGAACATTAAAATCAGCCTTCCATATAAAAGATAAAGTGCGGCTAGGGCTGTTAATAAGACAGCCAGGTTCCTCATGCGTGGAATTAACAATGTCAGCATTGTTTGGGTTAAAATTATTATTTTAAAAATGTATTCATAGTAGCTTACACAAGCAGCAGTTGATCAAAATCAATTGATAAAGAGGAGACGTGAGATTGGCCCAGACTACCCTGCCATGAAATGTGAAGGATACTAGAGTAATCAGACCTCCTTCATCCCTTTCCGAGCTCACAGGAGTCGCAGGAGGGAAATAAGATGTAATATCATCAATATGTTCTCAGGATATTGGCCAGGTTTCTTGGCAAAAAACACACGGATGATGGACGGAATGCAAAGCAAATCAAACATTCACCCCCAGTCAATAAATCTGGGTTAAATCCATCGTTCTTTTGCTCACCATGCCACCCCTGTTTAGACCCTGCCATATGCAAATCAGTCTTGACCCTGTGCCTCATGGGAACAGTCCAGCCCGAACTGCCAAGCCAGGTCCTCCCTGGACCCGAAACAAGCCTACTGGGACCAGTTTTTGGGGCATCACCCCTCATCAGCAGGCTAGTTTGAATCCAGTGACACAGTGAGCCCGGGACCCACATCTGGGTATACCTGGCGCACTTAGGGCGAGAAAGCAAAAGTCACACAGATGATGGACGGAATGCAGAGCCAATCAAACATTCACCCCCAGTCAATAGATCTGGGTTAAATCCATCGTTCTTGGCAGCATAACACATCATAGTTCTTTATAGCTCTTCACCAGTCTGGATTGGATAGTTTATTGGAGGAACATTTATAAAAGAGCCTGTTCGTCTATCGGTTATATTAATGGTGCAACTCCTGTCAGCTGCACTTGAATCCGCTGAATTAGATGTTGGTATTGGAGCCGGGATGGAGTTAAGGTTCTCTCACTTTTGGACCTATCCAAAGTGCCAGTTTGGGGAACTGTGGCATAAAACAGGGTGGTTGTTCTTAACCAGGTGCAGAATTGTTATCCTTCAAGTAGTCCAGTACCTGAACGTATGGGAAAGTACATGTGGGGTTCAGGTGCCCACGGATCACACAAGGGAGGGCAGGTACCACAAAGGAGAAGTATCAGGGAAACAAAGAGAACAACATATCTCAAAGATTTTGTGTTGTGAGATGTAAGTGAATCTGTTTATCTTCAATTATTTTTTATTTTTCTTCTCGTAATATTTTTGACAATCATCCTTGACACTGTTTTCAAGTTTAAATGCAAGTGGGGGTAATGGGGAATACACTTATTCAATGTTAAAACGTTTTCTTGTTGGTCATGTGAAGAGTGGGTCAGGTTTCATATTGTACAGTTGGGTGGTTTGAGGGAGGGAGAAATGTGGCGTATTGGTCAATGGGCCTTATCTCCTCTGGAGCCTAGAATGTTACCAGGTCAGAGTGAGAACACAGAATGAACTAAGGGGCATATTATCAACGGCCAGCGATAATTATCGCTGGCCGTGATTAGCGACGTATTCCCTAACGCAGGCTATCTCTGGAATTTATCGCCCTGGTAGCGCGTTATTAACAACGCGTTTCTCCAGGGCGATAAAAATTGCAGAAATAGCGAGGTTATCGCCGTTTTGCAGGGAACATCGCTGGTTTTCCAGCGATGTTCCCAGCAAAACGGCGATAACCTTGCTGATACGACCCTGTGGTCGTATCAGCACAATCCACCTCCTATGTCTAACATAGGTAAGTCAGGATTGCAGCAGACGTTAGATTTTGGCGAAAACGGCCGTTTCGCCAAAATTTAACGTCTGCTATAATCCTGTGGGCTGCCTTGTAAATATCGCGATGTGAACATCGGCGATATTTGCAACGTAGCCCATCCGGGGTACGCCCAGTAACGCCCACTTTGCATCTCATTAGAGATGCAAAGATGGGCGTTGGGGGAAAGGGCGATAATGGAAGGATTCACGCGATAGCGTGACCTTGCTGATTAGGCGATAAGATTATCGCCGCTTTCGTCCGAAAACGGACGCTAAAGCGGCGATAATTGTTTATCGCCTAGTTGATAATATGCCCCCAAGAATGTTGTCGGTAGTGCGGCAGTTGGCCGTCTTACTACTGTTGAGTGAGGTGTTAATAAAGTACTTCACTTACCTAGAATAGTGGACAGCCTCTTCCTTGTGTCTGACACCACAGCAACCTTTTCTGCAGTCAATCTAAAAAGTCATATTAAAATACAGCTGCAAATCAGTGATCGGAATAGAAAATGTCACAGGGGGAGGCAAAGCCCTGCTCAAGTGGCCTTCTGTAGATGAGATCACAGGACAAACTGTTAGCCTATAGAAATACCCTAACGGTAACGTTTCAGTCCTACTGTTGACACTTGAAGGGTATTTGACCCTTTCGAAAATGTTGTGTACAACAAATTTATTCTTAAAACTAATAAAAATACATTAATTATTGTCTGATTTGGTCTAATTTCGTACCCACGAGATTCGCCGCACCAAATGTTTCTCATCATGTACCCGGCCAAACCCACCAAGCCAATGGACCACTTTGTTGACTAATTGGTCATAATTCTGCAATTGTCCTGCCTTAAGGGAGAATTTCCCTTTAGATCTACTGTGTAAGGTGTTGCTTCCGGGGGTAAATGCAAAATCGATGGAGACCCCCCTCGTGGCTTCCTGCTGATTGTGATGTCATTTTCACGGCTCTGAATGCATCTCCCATACGTTCTGGAAGAAGGAGGTGAAGCCACTCTAATATTTACAGGGATTATCAGTCAAATGTACATGAAACGTGCTGTTATTCTGTGCATTAAACAGCCCTTTAGCTGTTTGTACATAATGTGTTTGTTGAAGGAGGCTTGGATCATGCGGGACAAGAACTTATTGGTATGGCTCGCTGAAAGCCATGCTTGCTGATTTCAACATTGATGAAATGTTTAGTCCTGTTATTGTTGAAGCCACACTTGGTGATCTCAACATTGATGAAATGTTTAGTCATGTTATTGTTGAAGCCACACTTGGTGATCTCAACATTGATGACATTTTTAGCATCAGTGTGACTGGAACTGTGGATTTTGCCTTTGACATTAGGATGTCTGACTCACAGATGGCTGTCCCATTGTGAAAGAGAAACACACAGTGAGGCAGTCATGTTAGCATCAGTGTGGCACTTGAGTACTCACAAAAGCATTAAAAAAGCCTCCTGCAGTGAAAAAATAACAAAAGGATTACTTTCGGTATGTATCAAACAATATGAGTGAAGAGAAGTATGCTAGTCTGAGCTAGTCTAAGATGTGATTGGGAAAGTCTTTTTGGATGGTGGTACACAAATAATAAATATTCACGGAAACCCGGGGGTAAATTTACGAACTTGTTAAACAGTGCAGTGCAGATAGTCACCTTGCTGTGCTGTGCTGCACTGCGTGACAGGGAAAGGGCAGGAATGCACTGCATTTAAGTCAATACGGCTCATTTCTGCCTTTTCCCCTACGCTGGTGCCCTTGAGGCAGCCTAGCGCCAACGCAGGCACCCTTGCACCATAGAACAAGGGTGCCTCCGTTGCATGCAGGATTGTTTTGAAGGGGAACCATTCTGCACAAAAACAATCCAGAGAGGCATATTCTGCAGCACACATAGAGGAAGTAACGAGGAAAAATAAAGATATTTCTCCTTGTTACGCTTCTCCTGGGAAGGTGTCTCTTTATGGCGCATTCCCAGGACTACCAATTCTGGTACATCTGGGAATGCATCAAAATTCTTGGGAGTTGCATGGAAACACCCACTTAACGCCTTCTCAGGGCAGAATAAGGCAACGCAGCGATTTGCGCTGCATTGCTCTACTCCAGATTTATGGAGCCACTCAGGGCCTCGCAAAGTGGCCTTGCGTAGCTTCATAAATCTCACTGAAGGCCTGCGTCATATATGTACCACGTTGCGTGGTGCAAATGCGACGCAAACCGGGTCATTAATATGGCCCCCAATTTCCGCACATTATCATTTATAAGCTATATAGTTTTTTCAGTATAACTGCATGTCTGTGTAAATTTTGTGATCATTGTAATGGAAAATGTGCTGTGTGTAAATGATGATGCGTTACCACACTATGCTTTAGTAATATGTTTGCCACAGTGTGCTCCAAAATGCATCACCAACTATTTACCATCTAATTACCACACACCTGCTGAAAGGGCTTTGCTCATTTGCTATACTCGTCGTTTGTAAAACGATTTATCACAGCTCCTATGACTTCGTAATATAACCTTGATGGCAGCACCTCCACTCTGAAAATTGTTCCCACACTATTGGATGGCTCAATGAGGCTGGCCCAAATAACCCAATGGCAGTAGGGGGCTTGTGGAAAGCCAACTCTGTAATTTGATCCAATAGGTTTTACTTTTGTTCCCCCAGTCAGGCAGGCAACAATCCAGTTGGTGGGCAGCTGCCCCAGAACTGGTTTGGAGTGGTCACAGAGGAGGGGTTGCTCATTACCCAGGCCACACCTCAGGGTGGCCCCACAGGCTCTGCAGAAGGGGAGAAGGGTTTCACCATCTTGGATTTAGGCAAAGAGGAGCACTGTGGGATTGTCTGCATTAGGGTATACAGTAACTGCTGTAAACTGAGTAGGGCTCCCCCTGCAAACTATTAACCCATTGGTTAGGAAGGGGGCAGGAGTCACTCCGACCCACGAGATAATGCCATGCATAAATGTGGCATTCCCTGGCACCCTCTCCTGAACACTTTCAGGACCGGGGGAAGAACAGAAGATGACTGGACCTGTTGTCTGTGACCTGAAAGGAGCCCAGAAGTTGAAGGACTGGACAGATGGCCTCTTGTACCAGGACAAAGAAGTGGATTCCAAGGGAGATAGGACTGACTTCTTTTTCCTTTTGGTTTCTATACACACCAGATCTTTTTTGGACTACTACAAGTTCAACTCTCCAGGTCTCCTGACAGATTGTTTTGTGGTTAAACAATCCAGTACAATTGAAGGACCAGTAGATCCATCTTTACCTAATTATTGTTGCCTGTGCCACCTCTCTAGCCCAGCATACCTTGGATAGACCTGTTCAAATCTATTCTTGCTAGTTCCACTGCTGTGAGAATGGAACATCAACGACTTCTTCTTTGCCAGATATTCCCTTGGAATCCTTTAACACCAGAACTCACTTCCAGGAATTCTGCTGTGCCAGTGGTCTTTGTCAGGTCATCTGGGAGCATCCTTGCCTATTAGCCACTTCTACCATAGCAATTTGCTAGATTATGTTTCTGGTCACTCCCTTTTCAGATTATATTTTTTCCTTCTATTAATAGATCTATAGGCTGCTCATCCAGTTTCCGTTCTTTGGTATATATTTTCCCTTCAGGCGTCTTCGCTCCTCCTTTTGTCTTCCTTTATACTACTATTTTCAAAACTTCTTTTATTCTGCCCGCCCTAAAATGGCCTACCTTTTTCTCCAGATAACATGTCACAGATGTACTGTTTCTGATGGAATACGGATGACACAATTGGAACTTGGCCTTATGAAGAGGTTTCTACAGTCAGAACCGGCTCTAGGGCGGTGCGATCGGTGCCAACCCACCGGGCACTGACTTGGGGTGGGAGCACCATGTTCATCGTTTAAAAGCACCTGATGCCACGTACATTGTCCCAGCAATTTTCAGGCATCAATAAAAATGACAACTCCGGTGATTAATGTTCTTCCTGGAGAGAGACCGGAGCTTTGTCTAGTGAAAGTTTTGACTCATCATAGCGCAGAGGGTTAATATGCCTGCTGCAAAGAACGTGTCCCAGTCACATCACAAAGTGCATATAATATAAATAGGTCGATGGGTTACCGCTTTTGTCAGAGATCCTTTTGGTACTTGCAGTTTATAAGTTAAAATTCTATTATAGAGCAGTGAGCTATTAACTGCCACCAAAGAGCTGCATGCAAACTGAAAGGAAAATATTAGAGCTATATATTTTTTGCCCAGTCTTTTGTTGTCCTAATATTGCAAAAGGGGTTCATTTGGGTGGAATCAATTCTTATTATTAAAGAAAACCCCTAACAATGGTATTACATTTTAAATTCTGAATTTGTGCTTTTCCAGTCCAGGGTCACTTATACTGCCTACCAGTATGGATGAAATGTGACTCCTACTCCTTGTAGGCCTCTGTCTTATGTAACATTTCTTTACATACTGATTCACACACCGATGATTGATTGTCTCTGTGCAATGCGTGTGCGATGTAAAGTGTTCTGACATCTTAAACTGGTATGAGTGGCGCTATAACACTAAATGAATCTAAGAGACAGTGGTTATGGAGACTTGAGGGGCACTGTCAAATGGTGGTAGTGAAGGAATCCGTGGCGGAGGTGGTCATTGGGGGGGCGCCACCAAACATTGTCGCACAGGGCGCCACCAGTGCTAAGGCCGGCCCTGTCTCCAGTCAAGCCATTCCTGCCAAACTAAAAGATAGGATCACCAAAATCTTGACAAATTCCAACTTTTCGCTCATATTCGGGTTTACTGCATGCTGTTGTTAAGCATCCCTTTTGCAACAAAATAAGTCTAGACACAAGCCACTTATCAAGAATACAGAAGCCATTAGCTCTTTAAAGTGGCTTCATACCTGGTCAGGGCACAGAAACAGCATGCATGTTAGAAAGGACAAGCTGCTGTCAGTCACTGACGAGGGCGCCTCTAAAACACTAGTGCTAATGGATAAACTTATCACATTCTACAACAGAGACCACTGAGTTGTTTGGACTTGACTGCATCACCAAAATAAACGGACCACGATCATTGTTGTCTTCCTCCTTAGCCAATCAGTATTCTGAGCTCACTATAAGAGAATTCAAACGACTATAGAAATACAATTCTTGCTCTTTTGTTTCACTATGGATTTCTCTAGTTTTTCAGTGCACCTTTTGAACCTCTAACTTTGTTTCAACATCAAGCTTACCAATTAATATTTAACCATGAAATAACACTTTTTTCACTGAACCCACTGAAATCTTAAGATCCTTTCCTCAGGAGCAAAACATTTTTTACTTTATCAACACATCAAAAGCCTTTGCAATTTGGCATACTGTTTCTCTTTTTCTTCCTCTATAATATCTTTTTGAACTTCAGATTGAAGTAGAAACCAGCCAAGCTGGTGTGCTATATAATGTTGAAGCTTATGTTACTTACAGCCATTGTTGTGACATCACTTCGCTGTTGTCATGTGATCTATGTAATGTTTCGCTTCTTTCCATTATAAAACTTAAGTACATTTTAACGATTCGGTAAGGCCTGGTGGTGCTATGGTTTATAAGAAAAAATGATCTACTCTTCCTTTTATTCTGTATTATTTGCGTTTCGAATCACCTTTTCTTGACAATAGTTCTAAAGGCTCACATATCTAGAATTTTATCTATATATATTCATTTTCATTGCTCCAAAGTAATGTGCAGCACTAGATATTATTTTGGCATCCTTGATGTCAGACTTATGTTAATCTATTCTTATTTTTCCCACATGGACAGAATGTGGAAAATGCATATATTAAACTTTCCAACTGACATGCTGCATAGTTTTGTACCTTTTAGTTTTTGCTTCTTTGGGGATGTTCTAAATATTCTCCTTTAATAGCATTGCTACAATTGCTGCTTTGTAAACAAGGGCATGTGCCATTCTTTTGTCTCTTTCAAGTCGCTAGTTTACTCTGTTCATAATAAGTTTCTCGGATCCTGTTTTCCCACAAATAAAGTTAAAATCAGCTTCTTGTTCCTTTCAATAATGATATGTCATTCTGTGTAACATTCCTTTTTTGATGGCTTTGATTACCCTGTTTGTCTGTCATTTGTATGTGGTATCATCAGCTTCATTCTGTACGCCATATACCATTTGGATGTTTATCTTTAATGCTTCTGCTTGTGTAATTAATTAGATCTTTGTCCTTCTCTTATCCAACATTTTTCTATTACGTCCATGTGTTAATTTTTTACAGTGTATCAAGGGGTGTGCAGTTCCTAACTGGAGGTGCGGGGAAAGGGAGGTCTTTCTTTGTGATGCCCTCACACACCCCGGAGGATGTCATGCTTCATCATTGGGCCGTGCTCCTCATCGGGCCGGCGCTGCAATGCCCGACGGGCTCCCGTAAACGGGGCTCTTTGGCGGAGATCTTTTGAAGAAGCCGTAGGGTGCGTGCGGGTGTGAGGGCTGGGTAGTGCACAGGTGTGTGAGATAAAATAGGTCTGGAGCAGTCCTACTCTGGTCTGTTTTTATTATTTAAGTAGCTCAAGCCTAATTAAAAGGTGTGGGTGCCCTAAGTGGATGTGATGTTCCTATAGGGCTGCTCTCCATGCCACTGGAATAAAGCTATCCTGGCTGAAGAGGGGTGAAACCCGAAACCGGTCCTAGGATGCTTGTTTCCAGTCCAGGGAGGACCTGGCTTGGTAGTTCGGGCTGGACTGTTCCCATGAGGCACAGGGTCAAGACTGATTTGCATATGGCTGGGTTCAAACTGGAATGGCATGGTGAGCAAAAAAACGATGGATTTAGGCCCAGATCTCTGTACTGGGGTGAATGTATGACATTGTTCTGCATTCTGTCCATCAACTGTTGTTTTTTGTGATGTTGGGGAAGGCTTCCAGGATGGTCCAGTGTAGGTCATTTGGGGTGTGATTTTGTTCGACATAGTGTGCACACATCTTTGTATTGGTCTTTCTGCATCTAACGCATCCTGGACCCTTCCCAGTCCGGCTTCCGCAGCAACCACAGCACCGAAACCGCCCTCATCGCCGCCACCGATGACATCAGGACCCTGCTAGACAACGGAGAAACAGCAGCCCTCATCCTCCTGGACCTATCAGCCGCCTTCGACACGGTCTGCCACCACACACTACGAACACGCCTTCAAGACGCCGGGATCCAAGAGAAGGCCCTGGACTGGACCACATCCTTCCTTTCCGGCAGAACACAAAGCGTCCGCCTCGCCCCCTTCCGATCCAAGGCCACCAAGATCATCTGCGGCGTACCCCAAGGCTCCTCCCTCAGCCCAACGCTGTTCAACATCTACATTGCACCCCTCGCCCACGTCGCCCGACAGCACAACCTCAACATCATCTCCTACGCCGACGACACCCAGCTGATCCTCTCCCTCACCAAAGACCCTCACACCGCCAAAGCCCACCTCCACGAAGGAATGAAGGCCATCGCCGAATGGATGAGGACCAGCCGCCTGAAGCTGAACTCGGACAAGACGGAGGTCCTCATCCTTGGTTCCAACCCTTCAGCCTGGGACGACTCCTGGTGGCCAACATCACTGGGAACAGCCCCGCCACCCACCGACCACGTACGCAACCTAGGGGTCATCCTCGACCCCACCCTCTCCATGACTAAGCAGGTCAACGCCGTTTCCTCATCCTGCTTCAACATCCTCCGAATGCTCCGCAGGATCTTCAAGTGGATCCCCACCGAAACAAGAAAAACAGTCACCCAGGCCCTCGTCACCAGCAGGCTGGACTACGGAAACGCCCTCTACGCAGGAACGACGGCTAAGCTCCTGAGACGGCTGCAACGCATCCAGAACGCCTCTGCACGTCTTATCCTCGACATCCCCCGACGCAGCCACATCACACCCCACCTGAGAGACCTGCACTGGCTCCCTGTCAACAAGAGGATAACCTTCAAGCTCCTCACCCACGCACACAAAGCACTCCACAACTCCGGACCAGCCTACCTCAACAGACGACTCAGCTTCTACACCCCCACCCGCCAGCTCCGCTCGACCAGCCTCGCCCTCGCCACAGTCCCCCGCATCCGGAAAACGACCGCCGGCGGCAGATCCTTCTCCCACCTCGCCGCCAAGACCTGGAACACCCTCCCCACCAACCTCCGACAGACCCAAGACCTACTGGCCTTCAGAAGACTCCTCAAGACCTGGCTCTTCGATCAGTAGCAGCACCACCCCCCTCTTCCCCCAGCGCCTTGAGACCCTCGCGGGTATGTAGTGCGCTTTATAAGTGACATGATTGATTGATTGATTGAACGTTGCTTCTATGTTTTGTGATCCTTGTTTTTACTGGGCGGGTTGTCATACCTATATACTGAAGGTGACAGGGGCAAGTAATTAAGTAGACACAGTTGCGTGTGTTACAGTCACAAAAGAAGCTTTGTTTAGGAAGGAACAAAGCTGGGTGTTCAAATTAGCATCTGACACCCGGGGCCTCAACGATGATATCCCTTGGGCTGAACTGAATCATTAGGGATGATACACAATAACTATCTAAACTATCTAGCATCCCTTTCATTGCCCTTCTGTACATTGGTAAACCTACCAGCCATCTCACGTACCCCTCATTTTCAAAGGAAAGAAACCCCACTAACACTGACCTCTAGAGAGAGTTATCAGCTCCGCTAGCCTTATCCTTATTACACATGGGAGGTTTTCGTGCATTCAACTGTGTTTCAAGACACAAGTCCACTATCTCTGGCCTTCCATCATAGGGGTTCAATCGTAATGTACTCATAAACAGATGCCTTTCGTGTCCACAGCTAAGGCAACTGTCTTATGCACAAACGTATATTTCTTTATTGGTTTCAAATATAAAACAGTTCACACCATCACAAGCCCTTTAAATACAGAGATTGCAAACATAGCGTTCACCAGCATTGGTTCAATAAAGCTACATTGACGTAATTACCACCAAGATGGCCGCCGCGGTTAACATTCCAGCTCAGGCACGCCTCTGACGTCCACTTGTTAACAAATACTCAGAACCCGGAAGCAGCCGGTACGGGGCCCGGAGCAAGGGTAGGATCAGCGATAGTCGTCTGCCACCCTTTGTGAGTATACACCAACGTCTGTGAATACCGGTAAGCAGCGTACCTTGCCTGTTTTTGACTCTTGCTACTTTCTCCACAGCCTCAGAGCAACGACGTGCTCTGCCTCCCCCGTCAGCCGTAGGCTTCTTTACTAGGGGTGAGTTTGTTAACGATGCATTGACCATGCAGGCATCGTCTTAAAACCGAAGTTCACTTCCTTCTGTACTTTCTTTGAGTCTTACCATCACTACCGAATAGTATGTGCGTGGACATTATGTGAACGCCCGGCCTTTTAGCCATAGCACACAGCGTTTCTTGGCACAGGCACGCCGCGACCGACATGAATATTTGATACTGTTGAGCAGCACAACTAGCCTAGCTTTCACATAAAAGCAAATTGAAAGTAAGCTACCGCCCGCACTCACCCTGAGCCTCATCGCTATGACGAAGTATGTATGTGAGAATTGTGTGAATGTTTCAAACACTCGGCGCTCATGGGCGTCAGTCACGCCGCTATCGGTATGAACAATTATATATTTTTTAACCTACCACACTAGCACACGCTGGTTTCACGTTGAGTGCACGTTACCGATAAACTCGCCTGGCCACCCGGGCAGACGGCATCAGGTTGTGCCAGTCACCATGATTTAGGCACTTACACCATGCCTGCATTTATACCTGATTAGTGCCACGATCACAACTATAATGAAAGCAAGTGCGAGCACATATGAATGTTCTCCCCACCACCTCCTAGGACCACTGATGCCGAATGTGGCAATACTTGTTGAGCACCAAATGCTGCTTGAATGAATATCCATTTCAGGCCTTTTTCGCTCATACTAGCACCTTCGTGTCAATATATCCTTGGGCACGATGTACTCAAGTGAGTCAACTGAAAACCACAATGTCTCACATGCATCCGCATGTCACATTACAGTTACATTCAAGTTGTTTTTATTACTGTCATAAGAGCGCCGCGACGAACGCTCTTGTTTTTAACCTAACATTGGTTGTTCTTCTCTCTTTTCCCCCCTTTTTCCCACCAGGTCTACAATACCCCAGTATAAGTCTACTAGGGTACACCCTACCACGTCTGGTCACCAGTCAAAAATTTAGAGAACCAGACCAACGGTAGTGCACCACTCACTTTTTTAGTTTTCTTTTGGTCCTGATGAAGTGCCACCTGACCCGTTAGGGGCAAATTGGGCATGAAACATGTTGACCCACTACACTATGGCAGCCCAATAGGAACATCACATCCACTTAGGGCACCCACACCTTTTAATTAGGCTTGAGCTACCTAAATAATAAAAACAGACCAGAGTAGGACTGCTCTAGACCTATTTTATCTCACACACCTGTGCACTACCCAGCCCTCACACCCGCACGCACCCTACGGCTTCTTCAAAAGATCTCCGCCAAAGAGCCCCGTTTACGGGAGCCCGTTGGGCATTGCAGCGCCGGCCCGACGAGGAGCACGGCTCAATGATGAAGCATGACATCCTCCGGGGTGTGTGAGGGCATCACGAAGAAAGACCTCCCTTTCCCCGCACCTCCAGTTAGGAACTGCACACCCCTTGATACACAGTTCTAGTTGGGAGCTAGTGTGCAGGACCTGTTTAAATACAGCTCCCGGTCCCTCCTTTTCTTGATACATTTAGCACGGCGGCTCAGCCGTGGGACCTGCCCTTGCCCTTAACCTTACAGTGGCAAACCTTCCTAAATCATTATGGAGAACAACCAAGGACTATCTTTCGGCGACGACCTAGTCTCTGAAATACTGAGAGCACCATCGATACTTGACCAGGATGGAGGAGCAGCCGCCAGCAGCTCCAGCGGTGACTGGACCACAATCACGAACATGAAACGACAATTGATGAAGATCATCAGGCATGGGGCCATCATGACGGAATATTTACGCGCCAACATAGCCCCCAACGGTCTAATAGTCACCAACACACCAAGAATATTTCTTGAGGACAAGCAGTTTAAGGAAGAATGGTCGCTGGTGGCCTGGAAGTGTACCAGAGACCTATTGGTACTGATCATCAAAACAGCCAAACGCTTGGCCGATGAACTTATAATGAAAATCACTATAGCCGAAGGGGCACTAAAAGCCACCATCGCCAGCACAGCTTTCAAAGCAAAACTGGCTGAAATTACCAGAGAAATCAATGACAACAAAGACTACCTCATGCGGCAAAAAGTTGCTAAACTTCAAAAGGACATTACAAGGTTCAGTAAGGAAAAGATATACCCTTACCTCAAAGAAGACTACACCCCCTCAGGAGAAGGCAATTCATCAGATGACAGCTCTAACTCACGCAGAAGAACCTACTCCTCAGGTAGCAATTCCAGCACCGACAGCCGAGGGGGCCGCCAACCCAATCAGCAACAAAGAACACCATTGAACATGATGTATGGATATGGACCACCATCCTACCAGGGGCCCCCACCCTATCAAGGCCCTCAGATGTGGCAGTACTCTAACTATCAGCATGGGCCCCAACCATTATTTGCCCCCTTCCAACCACAACCTTTTTTAGGCAGAGGCTGGGGCAGAGGGCGAGGCAGAAAAAGAAGAGGAATCCAGAACCAACCGAAGCAAGTGCAATGGCAGGACCAAACACAACAAATGCACATGGAATTGAGGAGCCACCTGGAGAAGAAAAGTTAATTGTGAACCTCTTCGAAAGACCTCTCACGGCCGTGGAAACCACCGTACTCAAACGAGGATTGGGATTTGTCCCCACCCCTAAAGTGGACAACTTTCGCACCAATTGCGAATTACAAAATCTGTTCAGGAAAATACGCCTTAAAGCCTACTTCGGTAATCAACCTGAATCCCTACCAACGGACACTGGCCTACGCAAACCATCCACCTTTACTCCGAATGCCAGTATGGTCCCTCCAGAGGTCCTTACCTTTGAAAGAGCTGTCCTGAAAGAAATAGCGGAGAAACACACCAGTATAGGTTTCTCAAATACATCTAAACTAGAAGCTGAAGCCATTAAAACCCTGGCAAACGACCCAGCAATTACTATCAAAGAGGCTGACAAGGGTGGTGCAGTTGTGATTATGGCCACCACTGACTACAGGACCGAATGTCTGTGCCAGCTCCAGAATAACTGCTACTACACTCCCCTTACAGAGGACCCTACACCTCACCTCCTAACTCGCATCAACTCATTGGTCTCTGCAGCTCTCCATCAGGGGTGGATCACCAAAAACGAGGCCGCTTTCCTAACTAACGACAACCCAAGACTGCCCTATTTCTACACTCTGCCCAAAATCCACAAAGGGGTTACACCCCCCCCCCCTGGGAGACCTATCGTCTCGGGCATAGGGTCAGTCTTGGAACCCCTCTCTAAGTTTTGTGACCACTTCTTCCAACCGTTGGTCCGAACTATGCCCACATTCCTACAAGACACTAGAGACGTCCTCAAGCTAATAGAGGCAACCAACCAAGAGGGTACCCAACCTGACGTTCTCTTAACATTAGACGTAGAGGCCCTCTACACCAACATTCCTCAACAGAACACACTTGAGGTAGTGGAGGACATCCTTCGAAATAACCCATGGTCCTCGCCCACCCCCATAAGTTTCGTCATGGAATGTGCACATATTGCATTGACTGAAAATTTCTTTCAGTTCGAGGATCGCCTCTTCCACCAGACCCAGGGGATGTCTATGGGCAGTACCTTTGCCCCAAGTCTGGCGTGTCTCTACATGTCAGACTTTGAGGGGAAGTACGTGCTCATTGACTCCAACCCCTTCTTGGACAATGTCCAATTGTGGCGACGCTATGTAGACGACATCCTGGTATTCTGGAAGGGCGATGCAAACAAGATCCCTGCCTTCCTCACTTGGATTAACAGTCTTAACCCCTACCTAATATTTACAGCCAATAGTTCTGAACAAGAACTACCCTTCCTTGACCTCCTGATCATTAAAAAAAAAGACAGACTAGATACCATCACTTATAAAAAACCAACTGACAGCCACTGTCCACTACTTTACCAAAGTTTTCATCCAAAGGCTCTTAGAGAGAACCTCCCGTACGGACAGTTTTTACGCATACGAAGAAACTGCAGTAATATGGAGGATTACAAAAGACAAGCCTCAGAATTGAGTACACACCTTGCTGAGAGACAATACCCACTCAGCACAATAAAAAATGCCCAGAAAAGAGCCCGAAACACACACAGATCGGCTCTACTTGAAACACACGCCAAACCCAAGTCTGACCTCATCACATGTGTCACAACCTATCCATCTGAATCAAACATGTTAAAAAGGGTCATCAATAAACACTGGAAAATTCTCCAAATAGGAGAACTATCCTTCAGCAGGCCCAGGTTCGCTTTTAAACGTACCTCAAACATCAAAGACTTACTCATCAATACCAGACCCAAAAGGAGTGCACCACCAGCTCCTAACACATTATGGAATCTGCCACCAGTCACAGGCCACTACCCATGTGGACAATGTGTAGTCTGTCCTCTAACCCAAGCAACCAAGACCATCCCACTAACTAACAATTGGACATGGAGGCAAAACAAACATACCAACTGTAACACACGCAACTGTGTCTACTTAATTACTTGCCCCTGTCACCTTCAGTATATAGGTGTGACAACCCGCCCAGTAAAAACAAGGATCACAGAACATAGAAGCAACGTTAGATGCAGAAAGACCAATACAAAGATGTGTGCACACTGTCGAACAAAATCACACCCCAAATGACCTACACTGGACCATCCTGGAAGCCTTCCCCAACATCACAAAAGAAGCTTTGTTTAGGAAGGAACAAAGCTGGGTGTTCAAATTAGCATCTGACACCCGGGGCCTCAACGATGATATCCCTTGGGCTGAACTGAATCTTTAGGGATGATACACAATAACTATCTAAACTATCTAGCATCCCTTTCATTGCCCTTCTGTACATTGGTAAACCTACCAGCCATCTCACGTACCCCTCATTTTCAAAGGAAAGAAACCCCACTAACACTGACCTCTAGAGAGAGTTATCAGCTCCGCTAGCCTTATCCTTATTACACATGGGAGGTTTTTGTGCGTTCAACTGTGTTTCAAGACACAACTCCACTATCTCTGGCCTTCCATCATAGTGGTTCAATCGTAATGTACTCATAAACAGATGCCTTTCGTGTCCACAGCTAAGGCAACTATCTTATGCACAAACGTATATTTCTTTATTGGTTTCAAATATAAAACAGTTCACAGCATCACAAGCCCTTTAAATACAGAGATTGCAAACATAGCGTTCACCAGCATTGGTTCAATAAAGCTACATTAACGTAATTACCACCAAGATGGCCGCCACGGTTAACATTCCAGCTCAGGCACGCCTCCGACGTCCACTTGTTAACAAATACTCAGAACCCGGAAGCAGCCGATACGGGGCCCGGAGCAAGGGTAGGATCAACGATAGTCGTCTGCCACACTTTGTGAGTATACACCAACGTCTGTGAATACCGGTAAGCAGTGTACCTTGCCTGTTTTTGACCCTTGCTACTTTCTCCACAGCCTCAGAGCAACGACGTGCTCTGCCTCCCCCGTCAGCCGTAGGCTTCTTTACTAGGGGTGAGTTTGTTAACGATGCATTGACCATGCAGGCATCGTCTTAAAACCGAAGTTCACTCCCTTCTGTACTTTCTTTGAGTCTTACCATCACTACCGAATAGTATGTGCGTGGACATTATGTGAACGCCCGGCCTTTTAGCCATAGCACACAGCGTTTCTTGGCACAGGCACGCCGCGACCGGCATGAATATTTGATACTGTTTAGCAGCACAACTAGCCTAGCTTTCACATATAAGCAAGTTGAAAGTAAGCTACCGCCCGCACTCACCCTGAGCCTCATCGCTATGACGAAGTATGTATGTGAGAATTGTGTGAATGTTTCAAACACTCGGCGCTCATGGGCTTCAGTCACGCCGCTATCGGTATGAACAATTATATATTTTTTAACCTACCACACTAGCACATGCTGGTTTCACGTTGAGTGCACGTTACCGATAAACTCGCCTGGCCGCCCGGGCAGATGGCATCAGGTTGTGCCAGTCACCATGATTTAGGCACTTACACCATGCCTGCATATATACCTGATTAGTGCCACGATCACAACTATAATGAAAGCAAGTGCGAGCACATATGAATGTTCTCCCCACCACCTCCTTGGACCACTGATGCCGAATGTGGCAATACTTGTTGAGCACCAAATGCTGCTTGAATGAATATCCATTTCAGGCCTTTTTCGCTCATGCTAGCACCTTCGTGTCAATATATCCTTGGGCACGATGTACTCAAGTGAGTCAACTGAAAACCACAATGTCTCACATGCATGCGCATGTCACATTACAGTTACATTCAAGTTGTTTTTATTACTGTCATAAGAGCGCCGCGACGAACGCTCTTATGACAGTGAGGGCATCACGAAGAAAGACCTCCCTTTCCCCGCACCTCCAGTTAGGAACTGCACACCCCTTGATACACAGTTCTAGTTGGGAGCTAGTGTGCAGGACCTATTTAAATACAGTTCCCGGTCCCTCCTTTTCTTGATTAATTTTTTACAGTACATTTTTGTTTCTTGTTTGTGATAGATGTTGCTCTCAGAAACATTTCTTTTCAACCACATGCATTGGCTAAAAGCTACTCGCAAGACAGACACAATTTCTAAGTGTCTGAGACTTGGTAAATACATTTGTGTCCAAAAATGATACTTCTGATTGCCCTATTTTAATGTCAATCTGATTGTAAAATGAACATTTCTCAAATAATTGCTGAGTTTTTCCTTAACTCACAGTGTCACTTCGGTCCCCGAAGACGTCATCAATGTTATGCCTGAAGGTTTTGATTTGACGATATCCATTGATGTCATGTCAACAGTCGCGGCTCCTGGAGGGAGTGCAGCGCGCGCAATGTAATTCGTTTTATTTATTTATTTATGTACTTACCTCCTTTCGGCCGTATGCCGGAGTTTACTACCCCCACCCTGCCCCTCCCCCGCCCCGCGCCACCGCCCCGCAGCACTCCCTCCAGGAGCCGCGACTGCATGTCAATGCGAAATGTTGCTCAATTTGATGAATATAAATATTGGCGTGGGCACGCGACATGTTGTTGCTTATTGAAGTATCAATAGTTTGTAAATATTATGTACTCTCATAACAAAAATTGCTGTCATATAAAAATTAAATGTAAGCCCTTCGTTAGGTAAACTCTTTTTTCTGCAAACATGTCATGTTTCAATATGATAGCTTCCATAGCTTCTAAGACTTTTGTGTGTGATGTTCCCATATAGATTTTCAACATCATTCGTAAATAGACTATGGCCTACATTTACCAAGGCTTTGCTTCGCCCTTGTGTCACACTAGGCGATGCAGGGTAACGCAAAGGCTTATTTGGGATTTACGAAGCCACACAAGGCCTGGTTTGAGTGGCCTTGCGTGGCTTTGTACAGAAATGTAAGGCAACGCAACAGCTTGCACTGTGCTGCGTTACATTTCTTAGTGGTAGGCGTTCCATGGGTGGAGTATGAGCGTTCCTGTGCATCCAGCCATGTATTTCACGCAAATCCATATTTACTAAGGGTTGTAAAGCTTAAATTTCATGAAATTAGTACGCCAACCACAGAGAGGCGTAACAAGGAGAAATATGCTTATTTTCCTTGTTACTTCCTCTTTCGATGTGTGATGTATTCTGCATCATACATAGAAAGAGAAGCATGTCTCCTTGGATTATTTTTGAGTAGGAAGGTATCCCTTCTTGAACAAAAACAACACTGTCCTTTATGCAAGCACCTTTGCACCATGGTGCAAGGGTGTCTGCTTTAGTGCTAGGCAGCCACAAGGGCACAAGCGCAGGGAGACACCTGAAGAACGCTGTATGTGAGAAGATATGGCGCTTTTCAGCTCTCTTCCGTTCGCGCAACACAGCGGAGCAACTTTGCTTGCTGCTTTGCTTTGCGTGAACTTTTGATAAATATGACCCTTCGTGTCTGTAATTGTAGTATGAAATCTGTAATATCCATTCTTAGTGTGGGTATAATCTTCAACAACTGTTGACTATGGTAATCTAAGTAGATTACTAATGGCACAAAAACTAATTCTTGGCCTGAAAATATTTGGCTTAATGGCGGGTCCAAAAAATGTATAAATATCTGAGGCAACCAGTGAAAACAGGAGTTAAAATGCCCATTTGTGGAATCATTTTCTTTCCTTTTCATCAATCCATGCATTTTGTAAATGTGCACTGAGGGATTTCTGCTTCTCGAATTTTCGGTCTGTGCTTTGTTTTACATATTTCTGTTTTCTCAGTAAATTCTTTACTTTAAGCAGGTACGGTGCTCTTTCTTTCTATCATTCACTATTTCAATACTGTTATCTCCAGCCTTTATAATTAAATTGGTGGATTTCTTCAATTCTTTAATACCTTTCACATTTGACTGTTTGGCATTTGAATGTGTACTTGAATAATATTTTTCTAGGTCCTCTATTATTCCCAGATTAAATATTGTTTTGTTTAGACTTGGTGAATTCCATTTATTTCTTGGTTTAAATAGGCTTGTCTTTATCAATTGAGCAGCCTGTTTTGCTGTATAAAATAAACTGTACAGCATAGTTTTTGGTGAGTGTATAGATCTGGACCTACAGCACAAAGAATAACTCTTACTGTAGGCATTTGTGCATTTTTTATGCTAAAAGACTTTTGATAACTTGACTATTAAGTTTTCTTTATTTGTTGTGCCATCCTCTGTGCTTTCTGGGCCATTCTACATGTTTTGCCTACTTTGTCCTGTGTCTGGGCCTTTTCCTAAAAACGATACTTGTTTCTGACTCGCTCCTTCTTCCAGGTCTGTCAGTGCTTCTTCTTGTTCTATATTTTCTATAGTTTCAACAGAGCTGTTTTTCACTAGTTTGCCTATCTACTGGTTTTTGCAACTTTTGTAAACTGTACATTTTCGCCCCATTATGTACTGTATAATTTTTATAGTATCCATGTCTCTTTTGAGTTCGCATTGCATACTTTGCTAAGTAAGGATACTACATATTCATTGGCCATTCTTTCTTACAAATGGCAAAACTGATATAAGGATGGGTTTCACCAGTGAATGCATCAGTAATGGCACAATAAATATTCCCGGAATCTCAAATAGCCAAGATTTAACCTACAGAACAGTTGTTTGACACATTTGAGTTCAAATTATTAGCTGTTTATTGGGTGCACATGTGCAATACCTGATTTTGTTAATCAAAACTGCTATTTCTATGCAAATGCAATTTAGGAAGCATTGGCAGAGCCAATCGGGCTAGCTTTGCCAATACTGGTTGGTGGTAGGTATTGGCTTTGCCAATGTGACAAAAACCGTGTGAAAGACAATAGCAGTATCCAGCTATCTTAGAATGATATTTTCCACATTTACAAGACGACTGTCACTTTGCAACTAGAAGCAATGTGAGTTGGAACGGTACAACAAAAAGTATACAAAATAACACACCAAGTGGCCATCACAATGTGATAACCTTCTTGGGATGGTATAACAATTATTTTTTGAATACTTATTGTTATACTATTCCAAGATGGTTGTAATGTTGTGTCTACATCAAGCATGTCAGCCATCTTGGGAGTATAGAAAATAACATTTCAAGATGGTCGTCCCCACTATTTGCTTTGCTGATGCTGGTGTAATTCTACAAATATTGGCGGCAGTGGTGAGTAGCATGCAAAGGATATGGAGAGAGAGAAAGGCGAAGGAAGGGAGCGAGGGAGAACTGCAGCAATGCTCAATGTTGGTGGCAGAAATATGGGAGAGAGTAATAGGTTGAGAATCTCATGATGACTGGGGATGTGGGTGGGTAGACAGAGACAGATTAAGAAAGGGAAAGAGAGAGAAACCGTGAGAAAAAACATTAGAGAGAGACAGAAAAGGGAGAGAGGCAAAGAGACAGAGAGGAAGGAGCAGGACATGCACTCTCATTGAGTGCTAAGTCTCAAATGGCACAGAAAAAAAGCAGACAAAAAAATAGTTTGCTGATGTCAACAATAGATTCAACCAGAAAGCATGGGTGAAACCTAAATGCTGAAGGAGTGGGACAAACGCAAGAGTAGGGTGGAAAGCCATTGAATCAGAAGCAGGGAATTGAAATTGACAAGAAACACATCCAGTCATGAGCAAGGGGTCGACCCAAAGCCTACTCATAATATATTTTAAAGTCGTAGCTACAATGATGCCTGTGATAGTCGACTGAAGCTGTCTATAGAGAGATCACAAAAATGGTTTAAGCAGTAATAGTCAAACTTCCCAGTGCAAATCAGTACTAACATTCCTTATGAATTTCAAAATTGAAAGTGTTTCTTTTAATTTGGCAGATTATTGTAGATAACTTTTTTTTTAACATGGACATTATCATTCAAACGTTTGCCTTGTAAATAGCAATGAACACCTGTATAACATCAAAATAAGTATTTATGTGTGGTAGGTATGGCGGCAAGAGGTTTTCATTAGTTCCCATCTTCTGCCTTTCAGTAGATAAGCTAATGTCAGAAATATTTTGGGATGTTTCTGGGAATCTATATAGGGGAGTAGCTAGCTTTAGACAAGCCTTTATGTTGCTACTTGAAACACGTGCGCACAGCTTACCACCCGACGATTTAATCAATATAAAATTCTTTTGAAATTAGTATACCTTCAAATTTTGCTAGTTTTAGTAGCAAGTGTATGTGCCTATTAACAACTACTATTTATAATCTCGCTACAGAGTCAAAATTTAAATAGGGATTGGTTAAAAAGGAAAAGATCAATCTTACACATTTGGTGTCAAAGGTGAGGGGTCAATGAGCATGTCGTAAAAGTGATCCTGTTGAAATGAGGTCACTGTTACTTAGAAATTCTACCTGTTTCTTTTATTCGTGGAGTTACTTACCACAGCTGTGCACAAGAAAATGCCTCTTTTAGAACAATAGTGGTACCTAAACTATTCTGAAGGCAGTAATTGGATGCAGAGTTGTGTCGTCTATGAGTATTTTGCGGGTTAAAAATAAACAACTAAATAAAACACAGAGCAATGCATGTGAACACATGCATCAAAAATAGTGCCATAACTGGGCGTCTCGTTAGGTGCACAATACATATTTCCAGATGGTTGCAATCGTGGAAGGCACTAGTGTTTTTCTGCAGGATGTAGAAAGACTCAAACAACAAGAATCTGAAAACATATAGGGGTCGATTCCGATCCCGGTCGGAGGCGCACCTAACACCATTCGCCCGGGAAAAAAAACAGGCGAATGCGTGTTTACCGACCGATTCGTACATACGTCCGAACGAGCAAGTACGATGCGCATAACTGCCCAGATCCCGACCCAGTCGCACTCACCCAATCCAGCTCCTGTTCTCCGACCGAGCCTGATCCGGAAACGCAGAATCGAGTCGCACGGAAGCCAAAATGCAGCCCCGTCCGGCCGGACTAGTACGATGCGCACTCCGTACACGCCGAACCCGTCGCTATGCACGGCACGTCAAAGCATCCGGGAGAGGCGCACATAAGCTCCGATTCGCGCCACAAGACGATCCACGGCTACGAGACGAACACGCCAGCCACGAGTACGAGGCGAAGCAACGACAAAGACGAGCGAGACGAACCAACCATGAATCCAATCGCGCAGATCCTACCAATACTCTACATCTATTACCGGAACTGGTACGGACGCGTACGGCGCAGAAGGTAAGTCAGACACCCACCACACAAACAAACCACACGTACCCGACAGACAACACACACACATAAGGATGCAGAAATTACTTACACCAGCAACAGCAGCACCATAGGGGCGGGATGGCTATCACCAATGCCATATACACACATAGGGGCCTGGATGCCAACCACCAACACCACTCATGGGGGGCTGGATACTTGTCACCACTACCACCTCTACCCATGGGGGGCTGGATGCCTACCACTACTACCACCCCTACCCATGGGGGGCTGGATGCCTACCACTACCACCACCCCTACCCATGGGGGGCTGAATGCCTACCACTACCACCACCCCTACTCATGGGGTGCTGGATGCCTGTCACTACCAGCACCCCTACTCAGGGGGGCTGGATGCCTGTCACTACTACCACCCCTACCCATGGGGAGCTGGATGCCTACCACTACCACCACCCCTACTCAGGGGGGGCTGGATGCCTACCACCACCACAACCCCTACTCAGGGGGGGCTGGATGCCTGTCACTACTACCACCCCTACCCATGGGGAGCTGGATGCCTACCACTACCACCACCCCTACTCAGGTGGGGCTGGATGCCTACCACCACTACCATCCCCACTCATGGGGGGCTGGATACCTGTCACTACTACCACCCCTACCCATGGGGGGCTGGATGCCTACCACTACCACCACCCCTACTCAGGGGGGGCTGGATGCCTGTCACTACCACCACCCCTACCCATGGGGGGCTGGATGCCTACCACTACCACCACCCCTACTCAGGGGGGGCTGGATGCCTGTCACTACCACCACCCCTACCCATGGGGGGCTGGATGCCTGTCACTACCTCCACCCCTACTCAGGGGGGGCTGGATGCCTGTCACTACCACCACCCCTACCCATGGGGGGCTGGATGCCTACCACTACCACCACCCCTACTCAGGGGGGGCTGGATGCCTACCACCACCACCACCCCTACTCAGGGGGGCTAGATGCCTGTTACTACTACCACCCCTACCCATGGGGAGCTGGATGCCTACCACTACCACCACCCCTACTCAGGGGGGGCTGGATGCCTACCACCACTACCATCCCCACTTATGGGGGGCTGGATACCTGTCACTACTACCACCCCTACCCATGGGGGGCTGGATGCCTACCACTACCACCACCCCTACTCAGGGGGGGCTGGATGCCTGTCACTACCACCACCCCTACCCATGGGGGGCTGGATGCCTACCACTACCACCACCCCTACTCAGGGGGGGCTGGATGCCTGTCACTACCACCACCCCTACTCAGGGGGGGCTGGATGCCTGTCACTACCACCACCCCTACCCATGGGGGGCTGGATGCCTACCACTACCACCACCCCTACTCGGGGGGGGGGGCTGGATGCCTACCACCACCACCCCTACTCAGGGGGGCTGGATGCCTGTCACTACTACCACCCCTACCCATCGGGAGCTGGATGCCTACCACTACCAACACCCCTACCCATGGGGGGCTGGATGCCTACCACTACCACAACCCCTACTCAGGGGGGGCTGGATGCCTACCACCACCACCACCCCTACTCAGGGGGGGCTGGATGCCTGTCACTACTACCACCCCTACCCATAGGGAGCTGGATGCCTACCACTACCACCACCCCTACTCAGGGGAGGCTGGATGCCTACCACCACTACCATCCCCACTCATGGGGGGCTGGATACCTGTCACTACTACCACCCCTACCCATGGGGGGCTGGATGCCTACCACTACCACCACCCCTACTCAGGGGGGGCTGGATGCCTACCACTACTACCACCCCTACCCATGGGGAGCTGGATGCCTACCACTACCACCACCCCTACTCAGGGGGGGCTGGATGCCTACCACCACCACCACCCCTACTCAGGGGGGGCTGGATGCCTGTCACTACTACCACCCCTACCCATGGGGAGCTGGATGCCTACCACTACCACCACCCCTACTCAGGGGGGCTGGATGCCTACCACCACTACCATCCCCACTCATGGGGGCTGGATACTTGTCACCACTACCACCCCTACCCATGGGGTGCTGGATGCCTACCACTACCACCACCCCTACTCAGGGGGGGCTGGATGCCTGTCACTACCACCACCCCTACCCATGGGGGGCTGGATGCCTACCACTACCACCACCCCTACTCAGGGGGGGCTGGATGCCTGTCACTACCACCACCCCTACCCATGGGGGGCTGGATGCCTACCACTACCACCACCCCTACTCAGGGGGGTTGGATGCCTGTCACTACCACCACCCCTACCCATGGGGGCTGGATGCCTACCACTACCACCACCCCTACTCAGGGGGGCTGGATGCCTACCACTACTACCACCCCTACCCATGGGGAGCTGGATGCCTACCACTACCACCACCCCTACTCAGGGGGGCTGGATGCCTACCACTACCACCACCCCTACTCAGGGGGGGCTGGATGCCTGTCACTACTACCACCGCTACCCATGGGGAGCTGGATGCCTATCACTACCACCACCCCTACTCAGGGGGGCTGGATGCCTGTCACTACCACCACCCCTACCCATGGGGGCTGGATGCCTACCACTACCACCACCCCTACTCAGGGGGGGTTGGATGCCTGTCACTACCACCACCCCTACCCATGGGGGGCTGGATGCCTACCACTACCACCACCCCTACTCAGGGGGGGCTGGATGCCTACCACTACTACCACCCCTACCCATGGGGAGCTGGATGCCTACCACTACCACCACCCCTACTCAGGGGGGGCTGGATGCCTACCACCACCACCACCCCTACTCAGGGGGGGCTGGATGCCTGTCACTACTACCACCCCTACCCATGGGGAGCTGGATGCCTACCACTACCACCACCCCTACTCAGGGGGGCTGGATGCCTACCACCACTACCATCCCCACTCATGGGGGGCTGGATACTTGTCACCACTACCACCCCTACCCATGGGGTGCTGGATGCCTACCACTACCACCACCCCTACTCAGGGGGGGCTGGATGCCTGTCACTACCACCACCCCTACCCATGGGGGCTGGATGCCTACCACTACCACCACCCCTACTCAGGGGGGCTGGATGCCTGTCACTACCACCACCCCTACCCATGGGGGGCTGGATGCCTACCACTACCACCACCCCTACTCAGGGGGGGTTGGATGCCTGTCACTACCACCACCCCTACTCAGGGGGGGCTGGATGCCTGTCACTACCACCACCCCTACCCATGGGGGGCTGGATGCCTACCAATACTACCACCCCTACTCAGGGGGGCTAGATGCCTGTCACTACTACCACCCCTACCCATGGGGAGCTGGATGCCTACCACTACCACCACCCCTACTCAGGGGGGCTGGATGCCTACCACCACTACCATCCCCACTCATGGGGGGCTGGATACCTGTCACTACTACCACCCCTACCCATGGGGGCTGGATGCCTACCACTACCACCACCCCTACTCAGGGGGGCTGGATGCCTGTCACTACCACCACCCCTACCCATGGGGGGCTGGATGCCTGTCGCTACCACCACCCCTACCCATGGGGGGCTGGATGCCTACCACCCACACCACCCCTACTCATAGGATGGGTAATGCATGACACAACCAGCATACTCCAACATAAGGAATGTAAGACAAAAACAGCCTCCCAACACCATGACAAGCGTGTGTAGACTGTGTCAAATGCCTACAACACTGAACATGACATTGAACATACAATGTGACCCCCTATCACATGTGTCACACATAAATGTGTGTGGCCTCCACAATGCAAGCAGACCATGACCACTGTGGCAATGGGGTCCAAGCCCCCATCATCACAGTGACCAAAAGGTAAGTGTGGGGTCCATAGCTGAAGCACATTTTGAACATTGTGGCAATGGGGACTAAACCCCCATCATCACAGTGACCAAAAGGCAAGTGTGGGCTCCACAGCTGAAGCACATTTTGAACATTGTGGCAATGGGGACTAAACCCCCATCATCACAGTGACCAAAAGGCAAGTGTGGGCTCCATAGCTGAAGCACATTCTGAACATTGTTGCAATGGGGTCTAAACCCCCATCATCACAGTGATCAAAAGGTAATTGTTGACATTGAAAAAGCTGCAACTGCCAAACTGCATGGATGATTCCTGGTCACAGAACAACAAACACATCAGTGGCAAAGTAGTGGTTGTGTCCCATAGCAACAAAGATTGGGTGAGGCAAACAGTGCAGTGCAAAGAAGACATACCTTTGGCCATGTGCAGACAAACATCACCCATGGGGGCTGACACTGTCAACATTCATCAATGACACAATGACAGAAGTGACCATCATAATGCAGACCCACATATTTGCACCAATGGGCACACAAATGGAGATATCCTGTGGAGACTGTAGATGTGAGGTGAACAGATACCATACCATGGCAGCAATGGGACACACAAACCATGATCATCGTGCTGACTGATGACCTAGGAGTCCCAGGGACAGCAGGGGGAACCCACTAAACAACATACAGCCAATGGCACACCGAAGATATGCCAATGCAGTGGTGCAGATGCACAAACACAAACAGGCAGCCCCACACTGCACATCAAACACAACAGGTGAGGGGGGTGTGCCAGTGTCCCCAGGCAACCACACAACACATGAGGAGGCCTGAATACCAATTACACAGATGCGCATACAGTGCCACACAAAAGTAACTCATGGATCCAAATCCCCTTTGTGGGCAATCAGGCATTGTTAGATGAGAGGGAGCACAAATCACACATGTCACACAAGCATGTAGGAACAGCAACTAACACAGCAAGACACAGACACACCACAGCACTACCCCCAGGGTCCCCACAATGTGGTGACCCTGGGCTGCATGAGAATCCCACTGTGATGACAAAGCTAGATGTCGTTCACACTGTGAACCACAGTCATGTGTCCTGAGCAACAAACTACCATCACACCTACACAAGCACAAATCAATCAGCACGGCCAGTCAGCCAAGGCCAACATGGAGGCAGGGGCATAGCCGGCCAACAACTCTCATCTGCACACACTCAACACCACACACCTCGACCTCCAACAATGTGCAGCAGTGAAGATCACATGCACTGGTGACATTGCACATGCACCCATGACAATCCCAGGGGTGGCGGTGGCAACTAAGGTGCAGAAACCCATCACACATGGCCAGTCAACAAGACTCCTGAATGTCTGACACACTGCACAGTACGCTGTACATGGACATGACGGCAATACCACACCAACCAATGGGATCCCAGCCACAGTCACACACCAATGAAGAAGCCAAGGTCACCCACAAAGAACACACATAGACAACTTCCAACATTGCATCCCTGACCCTGAGGAGTGCCAGCAGTCACACACACAACGTGTCACAATCACTGAAAGATAACACAAACTGGAAATTACATGACAGGTGTAAACAACAAGTGCCAAGGGGAATCCTGACTGTGTCCCATCTGCGTTTGCCCACAAACTCAGCCCTGACATCAAACACACCTATGGGTGACACCCTGATGACCAGTAATGTGCCATGCACCCACATCCCAGAGAACCCAGGGAGAAGACTTTGGGGGAACATAGGTCAACTCAGCAAGCATCACAAACAGGAACATCACTAGGGATCCCAGCATGCCCAGCAACATGGAAGTGAACACACAGAGAACATGCTCACACAACACACACCTTGGGCTCAGGCAATGTCACAGAATTACACACTGCCATGAGGGGACCCCACTCCTGTGTGAGGAAAGCTGGCCCATACGTTGCCTCAGTAGGGCTCCATCATGTCAACAGAACACTTGGTCACACAGTCAACAATTAGCACCAAATGAAGGCTCCCGTCATATCAGCCTGGTCATGGGAGTGTCACCGAAATCATCAGCACAGATCCAACACATATGTATAGCAAGTTGCACTGATAACACAGATGAGTCCTTCCCCATTGATGCCCAAACTTGCATGTCCAGTGGAGATGGCCACACGGTCAGGGAAGTAGACTAATTGAACAATGGCAAGCACAACAGATGTGCAGGGCTGTAAGCCACAGATGTTATATTGCCAATAAAACCTCGGAATTTCCATTGCCAAATCTTGGAAACATGACACCCTCATATGCTGCAAAGGATGACATGGATACACTACAGGATAGGACACATTCCCCGTGGACCACATGGGTTCCTGCACAGTAACACTTAATTTTCATGAGACCAAAAATCAGCATCACTGCAGCAAGGGCACGGTTAGCATCATCAACAACATGTACGTCAGAAGCAAAACAACTAGAGAACATAAAGTTGCTTTATTCAGCATTTGGGTGAGAGAAGTGAAAGAAAATATATAACAAAGGCCAATGGCCAGTCCATAACATTAGTCCAAACAGGGTGACAGTGCCAGATGTCACCCTTCGCATGCCTGCACTGCTACACACCAGGGACAATCCCCTCTGAGGGGCATACGGGGGGCAGGCCAGGCACCGCAGGGACAGGATCAGGGCTCACCAGAAGGAGGCAGGGAAGGGGTGGTGGGTGCTGGAGAGTCACTGACAACTACAGTGGAGGCGTCTGACATGGTGTGTGCCGGCACAACTGGGGGGCATGACTCAGATGGTGTGGGTGCTGGCACGACTGCAGTGGGCCGTGCAGATGGAGTGGACAGGTTCCCCACTGCAGTGCCCAAGTCAGACGGGGTGGTAGTGGACTCCACTGCAGTGCCTATCTCCAGGGGAGGAGAATGGGGTTCAGGTAAGGTGGGCAGGACAGAGGGGGTGGACACCGTCTCCACACCAGTGGCACAGACATGCGCAGCGGGGGCTGTGGTGCTGGAAGAGCAAGTGGCAGGGGAGAAGGCCGGATCATTTTGGGGATGGTGTATCTGTGGGTGGGGGAACCTGGGGCAGGGTGTGGTGGGGGCACCTGTGGAGTGGGGGCCTGAGGGATGGAGGAAGGAGACTTGGTGGTTGAGCTGCAGGGCGGTGGCGGGGTCTTGCTCTTCCGGGTCCGGGGGGACTTGCGGATGGGGGCCTCAGTCTGTCTGCGCCTGGGGGAGGGTGTCCGGGGGCGAGGGGCACTCCCCTCTGTGTGGGTGGACTTCCTCTTCCCCCGGTATGCTGGATCAGCTGGATCGGAGGGGAAGAGGCCGAGGTCACAGAGGAAGACCCGCTGTGTATGTGGGGTTGCAGGTGAGGCAAGGGAAGGGGCCTTGGAGGGAGAGGTATCGGAGGACTGCGGAGTGACTGTGGATGCGTGTGTGTGTGCCTGGGCCCCATCCCCTGTGAGTGTGGTTTCAGTCCCCTGACTGTGCGTGCGTGTGCATCTGGATTTTGGCGTGTGTCTGTGTGCTGCTTGTGTCTGTGCTGGTGTGTGCCTGTGCTGGTGTGTGTGTGCTTGGGACAGGTAGGGTGCTGGGGAGTGTGGATGGGGCAGAGGTAGGAGGTGTGAGGGACTGTTGGAGGAGGGACACTGCTGCCGTCAGGGAGGAGTCCATGGACCTATTGCTCCTCTGTAGGGCAGACATGCCCGATGAGATGCCCTCCATGAACGACATCAGCTGAGTCAACAGAGTGGTGTGGGCATGGAGGACACTCAGCATTGCTGTCTGCCCTACATGGAGCTGGCGAAGGAGGTACACAGACTCCTCACTCAGGGCAGCAGGGGACACAGGGGCAGGGGCTGCGGTGCCTGGCACGAAGGAGACATGCTCCCAAACACGGGAGCCTCCACGGACCTCTGGAATGGGAGCCGATGGGAGGGCGGTGGTGGTGGTGGTGGTGGCGGGGACAGCAACACTAGCTGGGGTGTGGTGGCTGCTGACACCCGCCTCCACAAGGGAGTCATCCTCCGAGCTGCTGTGGTCCTCAGCTGAGGTGGATGCTGCTGAGGACTCCTCGGTGTGGCTCCCCTCGCCCTCCGTGCCACTGGGTCCCTCCGACCACTCCTCGGCTGCTGACCCAGTCTGGCTCTGCGGCTCCTCCTGGTCCGTGGAGCTGTCCCCTCCTGTGGCCGTGGATGTATCTGCAAACAATAGGGAAACAGACAAACATCAGTCACCTGCACCGACCGCACACACCACAGTAAGTACAGCACATTACAGACCAAGCCCTGGCATCCTTAGTTGAACACTGCCAAAAGTGCCCAAACAGAGTAGGAGAAGCCAATTGACAGTCTGATGGTCAACCATGGCACTCACATCCCTCCTGGCCTTGCACCCATCTGTCTGGTGTCTGTGGGATGGCAATACCCCAGTGTGGACACATGCACCACCTACACAGTAGTTGGACAGTGCAGAGAACACGGTGAAGTATGTGAACATGCACACATCACAACTCTTGCCACTGAGTCAGTACAGATGTCCGGATAAAGGGATGGCCAGAGTCAATTTTGAAATGCATGTGATGCATACCAGCACCAGACACCATGATGCACCCATGTCCTGATAGTCATTGCCACAATGGGGTGCATGAGGCACATGTCACTCCCCTGCAGGATCACTCATTGGAAGTTTCATGCCATGGCACAGGCATGCCTGCTAAGTCATACATCACTGTCTCCAGTCACATGGAAAGGGCAGCCAGACAACAGCAGTCTGCACTGTGTCACAATTATAGGTCATGGGGAATGCAAGTCCTGGAGCTGAACAAGTGCACATGTCCATCCCCTACACACTATATCATCTGAACTCTTATTTGTCCACGTCATACCAATTGGACATATGGGAGACCTGTAACACAACCCTCGGAACCTGAGCACCTCACAATCTGCTGTGAATGGGAAACAGCTGCCTGAACTTCACATTCGCATACCCCAGTCTGCACGGTCAAGTGATCAAACACCTATGTGTCACACAAGTATCGTCTCCTATGGTCACATCTCCGGTGGCATGCTGAGCCCCAACCGAGAAACACCCCAGTAGTCCTAACAACGAAGCCACAGCACAATGACACAGAGGCAAACACCTGAGGGGACATATCACTGAGCACAACGTGTCAGCTGATACACGGGAGTGGGAGTACAGAGTGTATTGTATGGCCTGGAGTAGGCATGACTGTCCTGCCCCACGTGAATGAGGGATGAGCCCTGGACAGTAGGCAGGTGGCTAAGTATGTGTGACACACTTGATATACATACTCCTGAGGCCCAAACATTGTTCCCACCCGCAGCATGGGTGTGTGCCAAATACCCCAGGCACATGTGGTGGATCAGCTCAGCAATTGGACCACATATCAAAGTAACACGCAGATTACATGTCAGAACACAGGCATTGTGTAAGCAATGGACCCACCCATGATGCCCAACACAGAGTTAGGGGAACAAATGCTGTCCCCCACCTTGACCTAAGCAAAATGCAAGGACACAGTACCCAAGTGACACAATTCCCTGACTGTAAGGGCCACACCTGGGTATCAGATGGGGAGTGGGCAGTGCACAATTGAGGGACATGGGTCCTGGACCACATGACTGATGTACTGCGGAAGTTTAACCAGCCCAGAGGAGGGCACATAGCATGGCAGACAAAGTTCACAATGTAGTCATGGACTCACCCCCTCCTTGCTGCTGTCTGGCCTTCAGCTGCCTATCCAGATCAGGGAAGACCACCGCCAGGATCCTGAGCATGTGGGAGGTCAGGGTCCGATGTCCGCCCCTCCTGCGAGGAGGCGACAGCTTCAGCTGGACCCGTGCGATCCTCCGGGTCCAGCCCCGAAGGTCCTGCCACCTCTTCTGGCAGTTGCGGATCCGGCGCTTGTAGTCCCCCACGGATCTCACTGCCCGGACGATGGTCAGCCATATCTTCTGCTTCTGGTGGGCATCAACCTGTGAGGATGACAAAGTGAAAAGCCCATTACTACACATGCAACATTTCCGTGCATCACACATTTGGATATACATGTCAAAATCACAGGGGCACATGATGTACACAGGCAGTGCAACAATGGTTATGAACAGTTTGCCAGCAGTTACTACATGGTATCATTGCCTGGGAAGTGAAACCTCGTTTAAATGCACTGTTACTGCACTATACCTGTTCAGTGCATGTAAATACACACTATGGGGGGTGACAACTACTCAGTGAGCCTGCTAGCCAGTGGCGTGCAGACTGTAGGTCTTGCTAGTCAGACAACATGCACATTTAGTCAGGCAGTGGACAGCACACTCACCTGCTCCCCTGGTTTCCCATACAGCTTGCTGTATTGTGGAAGGAGGCTGTCCAGCAGTGCCTGGTTCTCCTCAGTGCTGAAGGCTGGGGCTCTCTCCACAGTACGTGCCATTGCAGGATCCAGAGGATGCATATACAGCAGCAGTGGTGGTGGCAGATGTCGTCCTGGAGCATGTAGTGCAGGCAAGTGAGCTCTCAGGGGAACAGCCAGCATTATATGTGTGCTGCTGAGGCAGATACTGTCCCATGTGTCCAAAGTGATAAGTCCAAGTCGTTTGCATCTTCTGAATCTGGCCAATCCATGGATTTGCACCACTTACACACGCCCACAGCATCCTTCAAAAGTTCAACTTCATGACACTCATGAATTTGCAACATTGTTGTGGGTGGCCAACTGAATTTACAGCATCAGACTCGTTGAAGGTTTGAAAACGCGTCCGTTGCCATGCCAGGCCATAGCCAATGCGTGCGCACCGATCGGTCCATTGCTGTACAACGCGTACCTGCTCACAATGTATGCAATGCCCAATGCGTGCGCACCGATCGGTCCATTGCTGTACAACGCGTACCCGCTCACATTGTATGCAATGGCCAATGCGTGCACACCGATCGGTCCATTGCTGTACATCGCGTATTGCGAATACAACGCGTACCCGCTCACATTGTATGCAATGGCCAATGCGTGCGCACCGATCGGTCCATTGCTGTACAACGCGTACCCGCTCACATTGTATGCAATGGCCAATGCGTGCACACCGATCGGTCCATTGCTGTACAACGCGTATTGCGAATACAACGCGTACCCGCTCACATTGTATGCAATGGCCAATGCGTGCGCACCGATCGGTCCATTGCTGTACAACGCGTACCTGCTCACATTGTATGCAATGGCCAATGCATGCGCACCGATCGGTCCATTGCTGTACAACGCGTATTGCGAATACAACGCGTACCCGCTCACATTGTATGCAATGGCCAATGCGTGCGCACCGATCGGTCCATTGCTGTACAACGCGTACCCGCTCACATTGTATGCAATGGCCAATGCGTGCGCACTGATCGGTCCATTGCTGTACAACGCGTATTGCGAATACAACGCGCACCCGCTCGCATTGTATGCAATGGCCAATGCGTGCGCACAGATCGGTCCATTGCTGTACAACGCCTCCCTGTACAAGTCACTGGCATATGTCACCATGCCTGTCACAGGTGAATGTATGCCAGCCACATTTACTTCCCAGGGAGTGAGGGGCACACCTACTACACCACAGCCTGTCCTTACTGTATCCTAAGGCATGTAAGGCTGCATCACCTGTTCCGTGTATGGGGGTCAACATGTGGTTTTGTGGGTGGCACTTGGGGGCAGCCACTCCCAGGCTGTGCACGTGTTCATGGGGACAGTATCCTTGGTGTGTTGTGCACATGAACACTGTGGTGTGCAACTGTTCATTTCAGAGCATGTGGCATGGTCACATTTCACGGTTGTGTA
Organism: Calotriton arnoldi; assembly: GCA_963921515.1. Taxonomy (NCBI): domain Eukaryota; kingdom Metazoa; phylum Chordata; class Amphibia; order Caudata; family Salamandridae; genus Calotriton; species Calotriton arnoldi. The sequence continues at coordinate 1,505,005 of CAWUFW010004332.1, read as the reverse complement.
TGTGTATGCCATGTCACATACCCCCTGAGTCCCATGTGGGACGGTATGTACGTCACAAGGTGACCCATTGCCAGAATTGTGATGGCCCTCCACAGTCTGTGTGCATGTTGTGTTTACAATGTCTCTGATTCCATGTGCACAATGGGAGACAGTCTCCACATCCACGTTGTTTGTGCATGGACTTTGATGTGTGCGTGTGTGTGTCACAGACGTCCATGTCTGTCCTGCCGAGGCAACAGGGACCACTACCTGTGGGGGTCATGGTTGTTTCGCTGTGGTGTATTCATGATGCACCATGTCATGCCAGTGTCCATGTGGCAATACAGGGTCCCTGGGTATCTACCTGTCGATGAGCTGTGATGCCTGGGGCACATCTGTCCTCACATGTCACTGTGGTGTGTGTTTGGAACGTGACAGCAGTGCATGGGTACTGTGACACAGCCTAATGATATCCCATAGCACAACCTGGGACTTGTTGAGGACACATGTTGAACTGTGATGTTAGTTGTTAGCCATGTAGGTGACATACATGTCCTTACGGAACGGCACACGCATCATGTACTTGTGTCTCGTAATGATGTATCATGTGATATTGAGTCTGGTCTATGCCACATATGTGGGGTGACTGACAATCTTTCTTCCTTCACCTATGCACTGCAGGGCACCAGCTGTCCATCGGCCATTCCCTGACCTTGCAACAGTGGTTGAACGGGACTGCATCCGACGGTACCGCTTCACCAGGCCACTGATTGAGGAATTGACGGTGCGGTTGGCCCCACATTTGCAACCTGGCCGGACATACCCTACAGCGCTGACCCCCAAGGTGAAAGTGATGGCAGCCCTACACTTCTTTGCCACCGGTACCTTTCAACACACTGTGGCGTCTGCTGGTGGGATGTCACAGACCATGTTCAGCCGTGTGCTCCGCGATGTTTTGGAGGCAATGTTGGGATACCTGAACCAGTACATCTATTTCCCTAAACGTCAACAACTCACTGACGTCAAGAGTGACTTCTATGCCCTGGGGAGGATGCCGCATGTCATTGGCTCCATTGATGGGACACATGTGGCTTTGATACCACCACAGGCACATGAGCAGGCATACAGGAACCGCAAACATTACCATTCGGTCAATGCACTGGTGGTATGTCTTGCAGATATGAGCATCTCACACGTGTGTGCCCGTTTCCCCGGTTCTGCACACGATGCCTACGTGATGAGGAGTAGTCGCATCCCGAGGATGATGTCACAGATGCGGAACCAGCGTGCCTGGCTTGTCGGTGTTTACTGACTTTGTACCATTGTGTGTGTTCTGCAATGTAGTATTCCACCCTCTTTTCCAACTCAGCTAATGTGCAATTGTCCGTATGTAGGTGACTCCGGATACCCCAACATGCCGTGGTTGCTGACGCCCCTCAGGAACCCTGTGACACCAGCCCAGATGCGCTACAATGAGGCACATGATCGGACCAGGAGAGTGATTGAGCGGACATTTGGTGTCCTGAAGAGCCGCTTCCACTGCCTGGACAAGACAGGAGGGGCCCTCCCATATGCCCCAGCAAAGGTGTGCAAGATTGTCATCGTCTGCTGCATGCTACACAACCTGGCAGTGCGGAAGGAGTTGCCTCTCATCCTGGATGACGATGACCAACATCCGCCACCTGTGGAGGATCCTGGCCTGGACCACGATGCCAGTGATGATGATGATGATGAGGGTGATGTCCGCACACAGCTCATCACCAACTTCTTCAGCTGAATGTGAGTATCCGGAGATGTCATGTCAATGATGTGAGTTTGCATGATATGTGTTGGTGGTGCTCTGGTGCTGTTTGAGTGTGTCCATGTGCTACATGACTGTATGCGTGCAGCGATGTGTCCTCACATGTAGTCTGTACTCCCCAACAGTGTTGACATGCTAACTTGGTTCTGGGTGGGTATCTTGTGACATGTATTGGGCATGAGTATTGCAGTTCTGTCCTGTTCTTCAGTGCTTTTGACTGTGTGTCATTTCTGTCCTTCACAGGGTACTTTCAGGGTTGTTTGGTCAACTGTGATCCCCGACACCGTGAATCAACTTCCAGGGTGGTAGGTGTTGTTTCCCTACAGGTGATGTGCGCCACACCCATGGACTTCCTTTCTTCTACACTTGTTGACTGTGTGCCCACTGTCAGGTGGGATTACCTTGCATCTGTAGTGGTTACAACATGTTGCAAATGTGTAATAAACCTGTGCTTCACTTTCGGATGTGCGTTGTCTGTGGTCACACATCTGACTGACATTTGCTTACTGCACCAGTGGGCTAGTTAACACAGACTGTGAATAGGTGTTGTGTCTGTGCATTGCACCGTATTTCCTGGCAACATCAGTGTAGGCGATGAGTCAGATGGCCCTGGTGTGTATGTGTTGTGTAGCCCTGGTGGTGTGTCTCCCTCATATGTGTCACGTCGCCATGACTCACATGCCAGTGTTGTACTTGCTGTAGCAGTTAGCATGCACAGTGTCATTTCGCAGATCATCATCTCCATGACAGAAACAACGTTGGAATCACAACAGAGGCAAGTATGGTGTATTAGTGAGTTTATTGACATACATGTGTGAGTATAGTGCACAGGATGGTGGGTGCTGTACATTGTGATTGTAATCCAAAGTTCCTAGATGATTTGGAAGTCCTGGTAGCAGAAATGTCCAGAGTAAAGTCCACAGTCATCTGATACATTGGTCCAACTTGAACTCCCCATGTCATGTGGGAGAGTTGTGTTGCATTCGACAGGGTGAACAGTTTGCGCACAAAGGTGATTTTCCAGAACAGGTGTTGGCTTCCTAGGGGTTGTGCATGGCCATCGGCCTCTCAGTCGCCCTTCCTCGGACGACCCCTCTTCTTTGGGGGGGCCCTCAAGTGCAGGCTGCTGCGGTGCAGGGGACTCTCCGACAGAGTCATCCTCCCTCCCTGTGGCAGTTGCAGTTGTTGCAGCACCAGATGTTGTGGGCACACAGGGAGGTGTTGACATGTTGGTGCAAATCTGGCGGAGGCATTGTAATATGTCCCTATGCACCGCCGTCAGTTCTTGCAATGTGTCCCACTTGGACTCCATGCGGGACATGTGTAAGTCCAAGCGGGCATGATGGGCAGCCTGCTGCTGTTGAATGTCCCTGAGGATCCCCACTACCTGGCTGAACTCTCCGGTGCTTGTCTGGTACGCATCAGCTATGCGTACCAGTTGTGGGTCATCATGCAGTCCAGACCCCTCTGCAAGCAGCGACCTATGTCTACCACCCCTCCCACCACCCTTGGCGACACGTGCAGGACCTGCGGTGGCACGCACAGGTGACCCTGGGCCCCCTTGGGGGTTGTTGCTGGTGTTGGTGTCCGTAGCTCCACGTTGGGCCGGGGTCCGTGTGCTGTTGGTGGTGGTGGTCCTTGGTCTGTCCGTGTCGGCAGGGATGGTCTGTGTGTTGGCAGTTGTTGGAGGGGTGGGTGCAGGGGGTGCAGCTGGTGGTCCTGCTGGTGCTGCATGATGACTCACTCCGGAGGTGCCAGGTAGGTCTTCGTCATCCGAGGTCGGCAGAGGCTGTTCCACACCAGTGAGCTCAGTGTCCCCCGGAGCCTGGGACAGGGACTCCTCATCGTCTGCTGGTGTGTCCCCATCATCACCTGTTTTTGGAAGAGACACACAATGTATGTAATGTTTCTACAGGCATCAATGGTTCAAACACCTGACAGTGGTGACTGTACCTCTGGATGCGGGCCTGTACATTGCATTGTCCTAAGTTGTCACAGTCAGCTGTTGATATTGGTGTAGCGCATTGTCCTAACAACATGAAGCATTTCAATGTGAATGTTGAGGTGTGTGCATGGCCAGCATTGGTGGTATTTGGTTGTCATCCGGACATCCTTCTCCCTCCAGCCCAGTTATCCCACCATGAAGCATGCCACCCTTGCAGTGGGTGCAGGTTGACTCTCAGGATGTCAGTCAGTGGTGTCCTGCTGTTGGTTGGTGACCAGTTCCCAGCATGGCCTTGTGCTCCCCACAACAGAGCACCAGTGTCAGACATCTTTGAAGTGGCTTTTGACTCCCTGTGAGGTGTGCATGCTTCAGTGTGAGCTTGCTGGGCCATGTGGGTGGGGGATGTTGAGCTGTGACTACCACTGCCATCATGCTATTGCCTCCACCCCCTTCCCAGCATGCCCATACTTACTTCCTTTTGAGTGGACTTCACTGTGTGTGAGTGTGACAGCAATGGCAAGATGGCTGACAGTGGTGTCCTGCTGTTGGTTGGTGGCCAGTTCCCAGCATGGCCTTGTGCTCCCCACAACAGATCACCAGTGTCAGACATCTTTGATGGGGCTTTCCACTCCCTGTGAGGTGTGCATGCTTCAGTGTGAGCTTGCTGGGCCATGTGGGTGGGGGATGTTGAGCTGTGACTACCACTGCCATCATGCTATTGCCTCAACCCCCCTTCCCAGCATGCCCATACTTCCTTCCTTTTAAGTGGACTTCACTGTGTGTGAGTGTGACAGCAATGGCAAGATGGCTGACAGTGTGGTCCTGTTGTTTGTTGGTGCCCAGTTCCCAGCATGGCCTTGTGCTCCCCACAGCTGAGGCCACTGTCAGACATCTTTGATGTGGCTTTTGACTCCCTGTGAGGTGTGCATGCTTCAGTGTGAGCTTGCTGGGCCATGTGGGTGTGGGATGTTGAGCTGTGACTACCACTCCCATCATGCTATTGCCTCCACCCCCCTTCCCAGCATGCCCATACTTCCTTCCTTTTGAGTGTACTTCACTGTGTGTTGGTGTGACAGCAATGGCAAGATGGCTGACAGTGGTGTCCTGCTGTTTGTTGGTGCCCAGTTCCCAGCAGGGCCTTGTGCTCCCCACAGCAGTACCCAGTGTCAGCCATCTTGTCAGTTCTTTGCCACTCCCTGTGAGGTGAGCATGGTTCAGAGTGGTGTTGATGGGCCAATTGTGAGGGTGACCAATATCTGTGACTACCACTCCCATCATGCTATTGCCTCCACCCCCCTTCCCAGCATGCCCATACTTCCTTCCTTTTGAGTGGACTCCACTGTGTGTGAGTGTGACAGCAATGGCAAGATGGCTGACAGTGGTGTCCTGCTGTTGGTTGGTGGCCAGTTCGCAGCATGGCCTTGTGCTCCCCACAACAGAGCACCAGTGTCAGACATCTTTGAAGTGGCTTTTGACTCCCTGTGAGGTGTGCATGCTTCAGTGTGAGCTTGCTGGGCCATGTGGGTGGGGGATGTTGAACTGTGACTACCACTGCCATCATGCTATTGCCTCCACCCCCCTTCCCAGCATGCCCATACTTACTTCCTTTTGAGTGGACTTCACTGTGTGTGAGTGTGACAGCAATGGCAAGATGGCTGACAGTGGTGTCCTGCTGTTGGTTGGTGGCCAGTTCCCAGCATGGCCTTGTGCTCCCCACAACAGAGCACCAGTGTCAGACATCTTTGATGGGGCTTTCCACTCCCTGTGATGTGTGCATGCTTCAGTGTGAGCTTGCTGGGCCATGTGGGTGGGGGATGTTGAGCTGTGACTACCACTGCCATCATGCTATTGCCTCCACCCCCTTCCCAGCATGCCCATACTTCCTTCCTTTTGAGTGGACTTCACTGTGTGTGAGTGTGACAGCAATGGCAAGATGGCTGACAGTGGTGTCCTGCTGTTGGTTGGTGGCCAGTTCCTAGCATGGCCTTGTGCTCCCCACAACAGAGCACCAGTGTCAGACATCTTTGATGGGGCTTTCCACTCCCTGTGAGGTGTGCATGCTTCAGTGTGAGATTGCTGGGCCATGTGGGTGGGGGATGTTGAGCTGTGACTACCACTCCCATCATGCTATTGCCTACACCCCCCTTCCCAGCTTGCCCATACTTCCTTCCTTCTGACTCTGCTTCCCTGTGGGGTAGTGTGCCTGTGCTGAATGGATGGCTGACAGTGTTGTCCTGGCGTTTGTTTGGCTACAAGTCCCATGTGTGTCACTGTGCTTCCCACAGCATAACCCAGGGTGGTGGTTCTTTGTGGGATAATTAATTTTAGTGTGAGGCAATGCATTTTCCCAGGTGAGTTGTGTGTAGTTTGTGTTAGGGGTGTGTGTGAGAAGAGCTGCTGGTAACTATGGTCAGAGCTGTCAGTCCTCCTTCCCACCCAGCCAGATATCCCACCATGGAACGTGCTTCCATTGCAGGGAGTGCAAGTTGTCTTTCAGGATGTCAGTCAATGGTGTCCTGCTGTTTGTTGGTGCACAGTTCCCAGCAGGGCCTTGTGCTCCCCACAGCAGTAGCCAGTGTCAGCCATCTTGTCAGTTGTTTTCCACTCCCTGTGATGTGAGCATGGTTCATAGTGGTGTTGATGGGCGTATTGTGAGGGTGGGCAATATCTGTGACTACAACTCCCATGATGCTATTGGCTACACTGACTTGACCAGCATACACAGAATTCCTTCCTTTCTGTGGGATTCCCTGTGTGGTGGTGTTCTAGTGGTGGCTACATATCTGACAGTGTTTGTTGGTTAGATTTGTGCCACTGCCTAGCTTTATTTGTTGTAGGGTTTGTACATGTCATGACACAGTTACATATCACTATGAGATGACATGTATTGTGTTTATCTGACTGACATACACATCTTGGGATGATTCTGGTTTTGTTGCTGTGGATTTGCTAAGGGTGCATGGTTTGACTATCCCCTTGACAGTGATGTGTGTATGTTGTCACATGATATTGGGTATATTTGTTGTGTACTCACCAGGCTCTGGGATGTTTGATAGTCCATATACGCTCACTGGTGGTAGGATGGCCCGCACCTTCTCCTCCCAGGGCCTGAGGTATACTGGTTTGGCAGGAGGGCCACTGCCGGTGTGTTGGTTCAAGATGTAATCCTTCTTCAGTAGGTCCCTGATCCTCCTGCGCACGTCATTCCACCTGTTCTGGATGTCTTCCTTTGTGCGCAAACATGGTGATTGTGCGTTCACCCTGTCGACGATCCTCTCCCACATCTTGGTTTTCTGCGACATGGGGGTCTGTTGGACCAGTGTACCAAACAGCTGTGGCTCTACCCTGAGGATCTCATCTACCAGGACTTCCAATTCACTATCTAGGAACTTTGGATTCTTCTTTGGGGGCATGGTGATGGGTGGTGGTGGTGAGTGATATGTGTGTTGGTGTGCAAGTGAGGGTGTGTGAGTGTGTGTTTTGCTGGGTGTATGTGAGGGTGCTATTGAGGTGCTGATGGTGTGTGGCTTGTGTGATGGATGAGCTGTGAGTGTGTGTGTGGTTGCTGTCTGTTGGTGTTCTGTGCTGGCAGGTAATTTGAATTTGCAAAGGATCATGGTAGGGATTTGTGTCCTTTATATGGGTGGAGTTGTGGGTGTGTCTTTGTTCCCTGTTTCCCCCCAGTATTTATTGGCTTTGTAATTGCTTGTTTGGCCTTTTTTTTGTGTTTTTCCCTTTGTACTTTTTGTGCATGTAGGAGATGTTCTTCTGACCGAGTCGGACCCTGCAGTTGTCTCGTGCGAGCTTCTCCGAGTCGTTCACGCTGTGTTTGTGCTGTTTCATGTGCGGCGTACGCGTCGGTCGCAGAGTATTGGGTTGCTTCGGCTCGCTGTTTTGTATGCGTGTTGTTCGTACGGCTTGTACTCCGTGCGACTCGGTCGGGTTTTCCACCCGTTGCATCGTACTGCGCGAGTGGGACTTCGCGGGTACGTTTCGTTCGGGTTCATTCCTGGTGCGTGTCGGTCGGTTCGATTCGCGTGGTTTTCCGGCCGGATAGCTGTTTTCCGCGCGGTTCGGTCGTTCGGCTTGTGTTCCGTACGAGTCGGTCGGATTTTGCACGCATTTCATCGTACTTGGCGGGTCGGGCTGCACCGGTACGTGTCGGTCGGAATAGATTCCCGATCCGAGTCGGTCGGTACGTTTCCCGGCCCGAATCGGAATCGGCCCCGTAGTGTCTTAATTTCTGTTTCAGATGTGGAAAATACAAGATAGTGGTTAGAAAGGTAACATGAAGACAGATTGCCTACTTGGTCAGAATGTTACGATAAAACGATTGCACTTTGCCCCCTTTCAGAGTTACCTGAAAAAATCTAGCATAAAAAAAAGCTCAGGGAAAGTAGCGCTACTGCAGAGTACTCGCTCGGTTTTAGCGCCTCATTCTGAGTTTTCCCACGTGCAAGGGGAAATAACCTGCAGTAATAGTCTTTGCAACCGTTAGTGCTGTTTGTATTCCCTGGTTGCGCAATTTCAGTGAAACCTGTCATTTAAAATTGCGCTGGAAAACCGTTTGCGCTCGATTAAAATTTTACTGTTGCACACTGAGGGCCTTATTTATGAGGCCCTTACGCCATCACTTTTTGTGATGCTGCGGCAGCGTAAAAAATGCGCCACATTGCGTCATATTCACAAAGCGACACATCTAGGCAGATGCGTCACTTTGTAAACCCCTGTGCTACATTATACCTGCGAAAGGTATAATGTATGCAGGGTGGGCGTTCCGGTGCAGAAAAGGCTCGTAGAAGTGTTGCAGTGAAATCTATGAGATTTCACAGCGTCACTTCTGCGACGTCACTGCGTCAAATCCCTACGCCTGTTTAAAGCAGGCGTAAGGGGTGACGCAGGGCTTTCACATGGGGCTCGCCCCATGTGAAATGAGAAATTGCTGGAGTTGCGTCTGTTTTGTGACACACTCCAGCAATGTGTCATTTTTGCGCCTACAGATATGTCAGGATTCCTCACGTATCTGTCAATACTTGCGACATGGAGCGCTGTACAGTAAATACGGCACATCCATGGTGTCGCAAGAAGGGCGCACTGAAAAGTGTTGCATCGCTGTTTTACCGCAGAGATGCAACACTTTTCTTAAATGAGGCCCTGAATGAGGCAATTTATGTATTTCATAATCATAACAATTCTAATTCGAAAAACACTCAAAATAGGATGTCTAGTGTCCAGCTAGGGTCAGATACGGAGCCATAACATTTCAGCTCTGGCCAGATGAGCCCGCGAACTGGAACTGCAAGTAATCAAATGTTTACTTTGTTTCAGCGGAAGGGCGGGGAAAAAAAGGCACAATTTCATTTCAGACACGTCTGGCACTTTCTCATTAGGCCACAGGGCTCTCAGGTATTAATCACAACAATAAATGTTCCCTGCCCTGAAATATGACACGGTCCGTACACAAGAGAAATGACCGAAACAACTCTTTTTTCTCATCAAATTATTGAAGATAAAATTAATTGAAAAACACCGTCCCAGGTGGGTTACATAGTTAGCTCTCGCAGGAGACACTTCGCAGAGACCTCATCCATTATATTGAAAAGCACAGCTGGTGACTGCCAATAATTAAGTAGAGTCATCTGCATGCCTCCGCTCCATGATGTGATGGGAGCCCGCGCGTTTGATGGCTAATTGCCTGGCTAGCGGTTGCACCTTGAACTCTGGGCCTACAAACTTTTGATAGCTTCCCAGTGAGAGATTGCCTCTCCTGCTCCATTATTCTCTCTGACGTTGTGTCAAGGAGGAAGGCAACGCTTCTGTGCTCCTTATGCAACGTGGCCAGATATCCTTGAGCTTTTCAAAGGAGCTGCACCTTTATTATCTCCTGTTTACTCTCTGTTGGTCTAAGGAGCCCAGGCCTGAATTAACTTGAAGGGATTAAAACACACACACACACACACACACAGATAAACTTCATAAAGAGTCTCGAGTGACTGAAATCCAACAAATGACACAATGGCCACATTGCAAACAAAACAAGAAAGCTTATCAAATCATAATTCTAATAAGTTTAATTTACATTTACTATTTAATAAGTAAAGATCATTGGGCCAGATGCATCAACAATCCATTTTGCGATTTCCTAATTGCGAATTCTTGCGATTCGCAATTAGAAAATCGCAAAATGGAATGCATGAAAGTGTGTTTAACACTTTCTGCGATTCCTAGGGGATCGCAAATGACCTACCTCATGATTTATTATGAGGTAGGTCGCAATTTGCGACCCCCTAGGAATTGCAAAAATCACGGGGATGGTGGCCTGCTGGGGTCAGCAGACCACCATGTCCGTGATTGCTTTTAAATAAAGCAATCTTTTTTTTTTGTAAAGCAAGGAAAACGGGATGCTTTACAAAAGAGAAAATGAAAACTTTTCCTTCCATTTTCCGTGGGACCACTGACTGCTCTTAGAAAATGCATTTACAGACATTCCCCCTTCCCATTTGTGAATGGGTTACCACCTACTTGAAGTTGGTGGTAAAATGCGAATGTTTTGCGACTGCATTCTGATCGCAAAACATTCATGCATACCGATGCGATTCGGTATTAGGAAGGGACGCCCTAAACACGCCCCTTCCTAATAGCGAATCGCAAACCCATTTTGCGATTCGGTAACAGGTTACCTTTCAACCATTGGTTATTCTTGACCAGACTCTTTGAGCCATTGGCTTGAGACTTTGGGCCCGATTCTGATGCGTGTTGGAAAAGCTTCCTGACCGAGGGCCTGATTCTGATGCGGTTAGGAAGGCCTCCTAACGGCATTTGCTCCTTCCAAATCGGATCGGGAACGTGTCTTCCCGACCGAGGGCCCAATTCTGATGCGGTTAGGAACAAATGTTCCCATTGAAGTCAATGGGAGTTCAACCAAATCGTATCTGGAAGCATCCGGATGCATCCTACTCCGCCGGTCGGACTTTCCCGATCCGAGTGGGTCGGACACCATTTCCCAACCGATTCGGTCGGGAAGCTTTTCCAACCCGCATCAGAATCGGCCCCTAGGTTGTGAGTTGTATGTCTTGGGGTTTCTCCTACCTATATTCATTAAAAATACATGAATCATATGTGATCTCGGCAAGGTGTGTGCCTTCTTGCAAACTAATTTGAGAATGTCGCTTGAAAAAACAGGACTTCTCATTGGTAAATTGATTTAAATACACTGTGATCAATTCGCATTACCTACATTTTGTTGTTGACTTTAATATGCTTGTGTGGCTTTTTAAGCAGATGTTTCAATAAAAAATAAAACAACACTCAATAAAGTAAATGTTCAGGCATGCAAAATAAACAAGTAATGACATATATTAAAAGATACTTCTTAACTTCCATGAGGCAGAAGAAAATCTTGGAGGGTCACATTTTGTTGCACAAGAAAATGACTACCTCGCCCTGCCCTACTGAAAAATGAATGTCTATTTTTTTTGGTTACTATTAAGGGCCTAATTGCGTGTCTGGAGGTCCGAGGAGCGCCAGAAGCGCAGCGGTCTGGGCCTCAAAAATATGCTGGTGGTGCCGCTGTGGCACCACCATGCATATTACGAGTTTCAGGACCGCCAGCGGTGTCATGGAGGTCTTTTCTCCATGAAAAGGATGGTGGTGTTGGGCCCACTGTTGCCCATGTGCATGGGGATGCATGCAGGGGGCACAACATGTGCCCCCATGTGTGCATGAACCCCAGTTTCTGCACAGCATGCACTTTACAGTCCATGCCGTGCAGGAACTGTTTTTGGCGCTCCCATTGCGGTGCCCATTTTCAGAGGCACCCCCGTGGGACTGCCAAAAAAGCCCACCAGACACGAGGAACACTCTAAATCTGGCAGGCGGGCGGCAGCAAGTCTTGGAAGTGCGGGAGCGTGGCAGTAGCGATGGCGTAAAGCCCGCGCCCGCTCCCGCACCACCAAAACTCGTAATCACGCTCTAAATGTAATTGTAAAGGCACTATTACTTTATTTATTCATAGGTGAGCCTTATACAGTGTTATCCGTCACCTTGGTTACTTCAGGGCGCTAGAGAAGGAACTGAAACAGCAGAAGGGCCTAGAAAAAGGGGTTATATTCCAGCTCAGCTGGATGTTTGGCCTGGGGTTGAACCTGGCACTCTTAAGGTAGCGAGCCAATCTAAGACTGGGCAGATCCCTGGTAGAAAGATACACTGTCTGTCGAGGTAGATTGTAATTTTAATATATGGCATAAATCTTAATATGTGGCTATTTAACCTTTGAAATTTAAAACAATATTCAATCCAACACACAAAGCAGTGAGAAAAAGAGAGAATACATGATGCGCAACTGTGTAATATAGACGTAGAACTTTACTGTGGGGTTCTAGTAACATTTACATGTCACAAAGCCGAAGGACGAGTGGTTTATAAGTGTCAGCTCAACCATGAGATTGCAAATGTTATTAGTTATGTATTTTTTATATCGTGTGATTAATGGATTGATTTTAGTGCTCTTTTTAAAAGTATTTGCAACTTATCTATTTAATATTCATTGTTACCTGAGACTGCAGATATGTCTGTCAATGTTTTGAGAAATGTTTGTTTTTGTTGGGGATAATGTGCTAATATTTAAAATGTGTCTCATACAACAATACGTATTATTCTCAATCAATCAAATTTTAAATGCAAAACACATTATAAGGAAATTAAAAACATGCATTCTAAAATATGTTTTTTTGTAGTACATTGATACTGTTGAGTAGGTTTTACAAGACACATAAAAAAGAAAATAAAGGGCAATTTGGGGAAGTGTAACTTTTTGCTGACAGAGTTCTGCATTTACAATGTTTATTTTCACACACTGGGGAGGATTCATTGGTAATGCTTGCATCAAGGATGGGCTTGCAAGTGTGAGCTTGTCAGGTATGCTGTTTAATGGTCTAAGAGTGGCACTGTCATTGTGAAAGTATTTTTACCAGTGCTGAAAACAAGATGAAATGTTGTATTAACCATCCATTTACCTTTATTATTTCTTTAGGGAAGTTAAACATCCTGCAAATTAATTCAGCATTGTAAATTAGATTAATAGATCAACCCAGGGACCATGTCAAGTCAATGTGGTCTTTGCATGGTTTTGGTTTGATCTGTACCTGTGGGTACCACATTGCAAAAATGGGTACTTTTTAGTGGGAAATTTTGATCTGTCTATGTTGCGTTTTGGTGCCTTTTAGCTTGAGGGCTAGTGGGGTACGATTTATATCGGGACAAGTATGGGAATGGTGAGTGGTTGGAAATTTGTGAATCTCCACTGATTCCGTAACTTTATCTCACATAAATGTGAGGAAAATATGTGTTTTTTAGCCAACAATTGATGTTGAAGGGCATTGTGAGTAAGAAAAGTTGGGGGATTAATGCAAACCAGACCATCTTGGACTCAGCTAGATGTCTAGATTTTAGAATTGTGTGGGTTTGGTAGGTTTTCTTGGGTGTTGCCCAAACCAAGGCTCAAATTCAGCAGGTAACCATATCGCAAAAAATGGGTTGGTTTCAATAGGTGAAATGGAATATCTCTATGTATCGTTTTGGGGTGTTTTGTGTTGCAGGAGTTGCGCTCAGCCACACAATGGGGGCACTGTTTTGATTGGGAGAAGTGTGGCAACACTGGATGGTAGGAATTTTGTGGATCTCTACAGATTCCATATCGTTCCCTCCTAGAAATGTAAGGAAAATGCATGATTTTAGAAAAAGTTGTGTTTTGCTAACATTGTGTGTAAAAAAGTCATGGAATCTACAGAAGGCAGAGCACCCTGGACTCTCGGCTTTCTAGAGTTAAAAAATATCAGGGTTTGGTAGGTTTTCCTGGTTGCCAGCTGAACCCATGCTCGAATAGTGCAGCTATTCATGTAAAGCAAGTTAGAGGAAATTGGGATTTACCCCCACTCTGTTGGCCCACATTTAAAAAAATCAAGATTTCCTCACGTTTGCCAGGGGGTGGTGATGTTTTAATTCTGGGGGGGGGCCAGAAAGACTGTTGTGCCTATTTTGGGGTGGTGGTACGGCCTGATGCCTTTGTGGGCTGATCCCAGTCCTTTCTTTGGGCATTTTTCCCCTGTTGTCTACTGGGCTTGCTGTCCCCCGCGGGTGCAGATTGGGGATATACTCCTCAAAGCTGCTTTGATGAGGGTCAGAAAGTCTGTTGCACTTGTACTGGGGTATGGACATGAACTTAGGCCTTGCTGGGAGGCCACACCCCTTCTTTTTTTGGCATTTTTGACTCTAGTGTCTAGTGGGTTTTCCCCAGGGGGCACATTGAGGTAAACAAACTGCTGCACCCATTCTGAGGTTGGGACCAGGGCCTGATGCCTAGGTGTACCACCCTCACACCTTCTGTTTTTTGGGTCTATTTTTTCTTTGGTATCTAGTCCCCCCCCCCAAGGGGCAAATTGCGTGCAAAGCCTCTATCTGCCAATAGGGGCAGAAAGACTTTATTACCCCATTTGGGGAGGTGGCATAGCCCAATGTCAGGGTGCCTAATCCCCAGCCGTTTTGCCCAAATATAAAGTCCCTGGTGTTTAATGGGCTTTTTTACCCTCCCATGGGGCAGATTGCAGGCAAACCCCCAATCAGGGAAAAACCTTGTATCTTCTCTCCAGTGGAGCATAAAGACTCTATTACTCCTTCGGAGGTGGGATATACCAAGGTCAGCTGCTGCCATACTTTTGTGTTTTTGTGACATTTTAAAATCCCTTGCATCTAGTGGGCTTTCTGACCAAATTGGAGGTAAACTTCCTCTCTGCCCCCTAGGGGTTCAGATAGACATTGTCTCTTTTGTGGTGGGAGCATGGCCAAGTGCCAAGGTAGGATACACCACCCTTTTTTGTTCCACTGTAAAATCCATGGTGCTAGTGGGCTTTCTAACACCAAAGGGGCAGATTACGGGAAAACCCTCATCGGGTCAAACATCCTATCAGTCCCTCGGAGGGTAGAATGGCTCTATTGCCTCTTCTGAGGTGGGGGTATGGCCTGATACCAGGGTGGTCTATCCTGTTCCTTTTTTTGGCACCATTTTGAAATTCCATGTGTCTAGTGGGTTTTTTGCACCTGCGGGTCAAATTTCAAAAAAACCTCCCATCTGCCACCTCTGGGGGACAGAACAACTGTATTGTCCCTTTTGGACTGATGGTATGGACCAATGTCACGGTGGGATACCCTGGTCACTTTTATTTGCCCCAGTGTAAACTCCCTGGTGTCTTGTGGGCTTCCTACTGCACTGGGGAACAGAGTAAGGGCAAACCAACAATCAGGACAAATCTCCTGTCTGCTCCAAGGGGGTGCAAAAGGTTTCAATTGCCCCTTCAGGGATGGGGGTTATGCCAAATGCTGCCCATCCCTTTTTTGGGGGCAGTGTAAATTCCCTGCTATCTTTTGGGCAAACCCCCAATCTTCCTCCTGAGGGGAAGACAGAAAGACTATATTTCAACTTTTGGGTTGGGAACATGGTCATATGCCAGGGTGGGCCGCCAGCAGCCCTTTTTTACTTTCAATTTAAATTCCCTAGTGACTAGTGGGTAGTGTACCCTCCTGAGGGGAAATCAGTTCTCATGGAGCTGAGACATGCCCGAGTAACAATACAAGTGAAAGTGAAATGAGCTAAAGTACTCATTTCAGTTTCACTCCCTTTGTAATGACGGCAGCACAGTATATACGCTGAAGATGACGCAGCGCGTGTTGCTGGGAAAGCCCTTCCCCATCAGCCTGACCTGAAAAAACAAAAAATGAATTTATCTGGTGCCAGGTATTCCCTTCCATGGGTGCTTTGACATGACCTCCCCATCAACACTGCTCTGTTGTGAGTGCTCTTGGCAGGGAGGTCACATAAAATAGCGTCCAAGATGTTAATATTGTTTACAATTAGGACTTGTGGCTACAAGTAATAATAGAAAATCTTCACCAAGTGTGATGATATACTTCTTAACTATACTTAGGACAAAATATTTCTGTGAGATGCTATTTTTGCTAATAATTATATCCTGACAAATAACTGACAGAGTACACCTGCAAGTAGGGTGTCACGTCCAACAGAAAGCAGACCTGACTGCCACCAATACAAGCAAATGCTACAAATGGCATGAGTACAAGCAAATTCTACATATGGCATGAGTCTGTGGTGTACCCTCTGCCACCAGGTTGGCAGATATTACATGCCAAAATCCAGCCTATTTTGGCCTGGGAGCATCACACAAAACAGACCCATATTACTATCATTAACAGGGCATTACATGAGTTTTGCAAAAAAAGTCCTGCAGAATTGAACCACCCTTGTCTGAATCAACAGCTGGTGACACTTGGTTGTTGAAAGATCTTTGATATACTTAAGGAGCTCCATTGTTTAGAACCCTTAAATATGACAGGGAATTCGTAGTGCAAGCACACGATTCAGAACATGCCATTGGGTCAGAGCTTTCACACCAAGATGAGGATGTGCAGGGCCTATGGGCAGGACCCACCTATAGCATTAATGTATTCTATAGAAAATCTTTTGACGATGTTCTAATGGGTAGCCTCTGTGGTTATGTAGTCACTGAAGTAACTGAAACCCTGCTTGTTTGGGATTCATTTCATTGTTAAAACAGGCTACAAACCATTAAGGTAGCTCATGCAACTAAGAAAGAAGAACCACAAACTACGAGGTGGTCCCTTGCGCTATGGTGGGACATTGTCCTGGAACTCTAACAGCATAGATGGACTGTCATTATTCCACCACCCGTGCAATGCAAGCTCCACTAGAGTACGATAGACTAAAATATAATGCTGCAGAAATGCCCACTAGACACCAGGGAATTTTTTTTTTTTTTTAAATGTTAATGAAAATACTGTTTGGGGGGGCCATATGTTTTTGTGCTCTGCCCCCCTGGGGGGGCAGTTTTTCGTATTGTACCCACTAGACCACCAGGGAGAAACGGTGGGGAGTGGCCCCTTGGGCAAGGGTCACTCCCCTTTGGGGGCTTTGTTTGTGGCCGATCGGCCAAATGATAGTGCCCTTTATTTTATTTATTTATTTTAATTAATGCCTTTTTATATAGCGTGGACTTTACCCGAAGGTGTCAGAGCGCTTCACAATAGGACAGTAACATTACATGAGGAGAAGGTTACAAGTGAGCATAATACAAAAGGAAGCGTTACATTACATGAGGAAAAAGTGACAATTGTGCAAATAACAAAACAAACAAGATACAAAAAGAGGAAAAAGTGACAGGTGTGCATGATACATGAGATACAAAATACAAATAGAGGTATAATACTGCAATAAGTGGCAGTCACTCAGAACACACTTGGAAGGCACTTCTATAGGCATGAAGTACCGAATTTCCTATAGTGGAAGAACTTCCTTGAGGGAGTAGAGAGGGCGTGAATTAAACAGGAGACTTAAAATGAAGGGTACACAAACATAAAATCCAACACAGCACGCAAGGGTGAGGAATGTACAGGAAAAAGTACAAATTTACAATGAAGAGCGAACTTCCTAGAGGGGCTGAGAGTGAAAGTATTAGTTCTGAAAGTGTCTTTGGAAGAGAAGAGATTTGAGGTCAGCTTTGAAGATCCGGGTAGAGGAGGTGGCACGGAGCAATGGGGAAGCGAGTTCCAGATTCTCACCGCATTTCCTGAGAAGGATTGCGCCATCGATCTTTCCCATTTGAAGACGGGGGGGGCTCAAGCAGAAGCTTTTCCGCATTGCGAGAAGGGCGAGAGTCACCGGACAATTTCAATTTATTTGCCAGGTAACGAGGGGGGGAGTGTAAGGCTTTGTGTGTGATGCAGGCAGTTTTGTAAATAGATCTTGCCTCGATCGGAAGCCATCGAAGAGAGGACAGGATAGGAGTGACGTGGTCGCTTCGTTTAGACCCTGAAATGAAGCGAGCTGCTGAATGGAGGATGGATTTGAGAGGGGAGAGGTGGGATTTGGGTAGGCCCGTCAGAAGAGAATTGCAATAATCCAGTCTTGAGAGAACCAGAGATTGTACCAAGGTTTTTAAGTCTTTCTCCGGGAAGAACCGACGGATCCCCCATAGAAGGCGCAACTGGTAACGTGCGTTCTTAGCAATAGAGTTGATGTGGGAGATTAGGTTGAGTCTTTTGTCAAGAATGACACCTAGGGATTTAGCGCTGTCGACAATGATGGGTTTGTTGTTGAGTAGGTTCAGCTGATCCATCCAAGATTGAACAGGAGGAGGTGAGAGAGAGGTAGAGAGGAGGAGGAATTCAGTTTTGGCGGGATTCAGAATGAGTTGGTGATCTAACATCCAGTTGTGAATAGAGTTGAGAGTAGAGTTGAATAGTGAGAGATCGTGTGCAGATGATACCTAAAGGTATCTGCCCACTAGTCCACCAGGCATTTATTTGTGGAGAGTGACCTCTTGGGCAAGGGTCACTCTCCTTTGGGGTCAATATTTGTGGCTGTGTCTGCCCCCCAGGAGGGCAGATCGCCATGTTTATTTTAAAATTGGGCCCACTAGACCACCAGGGATTTGTTTGAGGGAGTGGCCCCTTGGGCAAGGGTTGCTCCCCTTTGGGAAGCATTAATTTGGCCGTTTCTGCCATCCTGAGGAGCAGATTGGCTGATTTGTTTTTTGTAGGTCCACTAGGCCACCAGGGGTTTTTATGTTGGGGAGCGGCCCCTTGGGCAAGGGTCGCTCCCCTTTATGGGAGGATGATTGTGGCCATTTCTGCCCTCTTTGGGTGGCAGAATAGCAGTATGTTTTTAGGCCCATCTGCCCCCAAGGAGGGCAGAAGCCAGTAGACAACAGGGTTTTTTTTAATTTTTGTGTTGGGGAGTGGCCAAAAGGGCAAGGGTTGCTCCCCTTTTACGGGGGTGAATATTGTATTTATACTCTTTGGCCCACCTACCCCTTAGCTTGGCTGGTGGATTGTGTGTGGACTGGTGCATTATTTGCATTTTATGATTGTAATGTTGTTTTTCTCCTTTTTATTCTAGTGTAAAGCTTTTGATTCCTGTTTGCGGTTTCGGCAGTGGTTGTTCTGCAGTTTTGCGTAATTGCATTTATTTGGTAAGAAAAATATTTTTGTTGTGTGTACTCCAAATGAGTATTATTGTCATGCATGAATGAATTTTTTTGTAAGTGGTGTCATAATGGCAGCATATTTGTTAGTGTTCAGAGCATGAAATTCTTTGCGATGTTTTGCATTGTCTTATGTGTAATTTTTTCTTTCTTCTTTTTTAGTGGGAAATTGTTGATCTTCACTGTGTCTGTGCAGAGTAGGTGGTGGTGAGTCTAGCTGCTTCTGTCACGTGAGTGGTATAGTGTTGGAGTATATAGGTCTTTGTGATAAAGCTACATTTTGTTTATTTCTTTTTTTACAAAGGGTTTGTTGTTGTTGACTTGTTTGACAAGTAACCTTTATTAGTAAGCATTATGGCTAGCCGTAGAATGACTGCTCAGCAGGTTGTTGGTTTGCTTCTTGAATCTTCCTCTGAGCAGGATTATGAGACTGACAGTGCGTCTGAGGGAGAGGAGGGAGGGGAAGATTCAGGCAGTGAGTTTTCTCTCCACATGGAATCATCGGATGATGAAGGTACTCTCAGTGCAGATGAAGGTACTCTCGGTGTGGATGAATCTACTCTCAGTGCGGATGAAGTGCCTGTTTTAGAGGAGGATACTACTGTGCCGATGGTGCAAGAGGCATCTGGATTGCAGCCTCGGGCTGCTAGGCTTCCTACTGGAAGTGCTGGACTCTGGGTTGATCCAAACATGGTGCAGCCGGTGTTGCCTGCCTTTAGTGGTTATGCAGGGTGTAGAGTGGATTGTGAACATTATTTGCCTATACAGTATTTTCAGTTGTTTATGGATGATGTATTTTTGGGTGAGATTGTTGAGCAGACTAATTTGTATGCTGAACAGTTTTTGAGGGACAACAGTGCCAGACTTAGGCCCCATTCTAGAGCTACCCGGTGGAGTCCCACAAATCTGGAAGAGATGAAGAAGTTTTTGGGTTTGACTTTTTTGATGGGTTTGATAAGGAAGCCGTCCATGGGTTCATATTGGTCTACCAGTCCCTTGATGGCAGTGGCCATATTTCCTGCAGTTATGACTCGTGATCGGTATTTACTTTTGCTTCGGATGCTGCATTTTGTTGATAATGGTTTGGCGTTGCCACGAGATCACCCTGAATGTGACCGTCTTTTTAAGATCCGGCCTGTTCTTGATCACTTTGTAGATCGATTTTCAGAGATCTATACTCCAGGGAAAGAAATATCTATTGATGAGTCTTTGGTCCTATTCAAGGGCCGTTTGGTTTTTAGGCAGTACATTCCTAGCAAGAGGGCACGCTATGGAATTAAGCTGTATATGTTGTCTGAGAGTAGGACAGGATATGTTTTTAATTTGCTTGTGTACACTGGTAGGGATTCCACTATTGACCCCCCTGGTTGTCCGTCCACTTTTGGAGTCTCAGAGAAAATTGTGTGGGATCTTGCTAGAGGACTGTTTAACAGAGGCCACCATTTGAACCTTGATAACTTCTACACTGCTGTGCAATTGTTTAAGGAATTGTTCAAAGTGGAAACTTTTGCTTGTGGCACAATCCGCTCTAACCGTAAAGGTTATCCAAAAGAGCTTGTTTGCAAAAAACTTCAGCGGGGACAGTGCAGTTCCTTGCGTAGTGATGAACTACTAGCTGTGAAATTTGTGGACAGGAGGGATGTGTACATGCTGACTACCATCCATGATGAGAGTACTTCACCTGTGGCTGTTTGGGGTCAGATTGCTGAAGTGCGCAAACCTGTGTGCATTTAAGACTACAATAAGCACATGGGTGGTGTTGATAGAGTAGATCAGAGGTTGGAACCTTACACTGCTATTCGTAAGGCTTACATTTGGTATAAGAAGTTGGCCATCCATCTCTTCAATTTAGCAACTTTCAATGCTTTTGTTGTGTTCAAGGAGTGTTCTCCTGCGTCAAAGTTGACTTTTGTTCAGTTTCAGCAGTCTGTCATAGGCAACCTTGTTGTTGTGGAACAGGCAAGTGTTCCTAGAGTTGGAGTGGTGGAGGATGTGGCTCGATTGAAAGATCGCCACTTTCCTGATCACATTCCTCCTACACCCTCAAAAGACTTTCCCACTAGGAGATGTAGAGTCTGTTGGCGAAGAGGTACGCGGAAGGAGACTCGTATGTACTGCCCTGAGTGTCCTTCTAACCCTGGGCTGTGTGTGCCTGCTTGTTATAGAGCATACCACAAGCAAAAGAATTATTGGGAGCAACCATGAGTGGTAAAGTGAACTGCCTGGTCTGTAATGTTTAAGAATTGTTGTTCTGTTTCAAGGTTGGCATTAGTGCAATGTATTTAGTTTCTGATTTTGTGTTAGTAGATTTGTATCTATTTGCAATTTGTTTGTGTTTTCTTTTTTGTATAAAAAAATCCTAAATGTGATGGTGGTGTGTGTAGGCTGGTGCTTGGCTGGCGGTGTGCGTGGAGTGGCGCTTGGCTGGCGGTGTGCGTGGAGTGGCTCTTGGCTGGCGGTGTGCGTGGAGTAGCGCTTGGCTGGCGGTGTGCGTGGAGTGGTGCTTGGCTGGCGGTGTGTGTGGAGTGGCGCTTGGCTGGCGGTGTGCGTGGAGTGGCGCTTGGCTGGCGGTGTGCGTGGAGTGGCGCTTGGCTGGCGGTGTGCGTGGACTGGCGCTCGGCTGGCGGTGTGTGAGTAGTGACTTGCTGCTGGTCACTACACACACTGCTAGCCGGCGACACTCACGCAATCCATCAGCTTGTGTGGTTGCTGTGTTAGGAATGTGGGCGTGTGAAAGTGATGGGCCCTTGAATGGCGCTGTCTGCTGGTGTGAGTGCTGTAATGTGATGGGCCCGCGGCTGGTGGTGTGAATGGTTTTGTATGTGTCACACGTATGAAAGGTGTATGAATGGCCTGTAAAGAGGTTGGTGCCTTGTCGTGGCTTTACAGCTCACGAGCTGTGAGTCAATGGTTCAGTTTCTCGTCCTTTCAATTATTAACAGTGCATTTCATTTTTGTGAAATCACTTGTTAATACAATTGTATATACTGAACCATCACTCACCCTCATGCCAAATCCAACCAGTATGTGTGTGTGCTTGAGGATTAGATGGCTGTGCAGTAATATATTTTTTGTCTTTCTAAAGCAGGGTGTACCTTGTACCTTTTTGTGAATGTTGTAATGTGTTTGTTTCGTGCCTGGTGGTGTGAATGGTCTTGTGTGTATCACGTATGAAAGGTGTGTGAATGGCCTGTAAAGCGGTTGGGGCCTTGACGTGGCTTTACAGCTCACGAGCTGCGAGTCACTGGTTCAGTTTTTGTCCTTTCAATTATTGACAGTGCATTTAATTTTTGTGAAATCTCTTGTTAATAAAATTGTATATACTGAACCATCACTTGCCCTCGTGCCAAATCCAACCAGTATGTGTGTGTGCTTGAGGAATAGATGGCTGTGCAGTAATCTTTGTCTTTTTAGTCTGTCTGCCAAGGTGTACATTCCATCTAAGAATAACCTACCAACTGTAGATATTGTCGTAAACGAAACACCCATGGGAGTACATGGTGATATCTCTCTTGTGGATCACAACAAGTTATGTTACCCATAATGTCCTGCAAATCTCAAAATGTCTGTCACATTTTCCTTGCAATATTGTGCCAAAATGTTCACGCTGCAGAAATAAACAACACATTATCACAAAACGACCTGGTTTTGCAAGGGGGGTCCCATGACGTTTTGGCCTGGGGCTCGGCGGCCACCTAGGGAAACCTACCAAACCCACACATTTCTGAAAAGTAGACACCCGGGGGATTCCAGGGAGGTATGGCTTGCATGGATCCCCCAATGTTTTCTTACCCAGAATCCCTTGCAAATCTGACATTTTGCTGAAAAAAATCACTTTTTTCACACATTTTTGTGTGGTAAAGTTGTGGCATCACCGGGCTGACACAAATTTCCTACCACCCAGCGTCCCCCCAGGTCTCCCGATAAAAATGGTGCCTCACTCGGGTGGGAGGCCCAAGTACCCGCGACAGGCAAGGGCCCACAACGTATTGAGGTGACCTCAAAATGGCCTTTCACAAAACAACCTGGTTTTGCAAGGGAGTCCCATGACGTTTTGGCCTGGGGCTCGGCGGCCACCTAGGAAACCTACCAAACCCACACATTTCTGAAAAGTAGACACCCGGGGGATTCCAGGGAGGTATGGCTTGCGTGGATCCCCAACGTTTTCTTACCCAGAATCCCCTGCAAACCTGACATTTTGCTGAAAAAATCCCTTTTTTCACACATTTTTGTGTGGTAAAGTTGTGGCATCACCAGGCTGACACAAATTTCCTACCACCCAGCCTCCCCCCAGGTCTCCCGATAAAAATGGTGCCTCACTTGTGTGGGAGGCCCAAGTACCCGCGACAGGCAAGGGCCCAAAACGTAGTGAGGCGACATCAAAATTGCCTATCTCAAAACCACCTGGTTTTGCAATGAGGGTCACCTGGGTTTTTGGCCCCGTGCTCGGCGGCCCTCTAGGGAAACCTACCAAACCCACACATTTCTGAAAACTAGACACCCGGGGGCTTCCAAGGAGGTATGGCTTGCGTGGATCCCCCAACGTTTCCTTACCCAGAATCCCTTGCAAACCTCAATTTTAGCTGAACAAATCACTTTATTCACACATTTTGGTGTGGGAAAGTGTGGCATCACCGAGCTCACACACATTTCCTACGACCCAGCGTTCCCCCAGGTCTCCCGATAAAAATGGTGCCTCACTTGTGTGGGAGGCCCAAGTACCCGCGACAGGCAAGGACCCAAAACGTAGTGAGGCGACATCAAAATTGCCTATCTCAAAACCACCGGGTTTTGCAAGGGGGTCACCTGGGTTTTGGCCCCGTGCTCGGCGGCCATCAAGGAAACCTACCAAACCCACACATTTCTGAAAACTAGACACCCGGGGGCTTCAAGGAGGTATGGCTTGCGTGGATCCCCCAACGTTTCCTTACCCAGAATCCCTTGCAAACCTCAATTTTAGCTGAAAAAATCACTTTTTCACACATTTTTATGTGGGAAAGTGTGGCATCACCGAGCTCACACAAATTTCCTACCACCCAGCGTTCCCCAGATCTCCCGATAAAAATGGTGCCTCACTTGTGTGGGAGGCCCAAGTACCCGCGACATGCAAGGACACAAAACGTTTTGAGGCAACATCCACATTGCCTATCAAAAAATGTTTTGGGCCCTTGCCTGTTGCGTTTACTGGGCCTCCCACACGAGTGAGCATCATTTTTATCGGGAGACTCGAGATCACTGGAGTGGTAGGAAATTTGTGTGAGCCCAGTGATGCCACACTCCCACACAAAATGTCTGAAAAAAGTGATTTCTTTCAGCTAAAATTGATGTTTGCAGATGATTCTGGGTAAGGAACGTTGGAGATCCACGCAAGCTCTACCTGAAGCCCGGGTGTCTACTTGCAGAAATGTGTGGGTTGGTAGGTTTCCTAGATGGCCGCCGAGCACGGGCAAAACAGGTGACCTTGCAAAACCAGGTGGTTTTGAGATACTCAATCTGATGTCGGCCTCACTACGTTTTAGGCCCTTGCCTGTGCGCGAGCTTGGGCCTCACACACAAGTGAGGCACCATTTTATCGGGAGACCTGAGAACGCTGGGTGGTAGGAAGATTTGTGTGAGGCCAGTGATGCTACACTCCCACACAAAATGTGTGAAAAAGTGATTTTTCAGCTAAAATTGAGGTTTGCAGAGATTCTGGGTAGAAAACGTTGGGAGATCCACGCAAGCCATACCTCCTGGAAGCCCCGGATGTCTACTTTTCAGAAATGTGTGGAGTTTGGTAGGTTTCCCTAGATGGCCGCCGACCACGGGCCAAAACCAGGTGACCTCTCCAAAACCAGGTGGTTTTGAGATAGGCAATTTTGATGTCGCCTCACTACGTTTTGGGCCCTTGCCTGTCGTAGTACTGAGCCTCCCACACAAGTGAGGCACCATTTTATTGGGAGACCTGAGGAACACTGGGTGGTAGGAGATTTGTGTGAGGCCAGTGATGCCATGCTTCCCACACAAAATGTGTGAAAAAGTGATTTTTCAGCTAAAATTGAGGTTTGCAGGGGATTCTGTGCAGGAAGCGTTGGGGGATCCACGCAAGCCTACCTCCTGGAAGCCCCGAGTGTCTACTTTTCAGAAACGTGTGGGTTTGGTAGGTTTCCCTAGATGACCGCCGAGCACGAGCCAAAACCCAGGTGACCCCCTTGCAAAGCCAGGTGGTTTTGAGATAGGCAATTTTGATGTCGCCTCACTACGTTTTGGGCCCTTGCCTGTCACGAGTACTTAGGCCTCCCACACAAGTGAGGCACCATTTTGCTCGGGAGACCTGGGGAACGCTGGGTGGTAGGAAATTTGTGTGAGACCAGTGATGCCACACTTTCCCAAACAAAAATGTGTGAAAAAGTGATTTTTCAGCTAAAATTGAGGTTTGCAGGGGATTCTGGGTAGGAAACGTTGGGGGATCCATGCAAGCCATACCTCCCTGGAAGCCCCGGTGTCTACTTTTCAGAAATGTGTGGGTTTGGTAGGTTTCCCTAGATGGCCGCCAAGCACGAGGCCAAAAACCCAGGTGACCCCTTGCAAAACCAGGTGGTTTTGAATAGGCAATTTTGATGTCGCCTCACTACATTTTGGGCCCTTGCCTGTCCCGGGTACTTGGGCCTCCCCCACAAGTGAGGCACCATTTTTATCGAGAGACCTGGGGGAACACTGGGTGGTAGGAAATTTGTGTGAGCCCGGTGATGCCACACTTTCCCACACAAAAATGTCTGAAAAAGTGATTTTTTCAGCTAAAATTGAGGTTTGCAGGGGATTCTGGGTAAGGAAACGTTGGGGGATCCACGCAAGCCATACCTCCCTGGAAGCCCCGGGTGTCTACTTTGCAGAAATGTGTGGGTTTGGTAGGTTTCCCTAGATGGCCGCCGAGCACGGGGCCAAAACCCAGAGTGACCCCCTTGCAAAACCAGGTGGTTTTGAGATAGAGCAATTTTGATGTCGCCTCACTACGTTTTGGGCCCTTGCCTGTCGCGGGTACTTGGGCCTCCCACACAAGTGAGGCACCATTTTTATCGGGAGACCTGGGGGAACGCTGGGTGGTAGGAAATTTGTGTGAGGCCAGTGATGCCACACTCTCCCACACAAAAATGTGTGAAAAAAGTGATTTTTTCAGCTAAAATTGAGGTTTGCAGGGGATTCTGGGTAAGGAAACATTGGGGGATCCACGCAAGCCATACCTCCCTGGAAGCGCCCGGGTGTCTACTTTTCAGAAGTGTGTGTGTTTGGTAGGTTTACCTAGGTGCCGGCAGAGCTAGGGTTCACAAACTACAGCTAGGCACTTTGCCAAAAAAGGGTCATTTTTCACTGCGAAATTGAGGTGTGACCACATTGCGTTTTGCGCCGTTTCCTGTCGCAGGCACAAGGCCGACCCACACAAGTGAGGTACCATTTTTCTCGTAAGACTTTGGGGAACGCGGGGTGGGTGGAAATTTGTGGATCCACGCAGATTCCAGAACTTTCCACCACAGAAATGTGGGGAAAATGTGGTTTTTTGACAATTGTTTAGGTTTGCAAGGGATTCTGGGTAACAGAATCTGGTGGGAGAGCAGTCAAGTCACCCCATCCTGGATTTCCCTGGGTGTCTAGTTTTCAAAAATGTATAGGTTTGCTAGGTTTCCTTAGGTGCCGGCAGAGCTAGGGTTAAAAAACTACAGCTAGGCACTTTGCCAAAAGGGTCATTTTCACTGCGAAATTGAGGTGTGACCACATTGCGTTTTGCGCCATTTCCTGTCGCAGAGACTAGGCCGACCCACACAAGTGAGGTACCATTTTCTCGTAAGACTTTGGGGAACGCGGGGTGGGTGGAAATTTGTGGATCCACGCAGATTCCAGAACTTTCCACCACAGGAATGTGGGGAAAATGTGGTTTTTTGACAATTTTTAGGTTTGCGAGGGATTCTGGGTAACAGAACCTGGTGGGAGGCAGTCAAGTCACCCCATCCTGGATTCCCCTTGGTGTCTAGTTTTCAAAAATGTATAGGTTTGCTAGGTTTCCCTAGGTGCCGGCAGAGCTAGGGTTCAAAAACTACAGCTAGGCACTTTGCCAAAAAGGGTCATTTTTCACTGCGAAATTGAGGTGTGACCACGTTGCGTTTTGCGCCGTTTCCTGTCGCGGGCACTAGGCCGACCGACACAAGTGAGGTACCATTTTTCTCAGAAGACTTTGGGGAACGTGGGGTGGGTGGAAATTTGTGGATCCACGCAGATTCCAGAACTTTCCACCACAGAAATGTGGGGAAAATGTGGTTTTTTGACAATTTTTAGGTTTGCAAGGGATTCTGGGTAACAGAACCTGGTGGGAGGCAGTCAAGTCACCCCATCCTGGATTCCCCTGGGTGTCTAGTTTTCAAAAATGTATAGGTTTGCTAGGTTTCCCTAGGTGCCGGCAGAGGTAGGGTTCAAAAACTACAGCTAGGCACTTTGCCAAAAAAGGGTCATTTTTCACAGCGAAATTGAGGTGTGACCACGTTGTGTTTTACGCAGTTTCTTGTCGCAGGCACTAGGCCGACCCACACAAGTGAGGTACCATTTTTCTCGTAAGACTTTGGGGAACGCGGGTTGAGTGGAAAATTGTGGATCCATGCAGATTCCAGAACTTTCCACCACAGAAATGTGGGGAAAATCTGTTTTTTTTTACAATTGTTTAGGTTTGCAAGGGATTCTGGGTAACAGAACCTGGTGGGAGGCAGTCAAGTCACCCCATTCTGGATTCCCCTGGGTGTCTAGTTTTCAAAAATGTATAGGTTTGCTAGGTTTCCCTAGGTGCCGGCAGAGCTAGGGTTCAAAAACTACAGCTAGGCACTTTGCCAAAAAGGGTCATTTTTCACTGCGAAATTGAGGTGTGACCACATTGCGTTTTGTGCCGTTTCCTGTCACAGGCACTAGGCCGACTCACACAAGTGAGGTACCATTTTCTCGTAAGACTTTGGGGAACGGGGTGGGTGGAAATTTGTGGATCCACGCAGATTTCAGAACTTTTCACCACAGAAATGTGGGGACAATGTGGTTTTTGACAATTTTTAGGTTTGCGAGGGATTCTGGGTAACAGAATCTGGTGGGAGGCAGTCAAGTCACCCCATCCTGGATTCCCCTGGGTGTCTAGTTTTCAAAAATGTATAGGTTTGCTAGGTTTCCTTAGGTGCCGGCAGAGCTAGGGTTCAAAAACTACAGCTAGGCACTTTGCCAAAAAAGGGTCATTTTCACTGCGAGATTGAGGTGTGACCACGTTGCGTTTTGCGCCGTTTCCTGTCACGGGCACTAGGCCGACCCACACACGTGAGGTACCATTTTCTCGGAAGACTTTGGGGAACGCGGGGTGGGTGGAAATTTGTGGATCCACGCAGATTCCAGAACTTTCCACCACAGAAATATGGGGAAAATGTGGTTTTTGACAATTTTTAGGTTTGCGAGGATTCTGGGTAACAGAATCTGGTGGGAGAGCAGTCAAGTCACCCCATCCTGGATTCCCCTGGGTGTCTAGTTTTCAAAAATGTATAGGTTTGCTAGGTTTCCTTAGGTGCCGGCAGAGCTAGGGTTCAAAAACTACAGCTAGGCACTTTGCCAAAAAGGGTCATTTTCACTGCGAAATTGAGGTGTGACCACATTGCGTTTTGCGCCATTTCCTGTCACAGGCACTAGGCCGACCCACACAAGTGAGGTACCATTTTTCTCGTAAGACTTTGGGGAACGCGGGGTGGGTGGAAATTTGTGGATCACGCAGATTCCAGAACTTTCCACCACAGAAATGTGGGGAAAATGTGGTTTTTGACAATTGTTTAGGTTTGCAAGGGATTCTGGGTAACAGAACCTGGTGGGAGGCAGTCAAGTCACCCCATCCTGGATTCCCCTGGGTGTCTAGTTTTCAAAAATGTATAGGTTTGCTAGGTTTCCCTAGGTGCCGGCAGAGGTAGGGTTCAAAAACTACAGCTAGGCACTTTGCCAAAAAGGGTCATTTTCACTGCGAAATTGAGGTGTGACCACGTTGCGTTTTGCGCCGTTTCCTGTCACGGGCACTAGGCCGACCCACACACGTGAGGTACCATTTTCTCGGAAGACTTTGGGGAACGCGGGGTGGGTGGAAATTTGTGGATCACGCAGATTCCAGAACTTTCCACCACAGAAATATGGGGAAAATGTGGTTTTTTGACAATTTTTTAGGTTTGCGAGGGATTCTGGGTAACAGAATCTGGTGGGAGGCAGTCAAGTCACCCCATCCTGGATTCCCCTGGGTGTCTAGTTTTCAAAAATGTATAGGTTTGCTAGGTTTCCTTAGGTGCCGGCAGAGCTAGGGTTAAAAAACTACAGCTAGGCACTTTGCCAAAAAAGGGTCATTTTTCACTGCGAAATTGAGGTGTGACCACATTGCGTTTTGCGCCATTTCCTGTCGCAGAGACTAGGCCGACCCACACAAGTGAGGTACCATTTTTCTCGTAAGACTTTGGGGAACGCGGGGTGGGTGGAAATTTGTGGATCCACGCAGATTCCAGAACTTTCCACCACAGAAATGTGGGGAAAATGTGTTTTTTTTTACAATTTTTTAGGTTTGCGAGGGATTCTGGGTAACAGAACCTGGTGGGAGGCAGTCAAGTCACCCCATCCTGGATTCCCCTTGGTGTCTAGTTTTAAAAAATGTATAGGTTTGCTAGGTTTCCCTAGGTGCCGGCAGAGCTAGGGTTCAAAAACTACAGCTAGGCACTTTGCCAAAAGGGTCATTTTTCACTGCGAAATTGAGGTGTGACCACGTTGCGTTTTGCGCCCTTTCCTGTCGCAGGCACTAGGCTGACCCACACAAGTGAGGTACCATTTTTCTCGTAAGACTTTGGGGGACGCGGGGTGGGTGGAAATTTGTGGATCCACGCAGATTCCAGAACTTTCCACCACAGAAATGTGGGGAAAATGTGTTTTTTTTGACAATTGTTTAGGTTTGCGAGGGATTCTAGGTAACAGAACCTGGTGGGAGGCAGTCAAGTCACCCCATCCTGGATTCCCCTTGGTGTCTAGTTTTCAAAAATGTATAGGTTTGCTAGGTTTCCCCAGGTGCCGGCAGAGCTAGGGTTCAAAAACTACAGCTAGGCACTTTGCCAAAAAGGGTCATTTTTCACTGCGAAATTGAGGTGTGACCACGTTGCGTTTTGCGCCGTTTCCTGTCGCGGGCACTAGGCCGACCCACACAAGTGAGGTACCATTTTTCTCAGAAGACTTTGGGGAACGTGGGGTGGGTGGAAATTTGTGGATCCACGCAGATTCCAGAACTTTCCACCACAGAAATGTGGGGAAAATGTGGTTTTTTGACAATTTTTAGGTTTGCAAGGGATTCTGGGTAACAGAACCTGGTGGGAGGCAGTCAAGTCACCCCATCCTGGATTCCCCTGGGTGTCTAGTTTTCAAAAATGTATAGGTTTGCTAGGTTTCCCTAGGTGCCGGCAGAGGTAGGGTTCAAAAACTACAGCTAGGCACTTTGCCAAAAGGGTCATTTTTCACAGCGAAATTGAGGTGTGACCACGTTGTGTTTTACGCAGTTTCTTGTCGCAGGCACTAGGCCGACCCACACAAGTGAGGTACCATTTTTCTCGTAAGACTTTGGGGGACGCGGGTTGAGTGGAAAATTGTGGATCCACACAGATTCCAGAACTTTCCACCACAGAAATGTGGGGAAAATCTGTTTTTTTTTACAATTGTTTAGGTTTGCAAGGGATTCTGGGTAACAGAACCTGGTGGGAGGCAGTCAAGTCACCCCATTCTGGATTCCCCTGGGTGTCTAGTTTTCAAAAATGTATAGGTTTGCTAGGTTTCCCTAGGTGCCGGCAGAGCTAGGGTTCAAAAACTACAGCTAGGCACTTTGCCAAAAAGGGTCATTTTTCACTGCGAAATTGAGGTGTGACCACATTGCGTTTTGTGCCGTTTCCTGTCACAGGCACTAGGCCGACCCACACAAGTGAGGTACCATTTTTCTCGTAAGACTTTGGGGAACGCGGGGTGGGTGGAAATTTGTGGATCCACGCAGATTCCAGAACTTTCCACCACAGAAATGTGGGGAAAATGTGGTTTTTTTGACAATTTTTTAGGTTTGCGAGGGATTCTGGGTAACAGAATCTGGTGGGAGGCAGTCAAGTCACCCCATCCTGGATTCCCCTGGGTGTCTAGTTTTCAAAAATGTATAGGTTTGCTAGGTTTCCTTAGGTGCCGGCAGAGCTAGGGTTCAAAAACTACAGCTAGGCACTTTGCCAAAAAAGGGTCATTTTTCACTGCGAAATTGAGGTGTGACCACATTGCGTTTTGCGCCATTTCCTGTCACAGGCACTAGGCCGACCCACACAAGTGAGGTACCATTTTTCTCGTAAGACTTTGGGGAACGCGGGGTGGGTGGAAATTTGTGGATCCACGCAGATTCCAGAACTTTCCACCACAGAAATGTGGGGAAAATGTGTTTTTTTTGACAAGTTTTTAGGTTTGCGAGGGAGTCTGGGTAACAGAACCTGGTGGGAGGCAGTCAAGTCACCCCATCCTGGATTCCCCTTGGTGTCTAGTTTTCAAAAATGTATAGGTTTGCTAGGTTTTCCTAGGTGCCGGCAGAGCTAGTGTTCAAAAACTACAGCTAGACACTTCGCAAAAAAGGGTAAATTTTCATTGTGAAAATGTGGTGTGTTCACGTTGGGTTTTGAGCCATTTCCTGTCGTGGGCACTATGCCTACCCACACAAGTGAGGTACCATTTTTATTGGGAGACTTAGGGTAATTCAGATTTGTAAAGCAACTGTTATTACCTATTGATTTTTGATGCATTTCTGCCTTCCAAATGAAAGACATTGTGTAAAAAAGAAGTCATTTTGAAAAAAGACCAATAATTCTCATGCTAGTATGAGTATTCCCAATTTCGAAAATGTGCAAATATGTACTGTTTCTAAACTCTATAATTTGTTCCCATTTCAGAAATACATAGGTGTCTTTCATACCGATTTTTCCATGTATACATTTTCCCACAATAATTGCTATATACCCGGTACATAATAAAAAGCCATTGCAAATTGCTACTCAGTTTTTGACTCTGGGTTCGTCTGGTTCTTGGTGAACCTACAAGTCCTATATATCCCCACAACCAGGAAGGTCCAGCGGATGTAACGGTATATTGCTTTCAAAGAGCTGTCATAATTACAAGAAGTTACAAGTGAAAACGTTGACACAAAAGGCTGTTTTTTTCAACTAATTTTCAATTTTTCCTATATTTAACTGTTAGTTTCTATAAAGAAACCTTGATGGATCTACACAAATGACCCCTTGCTGAATTCAGAATTTTGTCTACTTTTCTAAAATGTATAGCTTTCCAGGATCCATTATTGCTTTCACACCCATTTCTACCATTAACTGGAAGGAGGTTGAAAGCACACAAAATAGCAAAAATAGGCTATGTCCCAGAAAAATGCCAAAACTGTGTAAAAAATGTTGGTTTTCTGACAAAAGTCTGTCATTCCCTAAAAGCTGGGAAAATGGTGATTTCAGCCCCACAAACCCTTTTTTGATAACATTTGGAGGGAAAAACCCAGATGCTTTCATTTGCAGCCCATTTTTCCCAAAAAAAAAAAAATGTTGCTGTATTTTGGCTGGCTAATTTCTGGGACCCCTCCAGGGGAATCCACAAACCCTGGGTACCTTTAGAATCCCCATGATGTTGGAAGAAAAGGACGCAAATTTGGCGTGGATACCTTATGTGGTCAAAAAGTTACAGGGGCCTAAGCGCGCACTACCCCAAATAGCCAAAAAAGGCTTAGCACAGGGGGAAAATGCCTAGCAGCGAAGGGGTTAATTATTCTATACATCACTTGTAATAATTATTAATGCATAATAAATATACCTTTTTTACTTTAGATGTTTTTTTAAATTTGAACTTCTTAAAAATAATTTAAATTTAGTTTACTATATTGAAAATAGTTAAATTTAAATTATAATTAAGTTATTACTGATGTATCTTTTTTAATTTAAAATGAATATAAAAAATTACATTCATATTTAACATAAAAATATGTTTACTTTTTTTTTAAAGTTTAATAAACGTTTTCGCTTTTTCCTGAACTTTGAAATAGAGAGATCACCGCTACCAGAGCAGAGATCTCCCTACAGTAAAGTATTGGGAAGGTTAAAAAAGTTTATTAAACTTGACAAAAATGACTAAAAATATTTTTCTGTCAAATATTAATGAAAATTTATTTTGTAATTGGTTTAAATGTAAAACAAAATACAAAAAATGCTACAGTACTATTAACTTAAATTTTAATTAAGTATTTATTTAACTTAAATATAATAAATTAAATTACCTTTATTTGTTTAAAGATTTATTAACAAAAAGAAAAAACCTAAAGTAGAAAAGTTAATTAAAAGTAATTTATATTGTAATAAAAATGAATGTTGCATTATTTTCTATATAAAAGGGTATTAAAATATGTTAAAATAAAACAAATGTATGCTTTATTTTTAGATAATTCTATTTAGCATTTAATTAAATGTATTCATATTTTTAACTATTTTAAATATTGGAATTACATTTAACATTATTTCCTATGGGTATTAATTTTAAGCCCCTACCTCTATTATTTTCTATGGGAGAATGTTGTAGTATCAGTGGTTGCCCATATGTGTTGCTGGCATTCTGAGTGCCCCTTCTTGGCTGTAGTAACTTCATCTCATAACGTTGACTCCACCCCTGTTTCAGGGGTTGGAGACATGTAAGTTTACACTTTTCAGTAACTTTACACTTGAAAATAGTGAAAAACCCAAAATAGTAAAGTTACACAAAGGTGTAAGAGTAAACTTACTTGTGTAGATTTTCTTGTGTGTAAGTTTACCTGTGAATAGGTCCCCAAGTATATAATATCAACAATGTACCAATATTTCACAACCAAATATGGATGTTGTTTTATAGTAGCTTGAAGCTTCCTGTGACATTGTATATGTTTGTTAATTTTAATGGCTCAAGTAGTCCCAGAGGCCAGAAGGCTCAGAGTTGTACATTTGCACATTTCCTAGAGGCGCAACCTTGTATTGGAACTTGGCAAGTAAAAGAGGGACTTAGGAGAATAACGAGCCTAGTATTATTCATTTGAATTATATCTTCTTGAGGATGTCCAGAACTTCCTGTGGGAGAAGATCGTCACTTAAGTCAACGCTTCCATAGGAAATGTGTTTTTTGTGTTGCTAATCATTTTAGCACCATTTGATGAATCTTCTTGAAGCTTTCCAAAAAGTTCTCTTTTTTGCCTAGTTTCTGCATGAAAACTTTTGAGGTTATCCGCCAAGAGGGGGCTGAGAAAAAAGGGGGGGTCGCAAAATGCAAAATCCCCATGCATTTTCCATAGATTTAAATTAAGGTTAAAAAATAATTGTATATCTGGATGGTTGGTTCCGCGAGAAGCTCGGGAGAGTCTCGCGGGAGCGCCAATTGAAAATTAGAGTGTTCTGATTAGCCCAGGGATTTTTTTCACTTGAGCCACTTAGCTCTGTGGGAGTCAAACTCCTGCAGGAGCGAGCGCTCTGATTGGCTGCTAGCAAAATCAGAAAAATGTTGCTGACAGCCATTACAGGACTTGGGGAATTAGTCCCCTGTCCTGAAGTTAAAAAAAAATTACATAAGGGGCATACATAAGAGGGACCCCCCGGGCCAAAATACAAAAGAAATCAGCAATTTATGCCATCATTCCGAGGGACTCCTGTGGGATTGGAAATGGTGGTCCGGGGCCGCATTGTTAAATTAAGAGGAGGGGGCATGCAGCCCCTTTCCCCAAGCCATTATAGGCCCCAGGGAGTCCACCCCCAGGGCTGAATTCCAAAAGGGGAGGTGGGTCACAGCCTCTCTCCTCGAGCCTTCAAATTCCCCAGGGACCCCATTCCCTGGGGACAAAAACTTTTTTAAAGGGGGGCTGCACAGCTTGCCTCCTTGAGTCTTAAATGGCCCCAGGGACCCTATACCCCAGGGCTGGCTCACTTACTGTGTCCTGCGAAATCCACCCCTGGGACACAGTGGTGTCCCTGCCTACACCAGCACAGACAGGGAAACTTGTGTGTGCTCCTGTCTGGCGGGAGCATTTGTAAAACTCCTTCCAATGAGAGCAAACACAAAGTCTGCTCACAGCAGGTCAGAGCTTTAAAAATGCTCCTACCGGCTGGGAGCAGTCTTGTGATCTGTTTCCCTGCCCGCACTGATGCAGGCAGGGAAACAGATCAACAAATTGCTCCAGCCCGGAGGGAACTGCATAAATAGCTGCTTCCTCCAGGAAGGAGCAATGCCAGCTCTCGCAGCATACTCAGGCAAAATAGGCTCGTGGAATCCCCAGGGCCTAATGAGGCTCAGGGAGGGAGGCCAGTAGGTAGTTATAGTTAGGACCATGTTTCCATTGGAAAAGCGTTTTTGACTTGCCTAGCTTTGGTGCCGGTTGAAGAATCTTCCGGAATTTTTTTTCTAAAATGCCCCATTGATTTTTGTTGTGCATGGAAAATTTTGGGGCGCTCTGTCAAGCAGGGGCTGAGAAAAAGGGGGGGAGTCAAAAAAAGTGAGTTTCCCATGTATATTCCTGTAGAGATTTTATAGCCCGAACTGCTGTACAGAATTACACCAAATTTGACAGAAATGTAGCTCTTGGTCCAGAAAGAACCCTTTTAGGTATTTGCCGCTTCAAGTAAAAGGTACTGTGACCGAGTCTGTCTACGCTGTGTTGGCCCGTCTCGACTTGGTCAGCTGGATTTGTTAGACTCTGTTTGTTCTCGACATCGCCGTAGCTGGAGGAGGCTACCGACTCGCACAGAACCTTGAATTAAGCCTTTTTGATCAGAACTAAGCACTCTTGACAGTATTGTGGATTATTTTTGTCGTTTATGGTCTTGTGATAAATCTATATAAAGTATACCTATTTTTATAAATATATAACCTGTGTGGTGTCCATTTGTAGTGTTGTCACTTGATTACTGTATGTGTTCACAAATGCTTTACACACTGCCTCTGAACTAAGCCTGTCTGCTCGTGCCAAGCTACCAAGAGGGTGAGCAGGGGTTATTTCGGGAGTGTACCTACTTTCCCTGACTAGACTCAAGGGTCCCTATTTGGACAAAGGTACCTACCTCTGCCAACTAGAGACCCCCAAATCTAACATTGGTGGTCAGCAGTGAGGATTCTGGACTTGCATTTGTGACTCATGTACAGTGATTGGTGAACACTACTTAGTGAGTGCAGACCAAAACGCAACCACATACTTTTATAGCATTTTTTCTGGGATTTCCTATTTTTGAAAATGCCAAGTTCAGTCACTATGGAGAAACCAGCATCAGTAGCCTCTGTTGAGTGTGATTGGGAAGAAGAGAGGCTAGAATGCTACACCCTCAAACAGCTCAGGCAATTCTGCAAAAAGTTTAAAGTGTCCATGACCGGACTCTCCAGGAAGGAGGACCTCCAAAAGGCGCTGAGGGCCTGGGTCGAATCAAGGAGTGCCCCTGTGGAGGGGGCTGAGAATGCAGAAGGGCAGCTGGAGGGGCTATTGGGTCTAGGGGATAAAAGACCACCTTCCCCAGTAGGTAGCAGTGTTTCTGCCAGAGGACTGTCTCCAGAGGAGTTGGAGGACAGGAAAGAGAGTAGGATGCACGAAATGGAGCTGACCAAGCTCAAGCTGAATGGGCAGTTAGAATTCCAAATGCAAACTAGGAAATTGGCCCTAGAGGAAAAGAAAATGCAGTTTGAACATGAGAAAGTTTTGAGGGAGTTGGAATTGAAGGCCAAGAGCTTAGAGATTACTCCCTCTGGTGGCAGTGTACCGCCTGTGCCTGTTGAAGCTAGGGTGTATATTCCCAAAGATGTGGTGAAGGAGTTTTTTAAAAATGATGACATAGGGCAGTGGTTCAAAGCCTATGAGGTAGCCATGTCTTCCCACCGGGTCCCTGAGAAGGATTGGGGAGCGGGGTTGTGGGGACGGTTCCTCAGTGAAGGGCGGGATACCTTGTTGGATTTGCCCTCTGAAGTCTATAATTCGTACAGCCACATGAAGGATGCCTTAATGACTAGGTATGGTTTGACCCC
Organism: Calotriton arnoldi; assembly: GCA_963921515.1. NCBI lineage: Eukaryota > Metazoa > Chordata > Amphibia > Caudata > Salamandridae > Calotriton > Calotriton arnoldi. Next base: position 1,468,116 of record CAWUFW010004332.1, on the reverse strand, counting down.
TGAGCTTTATAGGCAAAGGTTCAGGAACTGTAGTAAGATTGAAAGCAGTACCTGGGTTGAATATGTGACCTTCTTTTACAGAGCCTTGGATGGTTGGGTAAAGGGTAGCAAAGCGACTGATTTTCAGGCGCTCTTTGATTTGATTGCCTGGGAGCACTTGTCCGGTAATTTTTTTCCTGAGCTACGCCAGCACCTGATTGATAGTAAGCTGACTAACCCTAGGCAGCTTGCTGAGGAGGCGGACCGCTGGGTGAGTACCCGGGTCCACAAGGGTCACGTGGGAGACTCCGCCAAGGGTGGGCAGGGTCCCCAGCAGAAGAGTGGGGGGACAAGGGTAAACAGAAGGAGTTCCATAAAGGGCCTCAAAGTAGACCCCAAGGGAACCAAGGGAAGGGTTCCCAGCCTCCCCCTGAGAAGAAGCCAGTGGCCCTGACAGGCCCCCTGTTCACCAAGGACCACTGGTATGTTACAAGTGTGGCGCCCCTGGCCACAAGGCAAACGATCCTCGTTGCCCTTTGCATGGAAAACCAGCACCCACCAGTGCAGTCCCCCGGCAGTTGGCTAGTGTAGCCCTGGGGGAGGAGTTGGGTGCCCAAGGTGGGGGGATCCCACAGTGTTTTCCCTTGTCTCATTAGGAGACTCTGAGATGGTCCCTAGGACCCCGCTGCCCTGAGAACACTAAGAAATACAGGCAGTGGGTGACCATCAATGGCCATAGGGTGGAGGCTCTGAGAGACACAGGAGCCAGTGTGACAGCTGTCAAGTGTCACCTGGTGTCTAAGGAGCAGGTTATCCCTGATGCATTCTATCCGGTTGTTGCCGCTGACAACCCAGAGAGTCACTGCAAGGTGGCTCAGGTTCCCTTTGAGTGGGGGGTCTCGGGTACTCTTCAAGTAGCTGTGAGGCCAGCCATGCCTGTTGACTGTTTGTTAGGGAACGATTTGGAGAGCTCACCTTGGGCTAAGGTGGAGCGGAGTGCGCATTTAGAAATGTTGGGCTTGCCTGATTGGGCATGTGTGACCACCCGGTCAATGGCAGCTAAAGCTGTTCAAGAGGACCTGGAGCCTGAGAGGGAGGCCCAGGTGCCTGCCGGAGAGAGAGGAGGCAGGGGGCGCGGGAAACTGGCCCCCGAGGTTCCCACGGTCCAGGAGGAGGCAGACCCTGAGGGGGATGCCCTGGAGCCTACAGGGGAACAGGTAGCTGAACTGGGGGACCTACCTGAGCTGACCCATTGGCAGCAAAAAGGAGGACCCTCCAGGGAAGAGTTCTGCGAGGAGCAGAACGCATGCCCCTCTCTCGTGGGTCTGAGGCAACAGGCCACAGACCAGGCAGCAGGTGATCAGTCTGGATCACATTGGGTTTACTGGGAGAATGGTCTCCTGTATTCAGAGCCTAAGGTTGCTGAGCCTGGGTCAGCCCGTGTGCTGGTGGTACCCCAGCGCTTCAGAGCCTTCCTACTGGGGTTGGCTCATGATGTACCGTTAGCAGGACATCTGGGGCAGGACAAGACCTTTGACAGGCTTGTTACCCATTTCTATTGGCCCCAGATGCGCAGGAGTGCCGCCACTCACTGCAGGACATGCCAGACTTGCCAGGCAAGTGGAAAGAGTGGGAGGAAGCACAAGGCTCCTCTCCAGCCATTCCCTGTGGTCAGCACCCCCTTTGAACGGGTGGGTATTGACATTGTGGGGCCACTGGACCCCAAGACAGCCATGGGCAACAGGTTTATCCTGGTCTTGGTGGACCATGCCACCCGGTACCCTGAAGCCATCCCTCTGAGGACAGTGACGGCCCCCGTGGTGGGACGGGCACTGATGGGAATTTTCTCACGTGTGGGATTCCCTCAAGAGGTGGTGTCTGACAGAGGTACCAACTTCGTGTCCAAGTACATGAAATCCCTATGGCAGGAGTGCGGTGTAACTTACAAGTTCACCACTCCTTACCACCCTCAAGGAAATGGGCTGGTTGAGAGATTCAACCGGACCCTCAAGGAGCATGATTATGGGCCTGGAAGAACCCATGAGGCGTAAATGGGACGTCCTCTTACCATGCCTGTTGTTTGCATACCGGGAGGTGCCACAGAAGTCTCTAGGGTTTAGTCCCTTTGAGCTCCTCTATGGACACCCGGTGCGAGGACCTCTGAGTTTGGTCAAGGAAGGCTGGGAGCAATCTCCCAGGAAACCTCCCCAGGATGTATACAGTTACATGCTGGCCTTCAGGAACCAGACTAGGCGTTTCAGAGAACTTGCTGAGGCAAATCTGGAAGCCAGCCAGGAGGAGATGAAGCGGTGGTACGACCAGAATGCCACTCTGGTAGAGCTTCAGCCTGGTCAGAAAGTGTGGGTCATGGCCCCGGTGGAGCCTTGTGCGCTCCAGGACAGGTGGACCGGCCCTTTTACGGTGGTGGAGCGCAAGAGTCCAGTTACCTATTTGGTGGACTTGCAGTCTCCCAGGAACCCCTTGCGGGTCCTGCATGTGAACCGCCTGAAGCCCCACTTGGAGAGGTCCCAAGTGGGCATGCTCTAGCTACAGATGATGGAATGGAGGAGGAGACCGAGCCTCTTCCTGACCTCCTGTCAGCCCGAGAGCAAGATGGATCAGTGGAGGGAGTAAACCTCTCTACCTCCCTGACACCTGAGCAGCAGGGTGACTGTCGCCAACTGTTGGGACAGTTCCCTGACCTGTTCTCCCTGGTTCCCAGTGTCACTCATTGGTGCGTCCATGATGTGGACACTGGGGACAGTCTTCCTGTGAAGCACAAGGCTTACAGGGTGACTGACAGGGTCAGAGCCTGCATCAAGGAGGAGGTCTCCAAGATGTTTGCGCTAGGGGTGATTGAGTCCTCTAACAGCCCTTGGGCCAGCCCAGTGGTCTTGGTTCCAAAGGCTGCCGCGCCTGGTGCCACACCAGAACTCCGGTTCTGTGTGGACTACAGGGGACTCAATTCCGTCACCAGGACTGACGCCCACCCCATCCCCAGAGCTGATGAGCTCATAAATCGGTTAGGGGCTGCGCGGTACCTCAGCACGTTTGACTTAACGTCTGGGTACTGGCAGATCGCCTTGACTGATGGGGCAAAAGAGAGGTCAGCATTCTCCACACCAGATGGGCACTACCAGTTCCGGGTGATGCCCTTTGGGATGAAGAATGCCCCTGCCACCTTTCAGAGGTTGGTCAACCAGGTGTTGGTTGGACTGGAGGATTTCAGTGCCGCCTACCTGGATGACATCGCAGTGTTCAGTGCCAGTTGGGAAGAACATCTGCGTCACCTCTGGGAAGTGTTGATGGCGCTGCGGAGGGCAGGCCTCACAATCAAGGCGAGTAAGTGCCAGATTGGGCAGGGTTCTGTGGTGTACTTGGGACACCAGGTTGGGAGCGGCCAGGTGGCGCCCCTCCAACCGAAAATTGATACCATTCTGGCTTGGGAGCCCCCAAGACCCAGACAGAGGTGAGAGCCTTCCTAGGACTCACCGGGTATTACAGGAGATTCGTCAAGGGGTATGGCAGCATTGTTGCCCCCTTGACCGAGCTGACTTCCAAGAAGCAGCCCAGGAAAGTGATTTGGACTGACGCCTGTCAAAAAGCTTTTGACACCTTGAAGACTGCCATGTGCACGGCGCCTGTGCTCCAGGCACCCAACTTCTCCAATGAGTTCATTGTTCAGACCGACGCTTCAGAGCATGGTGTAGGGGCTGTTCTATCACAGATCAATGAGGAGGGCCTAGACCAACCTGTAGCCTTCCTCAGTAGGAGGTTACTTCCCCGGGAACAGAGATGGAGTGCTATTGAGCGTGAGGCATTTACTGAGGTCTGGGCACTGAAGAAGCTGAGACCATACCTGTTTGGGACTCACTTCTGGGTTCAGACAGACCACAGGCCCCTCAGATGGTTGATGCAGATGAGGGGTGAGAATCCAAAGCTGTTGAGGTGGTCCATTTCCCTACAGGGGATGGACTTTACGGTGGAACACCGCCTTGGTACAGAACACGCCAATGCTGATGGACTGTCCAGATTTTTCCGCCTTAGCGATGAGAACTCCCTAGGGGTAGGATAGTTCTCCCCACATTTCAGCTGGAGGGGACACGTGTTAGACCTGGCATCCTTGGCGTGGGTCTCCCTCTCATTTTTTCGTAATGCCTCCACTGTTGCCGATATGTTTTTGCTGGACTAGATGCTCATGGGCACTTTGCCGCTGCTAATCAGTGCCAAAGTGCAAGTGCTCCCTATCGTTAATTGATATATGTATTAGTGACTCCATGATTGGATGATTGGTTTACTTGTCAGTCCCTAGTACAGTGCACTCAGTGTGCCCAGGGCTTGTAAATCCAATGCCGCTGGTGGGCTTGCAGCACTGGATGTGCCACCCACAGAAGCGGCTTGTAAAATGTGTCTCAGGCCTGCCCTCGCAGAGCCTGTGTGCAGCCTAGGGCTGCCATGTCGACTTGGTGAGTACACCCACTTACCAGTCCCTAAACCTTCCCTTTACTGCATGTTGGTCACCCCTAAAGTAGGCCCTAGGGCAGGGTGCATTGTAAGTATAAGGTAGGACATGCCCTGGTGTGTGTGGCATGTCCTAATAGTGAATTACAGCCATTTTCGTTTTTCACTATTGCAAGGCTACCTGCTCCCCATAGGCCAGAATGGGCAGACTGACTATTACACCTTATAGTCAGAACTGACCCAGGGAACATGGTAGAAAAACGAATTTAGTATGCCTGAACTCAGGATGATAAAATACATCTTTTAGTGAAGTTGGTTTTGACATTCTGTGTTTGAAAATACCACTTTTAGAAAGTGGGTATTTTCTTGCCTAACTATCCAAGCCTGCCTCTGCTAGGTTGTGTATTCCTTGTCTGGAGATTGAGTGACAGGGGTTGGGGGTGGCTACAGGAGACAGGGTGAGTCAGCGCAGGGCTGAATAGAAAGATCTGCATCCAGAGTGGAGGGAGGAGTTGCACCTGGGTCTGAATAGGGCTGTGCCTGCCTTCCACAATGCTGGCTCCACCTCCTGCCGGGCGGCTGAGCACTCTGCCCCACATTCTGAAAGGAAAGAAGGAGTCAGAAAAACAAAGTGCTCCAGGACTGACCAGAACTGGTTTTGGACTAGGCAGAGGCCTCTCTGCCTCCAGAGAACAAAGAGAATCAGGGTATAAGAGGGGCACCCAGACCCCAGGAAGATTAGATCACTTTTGGGAACAAGAAGAAACCTTTGCTGAGGAGCGGAACCAAGAAGAAACTGAGGAGAGACTATCCCTAAGCTGAAGTGCTGCTTGGGGGATTGGCCTGCAGTGGTTTGCCTGACTGCCAAAGAAAGGAGAAAGGAACATTTGCTTTGCTGTGACTTTCATCAACTTGTGAAGGATCTCCAAGGGCTTGGAAGAGAGCTTGCCCCCTGACCGAAGTCCCAGGACCATTGGACTTCACCCCCTTTGTGAATTGCTGCTGGAAACTCTGTTTCAGGGGCTGCAGAGGTAGGGAGCTGTGACCGACTCTCACGACCGACTCGGTGTCCTGTAGGCACCGCATCGAAGCACCGTCTCGCCCTGCAACGCACGGCCCTGGTCTCACCGACTCTGTCAACGAGCCGCTGCCTGCACCGCATCGAGGGACAACGCGTCCTGCAACGCTTCGCGACGCCGAATCGAACTGGTCCGACCGACACGGTCACTGCTGCTGAGTTCGAGTCCTGTGACCGCACCGGAGTTGGGCACCGCTCGCACGCTTTGCGACGCACCGCCCGACTCGCACCGCTGTCCGGACTGATCGACGCCAGCTCCTGAATCCGGCTCCGTCACCGCACCGCAACCTGCCAGCACCGCATCGAAGCACCGTCTCGCCCTGCAACGCACGGCCCTGGTCTCCCCGACTCCGTCTCGACGACGTCAACGAGCCGCTGCCTGCACCGCATCGAGGGACAACGCGTCCTGCAACGCTTCCATTTCTGCATCGCGACCGCGACGAACAGCCACCCGGCTCGCACGCCCGTGCCTGCCGCTTCAAGTAAAAGGTACTGTGACCGAGTCTGTCTACGCTGTGTTGGCCCGTCTCGACGCGGTCAGCTGGATTTGTTAGACTCTGTTTGTTCTCGACATCGCCGTAGCCGGAGGAGGCTACCGACTCGCACAGAACCTTGAATTAAGCCTTTTTGATCAGAACTAAGCACTCTTGACAGTATTGTGGATTATTTTTGTCGTTTATGGTCTTGTGATAAATCTATATAAAGTATACCTATTTTTATAAATATATAACCTGTGTGGTGTCCATTTGTAGTGTTGTCACTTGATTACTGTATGTGTTCACAAATGCCTTACACACTGCCTCTGAACTAAGCCTGTCTGCTCGTGCCAAGCTACCAAGAGGGTGAGCAGGGGTTATTTCGGGAGTGTACCTACTTTCCCTGACTAGACTCAAGAGTCCCTATTTGGACAAAGGTACCTACCTCTGCCAACTAGAGACCCCCAAATCTAACACAGACCCATTCAAGTACACACTGACTTACTGATTCATAGAGCCACTCATACAGCCACTTGCACAACCTCTAACTCACCCATACAGCCACTCATGCACCCACCCACTCACTAATACAGCCACTCACACATCCAGTCAAACAGACATACAGACACTAACACACCCACTCATATACCCATACAGCCACTAACACAGAGTCAGTCAGCCATATAGCTACTCACACACCTACTCACTCAATCATACAGTCAATCATACAGCCACTCATACAGTTACTCACACATCCACTCACTTACTCATACAGGTACTAACACATGTACTTACTCACCTATACAGTCACTGACATAAGCACACACTCTCCCATATAGCTACTCTCACATTCACAAACTCAACCATACAGTCACTCTCACACCCATGCACTCACCCATACACCACTTATGCACCCACTCACCCATACATCCATTCACACACCCCATTACTCTCCTATACTGCCTCTCACCATACCCACTCACTCACCCATACAGCACTGACACACCCACTCACCCAAACACAGTCACTTACTCACCCATACAACCACTCACACACCTATAAAGCCACTCAGACACCTACTCACACATGGATACACACAGTCATACAGCCATTCACATAATAAATGTTTGAAATAGTTTCCCTTATTAGTAGTACACAAATTATAGTAATTTAACTTTTGTAGTCTCTAAGTATATATGCTTAACACTCAGAAACATTTAGAAAACACTCACACTCACTGGATGATGTCAACAGTGATGTCACTGACCATGTCATGACTGATATGTGAGGTAATAAGCAGTGCATTGCGGGGGCATGAGTTATAGTTAGCTCAGGGAACTATAACTGCTGAATTTCTTTGGTCTTGTACGAGTGAAATCGGAGCTTAACTATAACATCCCTGTAACCCTTGGTTAGTGGTTGCGTTAGTGGCTGTATGGTTGAGTTGATGTGTGAGTGGCTCCATGGATTAGTGAGTAGACGAATGAGTGTTTGTATGGGTCTGTGAATGGATATGTCAGTGGTTGAGTGGGAGTGGGTGTATGAGATATTGTATGGGATGTAAGTGTGTGTGTCTGTGGTTCTGTGGATGATGTTATCAGTGATGTCATTGAGATGTCATCAGTGATATCATTTGAGATGTCATCAGTGACGTCATCAGTGATGCCACTGACCATGTCAAGAGTGATGTAATAGGTGAGATCACAATCACTGCATTGCAGAGGCGTAGCTTATAAGTAGCTCAGGTAACCATAACTGCTAAATTTCTCTGGTTTTATGAGAGAAATGTCAGCCTAACTATGACGTCCATGTAACCTTTGTTTTCTTCAGTGAATTTCTAAGGTTTTTGAAATTCTATTTCCTAACTACAATGTCCCTGTAACCTTGATTTTTTTCTGTGAATTTCTACGTTTTTTACAAATTTATTTCCTAGCTGAATTTTTTTTAGGTTTCATATCAATGAAATGAGCATCGTGCCAGAATGAATCCTGCCCTGCGTATTTATCCAAGAAGAGGCCACCATTGTATGCAACACCTCAAATGAAGTACTTTCTACTGGCTAGTAAGTCCTACCTCGTTGGGTAAATGTATAGTGCGTCTCCTACACTACAGCTGCACAAAGGATGACGAGGAAAAGTCTCCAGTGATCTTGTGTGTCTGTAACTTTGTCAATGTGATTATTCCTCGAATGTGTCTTCACCAGATAACTTTACAAAGTGAAACTGCAGAGAAAACACACTTGGATGATTTGTACTTTGTAGAAGTAAGTACTTCTTTGTTGGTGGAGATGCGATCGTATTCCTAGGCATGAGGAACATGTCTCCAAAATTGGCAGGAAACGCACTGGTGGGGCCTTTTAGTAAGCTGTTCATCATCCTGGGAAATGGGCGGGAAGACATTGCATACCACTAATGTACATGTGGTGGGGCCAAATGGGCGAGGTTTCTTGGCAGTTTACATACTTTTACTTTTTAAAAGTTTAGAACTGAATATCTTGTCTCAGCAGCAGATGAAAAGAAAGAACACCCTCGGGGGAGGGTTGCCGCGCGGCCTCTCTCCCTCGGCCTATTTCGGCTCCAGGAACCCCATCCCCTGGGGCCCGCCTCTTTATTATGGGTGCCTTAGACCTGTGTTGGGGACTGCGGGGGGAGCTTCAAGGCCCCTGGGGTCCCTGGGTACACTGACAAAATATTGACACTCAATATATCCCCATACAAAAATATTGTGACCAAAATATCGATGTCAAAAATATCTACATCCTATACTTACAATGGTAAGTACAAAAATATCGATGTCATAAATATAGTTGTACAAAATATCGTTTTTGTATATATATATATATATATATATATATATATATAGATATTATATATACATTTATATCTCAGCTCCATAGATCTCGCACCTGCTTCGCGCACTCACGAACGGGTGCTTTCTCGCGGGTGGTGCCCCCGCTAACATCAACGCTCCAAACTTGTAAAATCTCCACAACAAGAAAGAAAAGCACTCACGGGAGCGAGTCCAGGTCTTTTATTTCACGGACTCACAGCAACCAGACGCGTTTCGGCAGTCGCCTTTTTCGAAAAAGGCGACTGCCGAAACGCGTCTGGTTGCTGTGAGTCCGTGAAATAAAAGACCTGGACTCGCTCCCGTGAGTGCTTTTCTTCTTGTTGTGAGATTTTACAAGTTTGGAGCGTTGATATATTTATATCTATATATATATATGTGTGTGTATATAAAATAAATTAATAAATATTACATATATGAAAGAATAAAATTAATTTTAAAAAATTAGATTAAATATACATTTTAACAAATATAACAAATAAACTTAATTTAAAAAAGTTAGACACATATATATAATAATTTATATATATATGTACATTAAAACAATTATTAAACTAATAATTTTAATGTATTTTATAATTTTAAAATTATATAAAAATATATATATATATACCAATAACATAAAATATATTTTTTTTAAACTTTCTATTATAAATTAAAACATTAAACTATTTGAAAATCTTTTAACTTAAATTTCCCACTCCAGTCAGTGCAACAGTAGGTAAAGTCTTGGATAGCGTAGGGGTAAAAATTACTATTTCCACCCCAATGAGTGCAACAGTAGGAATAGTTTTGGATAGCGGAGGGGTAAAAATTACTATTCCCACTCCAGTGAGTACAACAGTAGGGAAAGTGTTCGGTAGCGGAGGGCTAAAGCTTACTATTCCCACTCCAGTGAGTGCAACAGTAGGGAAAGAGTTGGATAGCGGAGGGATAAATTTACTACTCCAGCTCCAGTCAGTGCATCAATAGGGAAAGTGTTGGATCATTTGCTATTCATTCCAGTAGTTTCCTGACGCATTTCGGACTTTAAAAATATATATATATATTGCACTGGATATTGTATCTTTCTCCCTCTATTATCTACTGGCGGTCGCCAGTAGATAGTTATAGTTACAACCTATTATCCATAGGAAATCCGCGACATTCTATTTGAAATAACTCTCTTGCCGGTTGACGTATCTTCGCGAAATTTTCAAACTTCGTGGGGCGCTCCGGTCCGCTCCTACCCTGAAAGTCTCGGGGTGATACGTCAAGCGGGGCCGAGAAAAAGGGGGGTCCCAAAACGCGTTTTCCCCATGCATTTTCCCATAGGAAACTTTAGACACGGCTACAGCCCGAACTGCTGAACGGAATTACACCAAATTTGGCAAAGAGGTAGTTCTTGGTTCAGAAAGAACCCTTTTGTTAAATGGTGTAAATCCGTTCAGTAGTTGCTGAGAAAATCAAAAGTAAAAGTACATATATATCTATGGGCACGGAGGATTCGCGCACCCTGAGCGCACCCTGCGCGCACCGTCCCGATCACGAGCTGCATGTTAATTGGCTGTCAGCTGGCTGTCAACATTCCGATTCAGGAAATGTTGGCAGCCATTTTGTCCCTCGGTAGAACCGAGGGACAGAAACAAGTGCGCAAAGCGCACAAAGGGGGAGGGTAGAAACACCCTGACCCCCTAGGTTTGCTCAGGGGTCCCACAAGGACCCCTGGGCAAAAAATTTTTTTATTTTTTTAAAAATCGGCAGGATGCGCTCAGGGTGCGCGAATCCTGCCGAAAAAAATCGAAGCGCGGTCTCCCGCGCTCGATGTTAGTGGCCCCGGGTGGCCCAAGTCCCGGGGGCATGGTGGGGGGATAATTTAATGTGTGGGGGGCCTCAAAGGGCCCCCAAGCCCGGGGACCGCCACCCCCCGGGGCTTTTTAAAAATGGTGCGGGAGGGCTCTGAGCCCTCCCGCAGCCCCGAGGACCACCACCTCCCCGGGGCTTTTTTTAAAAAATTATTAAACCTGTGTGGGGGCTCCAGCCCCCACACGCCCGGGACCACCACCTCCCCGGGGCACTAAACATTTTAATATGGGGGTCCGTTACGGACCCCAGAGCCCGGGGACCACCACCTCCCCGGGGCTGTGTACTGAATGGGAGGGGGCCGCGCGGCCCCCTCCTGGAGCCCTTGATGGCCCTGGGGACCACCACCCCCAGGGCCGGCTCCTGCAGTGTCCCGGGGTGCCTACCCCGGGACACTGCTGTTTGCAATGACAGGACGGGAGCCTCGCGGCTCCCGTCCTGTCATTGCAAACTTGCTTTGGATATTGGAAGAGAGAGCAGGAAACCTGCTCTCTCTTCCAATATCCAAAGCCGATAGCTTTACACATGGGGAGCAGCATGTTAGCTGCTCCCCATGTGTAGAAGCAATGCCGGCACCCTAGGGACGCGGGGAGCCGGCGGGACTGTGGGGGGATTGGGGACCCCACCACAGTCCCCAACGAGAGGCCAGGCCCCGGGGGATGGGGTCCCCGGGGCAAGTAGTGGCCCGGGAGGGGGGCCACGCGGCCCCCCTCCCCAAAAAAACAGGAAAAAGGAAGGGGGGCCACACAGCCCCCCTTCAGGGGACAAAAATTTTTTTTTTTTTTAAACGATCGGCCCGCAGGCCCCGCCCCCTTCCTTCACCACTCTGCAAACGCGCCCCTGGCGCGTTTGCAGAGGGGAACAATTCCCCTTGAATACTGGGGATCCCTGGGGCCAACTAGCCCACCAGGAACCTCCAGTATGCGCCAGGGGCTGCGTTGCAGAGAGGTGTAGAGAGGCCACACCCCTTTTTACACCTCTCTGCAACGCAGCTCTGTGGCGCTTTTGGAGGTATATGGTGGGCTAGTTGGACTCCGGGGACCCTCAGGATTCAAGGGGACTTAATCCCCCAACTTAAAACGCGCCACGGGCGCGTTTGCACAGTGGTGAAGGGAGGGGCGGGGCTTCAGGTGACATGTGTGCAAACAGGCCCCGTGGCGCGTTTTAAGATGGGGAATTAAATCCCCTTCAATCCTGAGGGTCCCTGGGGGCCAACTAGCCCAACAGGTACATCCAGAAAACGCCACAGAGCTGCGTTGCAGAGAGGTGTAAAAGGGGTGTGGCCTCTCTACACGTCTCTGCAACGCAGCCCCCTGGCGCATATTGGAGGTTCCTGGTGGTCTAGTTGGCCCCTAGGGACCCTCAGGATTCAAGGGAACTTAATCCCCCAACTTAAAACGCGCCACGGGGCGCGTTTGCAAAGATGTCACCTCAGGCCCCGCCCCCTCCCTTCACCATTGTGCAAATATTCCTCTAAAATCAGCCGAAATAGGAATTCCGATTTACTCACCTGTTATAAGGAGAGACCTCAGTGCTGTATCTTTCAGCCCAGTACTGGTCCTGAAAAGTAATTTTAACCGTACTTACCGGTAACTTGAATTTCCTTCATAGGCTAACATTGACTGGTTTCACTTGGAAATTCTTCTAAGTGTGGAGTTTTGGAACTTTAAAATATTCCTCTAAAATCAGCCGAAATACGAATTCCGATTTACTCACCTGTTATCAGGAGAGACCTCAGTGCTGCATCTTTCAGCCCAGTACTGATCCTCAAAAGTAATTTTAACCGTACTTACCGGTAATTTGAATTTCCTTCATAGGCTAACATTGACTGGTTTCACTTGGAAATTCTTCTAAGTGTGGAGTTTTGGAACTTTAAAATATTCCTCTAAAATCAGCTGAAATACGAATTCCGATTTACTCACCTGTTATCAGGAGAGACCTCAGTGCTGCATCTTTCAGCCCAGTACTGATCCTGAAAAGTAATTTTAACCGTACTTACCGGTAACTTGAATTTCCTTCATAGGCTAACATTGACTGGTTTCACTTGGAAATTCTTCTAAGTGTGGAGTTTTGGAACTTTAAAATATTCCTCTAAAATCAGCCGAAATACGAATTCCGATTTACTCACCTGTTATCAGGAGAGACCTCAGTGCTGCATCTTTCAGCCCAGTACTGATCCTGAAAAGTAATTTTAACCGTACTTACCGGTAACTTGAATTTCCTTCATAGGCTAACATTGACTGGTTTCACTTGGAAATTCTTCTAAGTGTTGATTTTGAAACATACAAATATTCCTCTAAAATCAGCCGAAATCCGAATTCTGATTTACTCACCTGTTATCAGGAGAGACCTCAGTGCTGCATCTTTCAGCCCAGTACTGGTCCTGAAAAGTAATTTTAACCGTACTTACCAGTAACTTGAATTTCCTTCCATAGGCTAACATTGACTGGTTTCACTTGGAAATTCTTCTAAGTGTGGAGTTTTGGAACTTTAAAATATTCCTCTAAAATCAGCCGAAATACGAATTCCGATTTACTCACCTGTTATCAGGAGAGACCTCAGTGCTGCATGTTTCAGCCCAGTACTGATCCTCAAAAGTAATTTTAACCGTACTTACCGGTAACTTGAATTTCCTTCATAGGCTAACATTGACTGGTTTTCAGCAAAAAAGTTTCAAAGTGTTGATTTTCACAAACTACAAATATTCCTTAAAAATCGCCTGTATGACTTAAACGCATTCTTTCAACTGTTTACAGGCGATGCACCAGTGCTGGATCCAGGATCCAACACTGAGTAAGAAAAAGTAACGATAACAGTTTTTACCTGCTAAGTGAATTTCCTTCCATAGGATAACATTGGTGATTCTATGAGAAAAAGTTTCAAAGTGTCAACTTTTAAAATACAATAATATTCCTTAAAAATCACGACTGTAACCAAAACGCTTTTACTCAACTGTTTACAGGAGATGTACCAGGACTGAATCTAGGATCCAGTCCTGTGGTTACAAAAGTAATCCATAAAGTAACTAATTGCATTTAACTAGAAATTCACATTGAGCTGAATGTTGCATTGTGTTTGAAAATGTGTTGCCCATTGCAACAACTGTAACTACTGTACTTAAAAGTCTATTGCCTATCTGCAAAGTATTTAAACTAAAGTAATTCATTCTGAGAAAGTATTTTTGTAATGTAATGTATAATGTAATTACAATGTAATTTGACAAATAAAATATGTAAAAAAAATTGTTTCAAAAAATGTAGTAAATCAGTATGAAAAAAATTAATATAACAATTAATACATTTAAAAATTGTCATTTACAAAACCTTTGAAATTCACTGAAAAAACCGTAGGTTTCAGGCACGTTATAGTTAGAAATTAGCATTTAAAAAACCTTTGAAATTCACTGAAAAAACCATAGGTTTCAGACACGTTATAGTTACAAATTAGCATTTAAAAAACCTTTGACATTCACTGAAAAAACCATAGGTTTCAGACACGTTATAGTTACAAATTAGCATTTAAAAAACCTTTGAAATTCACTGAAAAAACCATAGGTTTTAGGGACAGTTATAGTTACTTGGACATTGCACTCGTACAAAACCCGTGAAATTCCCCCGTTATAGTTAGTTCAGCTAACTATAACTCGCGCCCCGCAATGCACTGCTGATGACGTCACATATTACATCACTCATGACATGGTCAGTGACATCACTGATGACATCACTGATGACATCTCAAATGACATCACTGATGACATCATCCACGTGATAATCTGATGCACCTCCTCACACCCTAATATAACCTTTGATACACCCACTCTAAATTACAGACTGCCATTCGCAAAACCATAGACACTCCAACACCAATAACTACATACCCACTCACTGATTCTTAGGTCTACACACACACATCCACTCACTCACCCGTACAGTCACTCATACTTACGGTCACTCAGTACAGGACTATCATATGCACTCTTACTCCTATATAGACACTCAAACAACGCCACTCATCCATAGAGATACTCACACACCTAGTCAGTCATGCAAATAATTAAACACACTGCCATTTACTCACCTATACAGTTATACACACACACCAGCTCACTTACTCATACAAATAGTAGCACATTGTTACGCTCTTATACAATCACTGATACAAGCACACAATCATCCATACAGCCACTATCACAATCACTCACTCTTGCTTATAGCTATTTATATACTCCAACACACATATATACTGCCTTTCACATATGTAGTTACTCACACATGTACCACTGGGACATACATTCACTCACTAACACACTCTTACACACACTTACCCACCCATACAGTCTATCACAGATGCACTCTTGAAACCATCCACCCAGTGAATCACCCACTCACACATCTATGCACAGAGTTGCACACACCCCTCCCACACAAACACTCAGGCACCCATACAGATACTCAGACAAGCATTCAATAACTCATATAGAAAATCATTTAGCTATTCACAAACACATGCAGCCACTTACACAGCAACAGACAGACGGATACAGACATACACCCAGTTTAGTCACTAACCCATGCATTCAGTAAGATACGTTAAATCACTCACTTATAGAGTCAGTCACGCACCTACTAAATCATCCATACAGACACTTACACACCCACTCATTCTTCAATACGTCTTTTCCTATATATTTTAAAAATATTTAAACTTTACAGAAACACACAGTCACTGGATGATGTCATCAGTGATGTCATTTGAGATGTCATCAGTGATGTCATCAGTGATGTCACTGACCATGTCATGAGTGATGTAATATGTGACGTCATCAGCAGTGCATTGCGGGGCGCGAGTTATAGTTAGCTGAACTAACTATAACGGGGGAATTTCACGGGTTTTGTACGAGTGCAATGTCCAAGTAACTATAACTGTCCCTAAAACCTATGGTTTTTTCAGTGAATTTCAAAGGTTTTTTAAATGCTAATTTGTAACTATAACGTGTCTGAAACCTATGGTTTTTTCAGTGAATATATATATATATATATATATAAAGAGAGAGATCCAAATTTACTTGTTGTATATGTTTAGGTTTATGCTCCAACTGACTGTTTTCTTGCCCAAGCCCATGTCAGTTGAAATGACGTTTGTCTCTGATCTTTTGGTGTGCTGCCTGCTATTTTGCATCAAATGCTACTTGAACTTTATGCTCCCCTACTTTTTGTGTTTTTTTTTAACAGATGGTGCATGTGGAGGCAGGAAGCACCTCAGCAGTAAGAAAGCAGGAAGCGCTATACCAAACTCCACATGACAACACAAGGGCGCCAGAAGTAATGAAGATGTTTCTCCAAGGGAGCTGGGGTGGAGAATGGCCCAGAACTGGACCCGGTGAATTAGCTAAAGTATGAGTGCAAATCAAACCAAATTTTTAGGTAAAGTCTAACCGTGCTTACCATTTGTTTGGTGCTTGCTTGCATGGCTTATACTTGTTTGTGGCACAATTGTCGTCTGGGTAGGAGACGATGGAAGAGAAGGAAAAGAGAAAAGTTGTGTAGTTAGGATTGGGAGGAGTCCAGAGAAAAAAGGAAAATTAGTATGAGTGAGTACCTAAGGTAAAGAGAAAAGAAGCTCTCTAGAAATAGTGCGGTAGCGGGGTGATAGGGAGGATTGCCTGGACCTGGAGCACAGACCTTTGAAGGATGAATGTGTGAGAGAAAAAGACATTCTGATCTAGCCACCCGACCCCTTCAGGCGCCTCTCCAGGCGTGGACAGAAGGTTCTTCAAACTCAAGGTGATCTTTGGGTGTGGGTGCATGATACCTTCTCCACCCCTCTTCCATGAGGTCAGTTAGAGGAAAATGTGGTCACTGGTTGAGGGGGTTGAAACCCTACTCAAGCAGCAACCACAATTCTTTTCAGGGTGAAACACAGGCAAATCCCAAAATAACCTCTACATAACCCTCTGGTAGCTTGGCACAAAAGTAGTCAGGCTTAACTTAGAGGCAATGTGTAAAGTATCTATGCAGCACTTCAAACAGTAGTAAAATGAAAAACACAAACAAGAAAAACTACTAAAATACATTCAGCAGAACCGGAGAAATGCAATCTTAAAGATTTAAGTGAAAATAGGGCCTAAAAGCCCCAACTGTGGTTATCTGGTTGCACCAGACCGGGACAAAGCAACAAGTTTAGGCTGACTGCAAGGGAGCATGGGCCAAATACAGGGACCAAGTTAGGCCCACTGAACAAAGTACCTTAAATCCAGGTTGTCAAGCTTTTTGAGATCCCGTGTGGAGGATGCCTCGTGCAGCAGCAATTCCAATGGGCTGCAATGTGAAATCCTGTCCTGGGGATGCGTCACGCCGCAGCAATTCCGAGGAGTTGTGAAGCTGCAATGTGAAGTTCTGCGTTGAGAAGGTGTTCAAAAGCGACGGGTCTTAAAGAGCTGTGAGGTCCTGCGTCAGGGATGCGCTGTGCAGCGATGGATCCGATGCAGAGCTGCAAGGCAATGTGTCACACTGCGTCTGTTCTGCTTGGGCCACAGCTGGGCTTGCAGAGCACCTTTAGGCCCACTCCCAAGGGCCTAGGACTGGGATGGCACCACTTCGGGGGTAAGACTCACAACAAACAGAGTCCAGAGGCTGGGTTCAAGGTGGTTTGAGACTTTTCTGTCCCTGAGGCACTGATCAGGAGGCTATCCAACTAGCCTTTGGAGTAACCCTGGTGGTCCTGGGTTCAAGACGCAGGTCCAATCCATTTAATTCAGGCAGCAGGACAGCAGGGCAGCAGAGTAGCAGTCTTTCTCTTTCATACAGCAGAGCAGCACAGCAGTCCTTCTAAATCTTCCACAGGTCCAGAGGTATACTGAAGAGTTGGGTGTAAGGGTCCAATATTTATACCCAGTGGCAGCTTTGAAGTAGCAGAAGGTTCTGGAGGTTTCCACCCCCAAAAGGTATCTGGAATGTCCTGCCTCCTTGCGACTTATATCCAACTTTATCATGAAAGAAGGTTTTAAATGACAATTCTTTAGACCCCAAATCCGATATTCCTACTTGCTCCCAATTGAAAATTGTCACTTATTTAATGTAATAAGGTATCCCAATTTTATCCTTTGGGAGAGGTAGGCTTCATAGTAGTGAAAAACAAATTTAAGAGATTTTCATTATCAGAACATTGAAAACTTAAACGTACATGTCCAACTTTTGTTTATAGAAACAAGTTTATGTCTTTTAATGCAAACATTACAACTAGTTGATGTACTAGGATACATGATACAAACATGGTCTAGCCCTTGCTCTCTCCCTCCCACTATAGCCACTGTTAGCCGATGGCCGAGTCATAAGTTTGCCTCAGCATCATCTGCTTAGTCCATTGTACTGCCACCATTTATTCCAGACCCTCTCATATTTGCGGGGACATCCCCTTGCAGTGTACATTGTCTCTTCCATCTTGGCACACCAATCCATGTCATTCTTCCAGGCCACTGTAGATGGAGCCACCGGGGAATTTCAATGCCTGGCTATATCTCTCTTTGCTATCAGCTGTCCAGCCCCACCAGTATCCTGCCTCATCGGGGCCCCCCCCCAGGTCATCCAGGACGTACAGAATCGCTATCCTAGTGTGCATCTCAATACGCATTCCCACCACGCGGCAACAGTAGATATAACAGTATCCCAGTACCTGTGGATAATGGGCACAACCATACCATGTTATAGAAGCCTCCTCTAAGGTCCAATTTGTCTAATTTTTCTAATACACTGCACCCTTTCCTATTTAGGCTGTTTGAGACCTACCCTATGGGTGACTTATATGTATTAAAAAGGAAGGTTTAGGCCTGGCAAAAGGTTTATTTTGTCGGGTCGAAATAGCAGTTTAAAGCTGCTCCCGCAGCCTGTAATGGCAGGCCTGAGACATGATTAAAAGGCTACTCGTGGGTGGCACATTAAGTGCTGTAGGCCCGCTAGTAGCTTTTAATTTACAGGCCTTGGGTACATGTAGTATCACGGTACTAGGGACTTACAAGTAAAAGAAATGTGCCAGTTGGTTATAAAGCAATGTAACCATGTTTAAAGTAGAGAGCAAAAGCAGTTTAGCACTGCTTAGCAGTGGTAAAGTGTATAATGTCCTAAAGCCAGCAAACAAAATCGGCGAAACAGGAGGATTGAGGGCACAAAGTTGGGGTGAAACCACGCCAAGGATGTCAGGTACAACAGGAAATATAACTGAAGGGAACCCATCCTGTTTTCCATTTCGTCCCCTACCTCCCTCCATGGGATGAGTTGTGGGCAGAAGGCCCGCAGGCCCTTTCCGTCTTACCCAAGTGTGAGTGAAACATAAGAGGTGATGGGGCTTGACAGTCTAAACATAGCAAGCCTGCACAGAAGGGGACTCCTGCCAAACATGTACCAACAATATGGTCAATGCATATGCAAATATTTACAAAAGTGGGTGGGACTCATTAATGAGAATGGGAAAAAGTTATTTCTGGAACATGGCAAATTAGATATAGTGAGATTAGCTAATTTAGATATATTGAGATTAGCTAATTTGCAGAAGAAGCTCAATGGTCTAACTTTAGAACAGGTGCCAAACAGTGGCTGCTGTTTATGTCATGAAGAAGCACACAAATGGAAACACAAATCCCAAGTCTGGCATATGAAAGATACTCAGAAGAAATTGGAATATCAAATTAGCCACCCTGGGGGTAGAGTTATTACTTGTACTCTAACTGATCCTCCTCCTCCCTACTATTTCCCCAGATCACTGAACCAGAAGAGAAAGAGAAGGACAGCGAAAACACAAGTGAGGATGATTTATTGGACATGCTTCCCATGCCGGCCAGTGAGTTTGGAGGTGCAGCTGGTGATGCAACCACAAAGAGTGCAACACCTGTGGAGCCACCAGTGGCTGGAGCACAAGAAGGGAATTGCCAAGTGAGTGCTGCGATGTGATTGTATGGCAGTATAAAAGCCAGTTGAGAGGCCGGTTCTACTAATGTGGATTGGTCTAGACCACACATGCGTTCTGCTTTGGGCGTAGGGACCGACAAGAACAAAATCCTGCCATCACCTTTGAGCACTTGACCCAGACCGCAGGACATCTGAGTAGAAGGCATCCCTTTTTGCTCATCCATGTGACGCAGATGATGAGAGTCCATTCCCTCCCACCCTTCTCCCTTTGAGCAACTACCCAGCAGCTGGCAGTACAGTTGTGGTGCATATTCCTTGAACCCCTCTGATTTAATGATCATCAAGAAAAAACTCACCAAAATTCTTAAAAATTGAACCCAGTTTTGGGAGGAACTACAGTGTGTGTTTGAAGTGGATGAACCCAATGGGGCAGATGTGAATCCGTTATTGCGATTGATAGTGCCAAGTGAGGTAGGGGAAAGACTAGTGGAAAAAGCGACATGAACAAGGGTGGCCTCTGGGACTGATGGGGAGTTATACGAAGGATGCGCTGTTGAATCCAATTCCAGAAGTACACCCAGTGAAAACTAATTGGACTAGGATTTCAAACTTCAAGCAAAATAAAGGTGAGGTCCCAGCTGTATATATGGATAGTTTTATGAATGTATTTGAAAGATATTCAGGCTTAGCTTGTCTGATGGGGATGGCTCAGGAGGCTGTCAGTGCTGCTTTTGTGCAGGGAATTTTACCAAATGTTAGGAGTCAGTTGCCCACCATATGTATTGGGTGACAAACTAAAAAGTTAGCAGAATTGGTGACAGCCAATCAATGCACAGCGTCCCAGAGAACAGGAAAGAGAATGCTGAATCAAGATGAATCTCTTTAAAATTTCAAAATATGCAGCAAGTGATTCAAGTGAGACGAGGAACCCCACCAAGTCGGAAAGGCAAAGGAGGACAGGAAGGTAGAAGAATTGGAAGAGGAAATGGAAGGAGCCAAGGAGAGGTCCCAAAGGTAGGAAGCTCTTGCTTTGCATGTGGTCAGCTGGGGCATTGGAACCAAGGTAGTACCAACATTGCTTCCAGTGCACACAGGCTCTCCATCCCCCCAACCTGGGTACCATCAAAATGGTCAGAATTCTTAACTCGAATTTTAAGACAGCCCAAGAGATTCCAACACTGTTATGTATGCCATAATCCCAGTAGATCAGAAGGGCACTATGTGAATTGTGTCATTGATGGTAAATGCACCACTTACCTTATCGACACAGGCGCTATCTACTCAGCTCTCAAAACCTCAGAATTCTCTTCTTTAACTTTCTTTGGCATGTCCATAGATATAGTCAGTATTTCCAGAGAGTTCCTCTCCATATTACAGACCCAGTGCCTATTTCTGTAGGACCTGTTAGTGATAAGTATTCCTATGTGCTTAGTCCAACTTCCCCAACAAACGTGTTAGGCAGAGACATATTGTGCTCATTAAACTGTATTGTGTTTTGTACCCCAGAAGGGGTGTTCTTGATTAGACCTCAACACCAAGAGAGTCAGGTACTTCCATTATTACATGGAAGCTTAAGCTGCTCAGAAGAAGCAGACCCGGTTGCCAGCCCCCTGGGGTATAACAGTATTACTTCCACAGGTACTATCCACATTGAGGTCCACAGGGGCCAAAGTTGTGAAATTCATCTCCACAATGGAACCTGTAGTGGTGAAGATTGACCCACAGAAAAGGTTACCCAGAATTCCTGAGTACCCAGTAAAACCTGAGGTGGAGGAAGACATCTACCCTTTAATGGGAGATTTGATTAAGCAAGGGGTTCTAGTAGCTATTGTTAGTAGATGTAACACCCCAGTTTTCCTGATAGGTAATACGAGGAAAGCCAACGTGTACAGGTTTGTCCTGAATTTTAGGATTATTAATAAGGTGGTGATCTCAAGGTTCCTTGTGGTTCCCAAACCACTACCATTTTCTCCAGCATCCCTGCCAATGCTCAATGGATCACCATGGTTGATCTCTTTTCTGCTTTCTTTTCCATTCCTGTAAATGCGGAGCATCAATATCTCTACTCTTTCACATTCCAATGGTCCCAGCTTTCATGTACCTGTCTCCCTCAAGAATTTACAGATTCTCCCTTAATCTTTTCACAAGTCTTAAAGAAGCATTTGAACACATTGGTTTTCCCTTTTGGGGTTAACTTTAATTCAATATATAGACAATTACTGTTGGCATCTCTTACTCTAGATCAGTGCAAGGAGGATTCAGTCTCCTCACCAAATTATCTAAGAAAGTGCCAAAGGGCTCGAAAGAAAAATTATAGTTCTGCCTTCCCCAAATGCAGTACTTTGGTCATTTAGGGTCATATGTACAGAATTTAGGTATTGTGATTTCCTCATTGCGATTCTTTTTGAATCGCAATTAGGAAATTGCAATTCCTAATGTATAAAAATGTAGCAAGTTGGAAATAGTGATTCCTAATGGGGTCGCAATAGGCCTACCTCATGAATATTAGTGAGGTAGGTCGCAGTTTGCAACCCATAAGGAACTGCAGCCATCACAGGGATGGTGGCCTGCTGGGGTCAGCAGACAATGTCTGTGATTGCTTTTGAATAAAGCAAACATTTTTTTAAAATGCAGCCCATTTTCTTTAAAGGAAAGTGGGATGTGTTTAAAAAAAAAAATGAAACATTTAAGTTTCATTTTTTAAGAATGGTCCCTTGGACCACTGCCTGCTCTCAGAAAAATATTTGTTTAAACATTGACAAAGAGGAAGGGGTCCAGTGGGGACGCCTTCCCAACTGCAAATGGTTACCATCACCCTTGAGGGGTTGGTAAAAAATGAATGTTTTGCGACCGTAATTTGGTTGCAAAACAATCATACATAGCTCTGCAATTCGGTATTTGAAAAGGACGCCCCAAACACGCCCTCTCCAAATACCGAATCATTAAACACAAATTGCGATTCAGTAACATGTTACTGATTTCCAATTTGTGATCTGTACATTTGGGACAACCCGACTCTGTGAATCGGGCCATTTCTGACCAAAAAATGATTTTGTACACATGCCCCTATATTTCTGCTTGCCAATACCACTTGCTCTCTGAACGATTTAAAGTCATCCAAGTTGCCACACCCTGTACCGTCTCTAAGATACTTACCTTTTTAGGAATAGCAGGGTATTGCAGACACTGGATTTTAGGTTATATGGAAATGGTCAAACCCTTATGTAAAGATACCTATGAACACTTACAGTGATCTAGCAAAACCGATAATTCATTTGTAAAAATCAAACAAGCAACGACTTCTGCACCTGCACTAGGGCTCTCCATCCTAGCTTTGCTAAATCTTACTACCTGGAAAAATCCTTGATTAGCAGAACTAAGGGTTCTTCTAGGTTGATATTGCCATAACCTTCTTCGGAGATATGAAGGTCATTTTTTCTGGGTCACCCGGAACATAAGCAGCAAAACTTTAAATCTGATTTGTTCATTAATTGGCAGCCAATGTTACTAGCTGCCAATTAATGAGCTTTAGGTCAGCACGGATAGAATGTGTCTTAGGGCAGTTAAGCATTGACCTAGCAGCTGCATTTTGGGCCAGCTGCAGTTTTTTGATTAAGTATGAGGGAGCTCCTAGGTAAAGGGAGTTGGCATAAACTCGTCTAGAAGTGACTATGGCTAGAACAATTGGCTTTTGGGTCTAGACTAGTAGAATATTTAGAATCTATTTTCAATATTTTAATATGCCAAAGACACCCCCTGTAACAGCCCTAATTTGTGGAATGAAAAATAGTTATTGATCACACTTTATGCCTAAAACTCTTACCTCCTTGAATGGTGCAGGCAGTTCACCAAGATCTGTCGCCCACCATCACAAAAGGTCAAAAGGGTCATAGTTCCAGAAAAAGAGAAGCTCTAATTTGCTGGAATCAAGCTTTAAGCAGTTATCTTTCAGACAGTTTGCCAAATCAGAAAGACAACGTATAAAGGAAAAACAATGGTCCCTATGGGGGAAGTGTAAGTCTCAACTTCTGTGGCAACCATACAAAAAACACCACTAGATTGGTTTGAACAGGAATCAAATCAAAAAGTATTCAGTTCAATTAAAACAATAAGGTTAAAGATGCCTTTTCTTTAAAGTACCATATTGTTTTGAAACAAGTTGCGCCAAAGAATACTACGGCGCAGTGAAATTGAAAAGAGTGAAGTCATACTCACTTTGCCTGTAATGTCTCTGCATTGTGTCTTTAATGTTTATTTTCCCAACATGTAGATCCATGGATTCTATCTTCTTTTTGTTTTTTCAGATAGGGATTAATTTTCCCTTATCCCCTGGTGAGTTTTTTGTTAACTCACTTTGTCTATATGATTAGACATGTTCTCATCCATCGAATCTTTCACGGGCATACCGATCCCTTGACGGTTTATGGGCTGCTTCAATCGATTACACCCTATGTTGGTGAGTTTATTTGAGTTATGCTCGACACACATTAGCACACTCTTCTATATCTTCTTCAGAAATATCTACAATTGCTTTATAAGAAACAGGAAGTCTGGAAAGGATATCAGCTTTTAATGTATTTTCCACCACAGTGTGCCTCAGATTAAAATTAACTTTGAGCAATTTGGTAGCTAGTCTCGCCAACCTAGCGGTCGCTTTCTTGATCTTTGTCACAGACAAGATGTTGATCACAGGTCTGTGATCTGTTTGCAAACAGACCTTTCTTCCCCATAGGTACAGCTTATCATCTTAATTCCACAGACACAAGCTAGCATCTCTTTCTCTGTGACGAGTAAAATCTTTCATTCTTCTAGATGTGAAACCTATGGTGACCTCTTTAACCATGTCTAACCACACAATGCAAGTGGAATAAATTTAACAGCTGATTTCCTTTCCAGACTCCCTATTACTGTTTCTATACTGCCCCCATTAAATAAACACTGGTATCTACTGTGATGAATGCCTTGTGTTCGTCCATGTACAAATGAAGCAGGGAGCTGAAACAATGCTTTGCCTGATTAAATCAAATATTTCTTGACGTACTGGGGACCATTAAAATTTGCCATTTCTCTTTAGCGAATTTCTAAAGCATTCTGTGAGGTTTAAGACGTTCTTGATAAACTTTGAATAAAATTCACAAAGCAGAAGGAATAAGCAAAGTTGCTCTCTATCAACTGGGTTTGGAGCTTTAACTATTTCCTCTACAATACTTGGTTTGTACTTGACCCACTCGCTGGGAAGAACATGGCTTAAGTATTCCACTTCATTTACATCAAATATACATTTATACCTTCTTACCCCCATTTTCCTGTAGTATGTAAAGGGCTTTCTCAATGGTGCGATTTTGACTTCTCTTATGTTAACAAACACCAAAATATTGTCTTGGAAAATGACAACATTGGGCACATTTTCAAACATTTTATTCATGACCATCTAGAGAACTGATGTGGCTGAAGCCAGTCCAGATGGCATGCAACAAAAGTGAAATGTACCATCAGGTGTTACAAACCCAGTGAGTTCACATCTAATTCCACCTGATGATACGTTGCGCGGATATCAAATTGTGAAAAACATTTAGACTTACCTGCAGTCATTATAACATCTTCTTGCCTTCTATACATGGAAGAAGAAAATTCTTTACCCAAATTGCATTGATGAGACATCTAAGATTGATGCATAAATGTAACTCGCCAGATTTTTGTTGAGCTAAGATAGCTGGCGAAAGCCATTGTGTAGCATGTACTGGTTCCAATATACCATCAACCTGCATTTTCTTCAAAATAAGTTACAACTTACTTTTAGCAGTATGTGTTATATTGTGTAGCTTGAGTTTAATCAGATTATTACCCTCCTTGCCTTAATGGTATATACAAAATACTTAATCCTCCCCACATTTTCTTGAAACACAATATGAAACTACTCTTTCCAGACGTGGACTTTAACAGAGCCAATTCAAGAAAGGGGGTATCTTTGCCCTGGTGTAATGACCGTGCCGAAGTCTGCTTCATACCACTATCACTACCCTAATGGCCAACTTTGTTACACTTCCAACATTTTAGTGTTATATCTAAACAGTTCTTGAAATTAGAAGTATGTGACATAGATCCACATGCAAAACAAAGCTCTAGACAACTTGCAAATAGCATTTCCACCTCTATTTGCATTGGAATTCTGGTAAGTCTGTTGTGACTGGATACATTAGGTATGTAAACATTTGTGAACCCTGCTTCTATCTGCTTGTCATCCTCCTGAGATCTTTCAATGCTTTTGGCAGTGCCCACAGTTTTGTCTAAGAAAGCGTTTGTGCAAGTCAGAATCCTTTGCTGTATTGTATTAGAATTGCATCTGGATACAATCTAATCACTTATTAGTTGAGACATGAAAATTTCAAATTCACAATATGCAGCTAACACTTTTATGGCCATTACATATGAATCAATTGTCTCATTTAGTACCTGTACACGTGTAAAGAACTTATGACGGCGACCACCCAATTTACCTTTCCTTTGAAATAGTTTTCCAGTTTTTGGATTGCACCTTGATATTCATCCAAAACCCTCATCATAGGAAGGAGTATATTCTAGCAGGTGATCAAAAACATTTTGCCCTTCAATACTCAAAGAGTAATATAAAAGATTTCTTTTACGATCTGGTTTGGATTTTAGACATTCTTTAGCACCAAAGTAAGCATTGAAAGCTCAGAACCAGAGACGCCATTTAAAAGGACGTTCACCTGGTTCTTGAAGAAAGGGATTTGGCAGGATTACAGCTTGAATGTTGGACACAATAGTGTGCAGTTTATAAATAAACCGAAAGGAGCGAAAAACAATAAAATATAAACATCATAAATGTGTGAATTGTCACCAAGATGCCAAGCATGCTCAACAGTGTGGAACGATGAAAAGTAGTAATCAAGTGGGCACTGATCACTGTAGAAATACAGTGAATGCTGTCACAATGAGTTAAATGACATAAACCAAATAGTGCTTTGGTATGCGTACTAATAGTATGCCTTACACAAAAACGGTCTTCACCTTCTCTTTATAAATCTTATTCTTTTTTTTTTTTTAAAGTGTGCCCATCACTGTTGACGATTCCTTTCACTCAAGATGTTATTTTTACATTTTTTTAAAGCATGCTAATCGCTGCTGATGCTTCCTTCCACTCGAAATGTGGTTCTTCAATTATTTTTTTTAAGTGTGGGAATCGCTGTTGACACAGACTTCTGCCAAGGTTATTGAATTTCCAAGTTATTTCCATGTTATTTCCAATAGATGGTGCTGGTTACACAGAACCAGCCCAACAATCCAGCATCCAAACCAATAAGTGCGCAATGTGACGTGTCCTGAAGCAGTTGACGCAAAGACAGTAACTGAGAGAAGCAGGGGGAAGACTTTGTACCTTAAATCACACAAAAAATGATTTGACAGTCACAAGATGAATTAGTGGTGCTAACAGCTCAACAATCCTGCACAATCAGTCGCGTGATCTGCCGTGCAAGTATACTACCAACGTTCAGTAGCATTGTTTAAAGCAGTGCTTAATTTGAGCCGGTGATTTCCGGCAGCACCAGCACTTATGACAGTCTGCCACATGGTGGGCTGTTTGTCTGATTTAGAGGGAGCACAACAACAGTTGTCCACTAATTCAATATACGTTAAAAATAACTATTACCTACCACCCATGCTAATCTTATAGCTTTGGTGGCGTGGAATAGTCTGAATCGTCACACTTGTTGGAGTGCGATGGTTAGTAGCTGGTTTGGTACTGTCATTGGTAGCGTTTGCAGGGGCAATGGGTGGCGTAGGCTGCAGTGGCCTCCTGACGAGAGCCCTGGCACTTATTTCTTTACAAATTAAGCACTGGTTTAAAGGCAGCTGATGTGCACAAAGGCGTCCCAGAGGCCAGCGAGCATTATATCAATTGAGGACTTGATGAGAGCAAGTGAGTGATCTGGTATGAGTACTTTGCTTTCTTTTGATAAATAACCCCAATTAAAGCTGCTCTTGATCTCTATGTACAGTGTGGTGATACCTGGGCCCATAATTAAATGTGAAACAGCTCAGCTTGTCACCAGATATGTAAGGTTGATGCTGTGTCTTGTAGTTTGTGATGTTATCAGAAATTATTTAATACAGGAAACAGAGATGTTGCTGCTACAAAGGGCCCAAGAGATATGTACAAACAGTCCTCAGGTTAAACAATAGCACTTATAGATTCTAGAATAGAACATTACATTCTCCAATAGAAAAACAGAGCATAAATATATCATGAACTATAGAACTCAGGTTGGTTGTATAACAGTTGCCACATGTTGTCTGCCTCTCATGGTATTTTGATCTGCTGCCCCGCTTTGAACCCTGCTTCCCTAGTGCCTACTCGTGAAGATAGACACACTTACATGCCAGTGATTTGCCCACTGCCCACGTCACTAAAGTTTGTGTTAATTTGACTGATATGCCTCTCAATGATTATGAATTAATGTATTTTGTGCATATATCATGTCTCAGGAATGATAAAGGTAATCTAGTTGCTGGTTATTCTGTTTGCTTTGTAAACCAAATTGTTGAAAGCCACCATTTCCCCATTATGAAATCAGTTCAAGTGTTATCTTGCTTAAATTTTGTTTCCATTTTTGTTTTCCTTTTTAACTTAGCATCTTTTCAAGATGGTGGTTTGAACATATTTTTCACTAACATGACAAAATGCCACATAGGCCTTTATTATGTTAGGCATTTTTGTTCTCTAGTCTGCACTGTTAGTTTCAGGGGCACATACTAGAAAGCAATGCTTTGTGCTCATGGGAGACACTCTCTTCCCAGACTAAGTAAAGCCATTTTTCTGCCTCTCGTGCAGAATGAGAAAATGACGGTGTTCTATTATTTAAACAGCGCCCGTTTTAAATTCAGGTGAGAGACACTTCACACTGGAGTTATCATGAAAGCTGCTGAGAGCTGTGTATGAGATGCAGCTCTTCAAGCCCGGATATTCATCCTAAGAAGGAAGATAGCTGCACAGGCAGATGTGTGTAGGCTTGAACACTCAGATGGAGTGCATTTGTTAATGCACTGAGGCCAGCTTCCTAAGACATTACACCAAGGTATGGGTTAGATCAGTGGTTCCCAAACTTTTCACTCCTGAGGACCCCCATTGAGTCACTACTGGCAGCCGGGGACCCCCAGGCAATTTGTATGATTTAAATGTCAAACATTAAAACTGTAATTCGAAGAAAAAAAAAACACACACGTGTGCACATCAAAGACTAGACTTAAATTACTAAAGATTTTAGTATTTTTATATTAAAATATTTGCAAAAATAGAAAAATCCTAATGGGAAGGTTGGTGCTGCATCTCGCGACTAACTTTTCATTGTTTGGTTTTATTTCACAGCCCGGGGCTCCTGCTCCTGCCAAGGCTGGACTGGAAACTTAAAGCTGCTCTGGCAAATGTTGTCAGACTAGTCCCCATACAGTGCACACCAAGTGCAGCGAGTGAGTCTGACCACTACAAAGGGGGCATTGGGGGGCTCTCTCTCAAGAAACTTTTGGGGGAAATGGTGCATTTTACAACACATTTGTCATTATATATTGAATTGAAATAATGACCTTACTATGCACCAGCATACAACAATCTTTTGTCAATCTTCATTGACTCCCTCACTACTACCCTCCAACAGTGCCTCTCATCTCTCCATAGCCCCACTTTCACATGTATTTAATTTGTTTTATAGCACCTCTCATACCACTGTAGGGTGTCAGAGCACTTTACATCACACACATACAGAGACAATGAATCATACGTCTGTAAATCAGTGACTAGAAAATGTTACATAAGGCAAAGGGGACTACAAGGTGTAGGATTCACAAGTCATCCATACTGGTAGGCATTTTTAAGAGTGCTTGGTCTGGAGAAGCACAAACTCAGGATTCAGAACATAACACAGGGGTTAGCATTGACTTTAACCCCTTTGGTGCTTATGCGTCGGCCAATGGCCGGCGCAAGCACTACCTCCCTGGTGCGGCGCACGTCCATTGGCCGTCACCAGGGAGGGCCCCTTTAAACCTCCGGTGCATCACACCGGAGATTGTTTTTATTCCCCCTGGGGGAGACGTGGAAGGCTTTCCGCGACTCCCCCCGCCCCCCTCCCGCCCATCTGTGACGCTCAGCGCGCCGCGGCGCTCTGAGCGTCACTGATTTCCCACCGGAGCCGAGGACAGCAGCAGGTAAGGCCGCGCTCGACTCCGATGGGGAAATCCGGCCGAAACGGCCTCCCCAGCTTTCAGGGAGGCCTCGTTTGAAAGGGAGAGTCTCCCCTTTCAAGCGAGGCCTTCCTGAAAGGGTTTCCTGGCCGTGGATCGCGGCAGCGCTGCGATCCACGGCCAGGAAACCCCACTAGACACCAGGGATGTCTTTGGGGGGGTCGGCCCTTGTGGTAATGGGTCGCCCCCCCGGGGGCATATTTTTTTAAATTGTTGAAAGTTGGCTTTGTTTGGGGTGCGCGATCGCACCCCAAAAATGAAAAACAAATGGAAAAAAAAAAAATGGCGGCGATATTGGCAGGGGGTCGGTCCTCCTGCTCAGTGGCCGACCCCCTGTGGGGGCATATTTTTTATGTAGACATGTTGGCTTTCCTTGGGGGGCACGATCGCCCCCAAAAATGCAAAAAATATTTTTTTTAAAGTACAATGGTGGCAATATTGGCAGGGGTAGGTCCTCCTGCTCAGTGGCCGACCCCTGTGGGGCAATTTTTTTTATAGCTATGTGCTTTCCGTGGGGGCCACAATCGGCCCTCAGGGAAGCCATAGCTATAAAAAAATTAGAGAAAGAGAGAGATCTTTCTTTATATATATATATATATATATATATATATATATATATATATATATATATATATATATATATATATATATTCCTTCACTTACTCCACACAAATGCCCTTCACTCTTGACACATGATTTCCAGGGCGAAATGAAGCACGGCACTACCAGGAACTGGCTTCCGAAGGGCTTTAATAATTTTCGTTGTTTCAGGAGGCCCCTTGCATTAGAAGCCTCTCAAAGCAAAGTGCAGGAGGTGCATACAAAAACAGAAATGACCTACGCGTTTCGGCTTGCGCCTTCTACTGGGTCAACATGTGCAAAACAAAATGTGCTATTTAAAGGGGAAGCATGGCTCATTTCCCCCACCACCAATTAAAAACAAGGTCAGTTTCTTAAAGGGGACATATACATGCATTGTGTTCAATTACATTATGACATTTAAACGAAAATTCTTTTTCAATCTCTATTTTCATTATTTCAATCTGTATATCTCTTTTCATAATATCCACTTGTGAAGTACACATATCAACTCATTATATTTATACTAGGTGGATTGCATGACAAAGCAAAGGTTGTCGCATTCTTATTCCAAATTTTAAATAGATAATTTACCATGTTCAACTCTTTGTTATTATCCCAACTAATTCACAAATAGACGGCCCTGGAGTAATAATCTGACATTCAGTCATTACTATATGATGAATCCTCCCAAGCCTCTTGGGCCCATATGGCCAATTCTTTGGTCATGTCTACTAGTCTATTTCTGATACAATTATTCATCTTTTATCCCTCCAGGAACAGACAATTAAAGTGACTCATGCTTCTAAAAAAATGCATTGTGTTGTTTCTCCAACATGTATGTACAAAGTCCGGAGATAAATATGTGACAAATAGCAGGAAAAAACCTCAAAGTGCATATACATATTAAAGTGCAAAAGTGCAGCTGCCATTTGTTCTAGAAGATGGGAAATGGGTGCATAAGGACGAAATTGCTGGATATAGAAGAAAATGATGTTAGTTATCCTGACCAACTATCACTAATCCCCTCCCAGTTACTCTCCAACTTATACTGAAGTGCTATACATTTGTTCCTATGTATTACGCACTCCATAATAAAGTGCCAGGTGCCTATATGTTAAAAACCATATTATATATCATGGTCTAAAACCAGCCACCTCCCTTAATCCCCAAAAGATGGCCAAATTGCTTCCCAATTAGATGAATGCTGTCCTATTTAATGTTAACGTAAATTCCTAATCTATATGGAAAGCAATCCTCCATAATCTAAGATTACTACCGATAGAAATTCATCTATTCATGGCTACCCGCATCAATATTTCTGCTAAAAAGCCCACATAAATAATCAGTTTGTTTACCACGATTCTAAAAATGGCCAATGCAAAAATTACACATGATCACAATAATTAAAAGTCTTAAACGGGATACATCAATACAATTCATATGGATCAGACGGAGTTAATTAATCAACATCAGGCCCATTGTTTGTGATCCTATACATATCACATGCCTGACATAAAAATGCAAATAAAATCAGGACATTCCATTAAGACGAGGAGAACCAGGAATGTTTTTACAGAAAGGTGTATAATTCCGCATCAGCATTTAGTCCCCATGGTATCTCTGTTCCTAAGTTGACAATCCATCTCGATTCTGCACGTCTCAATGTCAACTCTCTATCTCCCCCTCTGATATGAGCTGTTATTTGTTCAATACCAGAGTATGAGAGTTTATTCTTGTTTAAAATTCCTTCATGTTCTCTCCAGATATGTTTGGCCATTGCATAAGTAAAGTCCTTATTTGATATGGCTCGTAAATGTTGGAGGATACGCAATTTTAATTTATTCACAGTACTGCCAATATATTTCTGGCCGCATATACACTCCAAAAGGTAGACCACATGAGTGGATTCACACGTGATCTTATCTTTAATAACTTTTTTCAGGCCTTGAATTGTTGTAATTTCTGTCCTGTTGCGGCCATAATTACAAGCTTTACATTTTGTGCATTTCACAAAGCCCTTCTGTGATATCCAAGTTGTTTTTTGCTGATATACAGTTTTACTTGAGAAGTAGCTTTGTGTCAAAAGGCCTCCCAATGAGGGTACTTTTCTGTAGGTGATATTTGCTTTTTCTTTGATGAAGGAATTTAGCTCCTGATCTTTTTTAAGCACACTCCAATGTTTGTTGATCACCTGCCTGATCCTCTGATTCGAGTTGTTAAAATCCGTGATGAATCTCACAGGTTCCTCATTTAATACAGATTCTGTTTTGATGTTTTTCGGTAGTAGTAGATCCTCTCTTTTGGCATTGGATGCTCTTATTCGCGCATCCTCTAGGACCAACAAGGGATATCCCCTTCTCTGGAAACGATCAAACATTATAGAGGCCTGTTTGTTGAACTCCTCCTCCACCGAGCAGTTCCTGCGCACCCGTAGAAACTCTCCGTAGGGGATACTCCATTTTAGGGCTTTTGGGTGTGCGCTGTTAGCT
Source organism: Calotriton arnoldi (assembly GCA_963921515.1). Classification (NCBI taxonomy): domain Eukaryota; kingdom Metazoa; phylum Chordata; class Amphibia; order Caudata; family Salamandridae; genus Calotriton; species Calotriton arnoldi. The sequence goes on along the minus strand of CAWUFW010004332.1, from coordinate 1,435,205 downwards.
TGTAAAATGCTGTTACAAGATGTGGTCTTGCGGAAGAGGGTGGTGCATATTTTCTCATTTTCAATATAGACCCTGATGTCTAAGTAATCCACAGAGGTTCTGCTATATAGATAGGTAAATTGAAGGTTGAGGGAATTTGTATTCAAAGATGACAGAAAACATTTCAGCTCCACTTCCTCCCCTTCCCAGATAAGAAACAAGTCATCTATATAACGGACCCATAGCACCACCCTCTCCAAGTCGACGTTGTTGTTCTCTGACCATAAGCACTCTGCCTCCCAAAAGCCCATGGTGAGATTGGCATATGTGGGCGCAAATGATGTCCCCATAGCAGTGCCTTGGTTCTGCCTGTAGAATTTACCATCAAATACAAACACATTGTTGTTAAGGCAAAAGGACATCATTTCGAGGAGCATGTTAGTATGGCTCAATAAACTCAGAGATCTCGATCTTAAAAAATATTCACATGCCTTCAAACCATCTGTATGGATGATAGAGGTATATAATGAGACCACATCAATTGTGGCCATGATGTAGTTAGGTTTCCAGTGTATGTTGTTGATTCTATTGAGGAAATCCATTGAGTCCCGTAAATATGATGGAAGATCAGCAACATAGGGGAAGAGGAAAATATCAATAAACCTGGAGGTGTTTTCCAGCAAAGAACCACAAGAACTAACAATTGGCCGCCCAGGAGGATTTTCTAGACTCTTATGTACTTTAGGCAGTACATACAGTGTCGGCAAGATGGGGTAATCTGTCTTCAAGTAACGCAATTCGTTGTCATCAATAACGCCTATTCCCTGCCATTGTTTCAATTTTTCGTGGAAGATTAATTTCATGTCGTTGGTGGGGTTAGATTTCAGTTTTTCGTACTTGGTGGCATCCCCCAATTGTCTTCTGACCTCTTGAAGATATTTACTCCGGTCCATCACAACGACATTACCACCCTTGTCGGATTGTTTGATGATTATGTTCACATCTTTCCGCAGGTCTGATAATGCCCACCAGTCATCCCTCGACATGTTGGTGTTTATTGGGTTACTGTGTTCTGATGTTTTAACATAGATGTCCCTCAGGTCTTCTGCCACTAATTCCTGAAAGACATCCACCCTGTTTCCTGGTGGTAACTGCGGGCAAAATTTAGATCTTCCTTTACAACCACTCCTGGCGGTCAAGTTAGTCTCAATACCTACAACGGCACATACGTTCATTGCTGTTGCCAAGTCTGGCTGGGATTCTTGTTGTAATTCCCCATTCGACAGGCTCTGCATAATCCTCAAGGACTCAATATCTTCACTCGTCAAATTCGTGAGTGATGTTTCTGATCTTAAGATCTGTGTGGGTCTAGTTGCAAAGTATTTTTTCAATTTTAATTTTCTACAGAATTTATATAGATCCACACGTGTAGAAGCCAAGTCCATGCCAGAGTTGGGGCAAAATGTCAAGCCTTTATTCAGCAAGTTCATGTGTTTGACGTTAAGATTTTTACTAGAAAGATTAATCACCAAATTGTCCTTCATCGTAGGTTCTTGGTTTATTGTTTCCCTTTCTTTTCCTTTCCTCTTCCCCTGCCTCTTCCTGCTGCGCCTTGTTCTTTTCGTTCTCCCAGTCCAGGTGGTGATGGAGGTGGGGCTCCTCTTCCCTTTCCCCTTGTCGTCATGCGTACCAATCGCATCTCCCCGGAAAAATCCATCCTTGGCCTCGTCAACGTGGCTCCTTCGTCCCCCGAACTTGCTTCAGAGCTGTCCACGCTGGACATACTTGTTTGATCCTGTCTCTGAATTTGTTCCATAGTTTGTTTTTTGTAATTGATATCATACCGACGTGCAAATGTATAGACTCTGCCAGAGGCATAGTCAATCCTATCTCTGTTGAATTTCTTTACTTTTTTCAGTTGGATTTCATTTTCATGTTTTTCAAGTCTTTTTTTCAGTTCATCCAAAGACTTTTTTCCTTCTGGTGTTTCCCAAAATTTCTCAAGTGATTTCTCCAACACGGCAATTTTCTCCATGGCCTCTTTGAGTCGCCTTTCCGCATGTATTATCAGGGTCTCTAGTAGTTTCATGGAGCAATCTGTGGTGTCATTCTGCCATTTAAGTAGAAGATCAGAATCGAGGTCACTAAGGGTGGGTAGCACAAAGATTCTTAATCCTCTCGGAATGCGCTTACAATCAATATATTTTTTGAGGGTTACGCTTTCCCACCATTTGTTCACCTCCATTACTCTTGCTTGTTCTAATTCTTTCATTTGCAGTCGTGGTGTGCTTAGTGTGCTTGATGTTTGACTAAGTCTTAGTCCTTCAACAAGATCCCCACTCTCATTGAACAAATCCTTTAGCGCAGATTCTCGTTTACTCCATCTGTCTGCCATATTGAGAGAACTAATTCCGTGTATTTATAGTTCGTTTCTCCAAAAAATGCGTTATACACAAGCAGATATCGTATTGCTTTAATTGTAAAAAATTAGAAAAAGAAGATTGCTTATGAAATACGAACACTTTCTTAAGTTTTAAAAGCCAATGTCTCTCCCAAACTGACCTCGCCTATCGAAGTATGCACCCCTCGATAAAAAATATATATTTTTCCAAAAAAGTCCTTCATGAAGTATCAGCCCCTGTGTGACACACACAAAGTCTCCTTTCAGCTTCGTGCCGTTTGCTGTGTCAACCGGAATACAAACCCCGGGCCTCTGGTTAACCAATGGATACAATGTTGCAAGATCAGCGGGAGTGAGATCAGCGCTTACAAGCGTTCAGAGCCGGGCGTCCACAAAAGCTGAGACAGCCTCTGCAGACGTATCAGCAACCTCCCGCTCCCAAGGCCCCCACCTCACCTATACGATCAATTGTGGTGCGAGTTTCCTTTTATGACTCTGCCATCCATCGAGGCTTCAGGGTTGGAGCGCGCTCCGTTTCTCGCTTACACGCCACTGTCTAACGGTCACTTCGGAGCTGCTTCACTTCCGGGTGCTCGTTGCTCGTAGACCGATTCTACGTTACAGATTCCTTCACTTACTCCACACAAAAGCCCTTCACTCTTGACACATGATTTCCAGGGCGAAATGAAGCACGGCACTACCAGGAACTGGCTTCCGAAGGGCTTTAATAATTTTCGTTGTTTCAGGAGGCCCCTTGCATTAGAAGCCTCTCAAGCAAAGTGCAGGAGGTGCATACAAAAACAGAAATGACCTACGCGTTTCGGCTTGCGCCTTCTACTGGGTCAACATGTGCAAAACAAAATGTGCTATTTAAAGGGGAAGCATGGCTCATTTCCCCCCACCACCAATTAAAAACAAGGTCATTTTCTTAAAGGGGACATATACATGCATTGAGTTCAATTACATTATGACATTTAAACGAAAATTCTTTTTCAATCTCTATTTTCATTATTTCAATCTGTATATCTCTTTTCATAATATCCACTTGTGAAGTACACATATCAACTCATTATATTTATACTAGGTGGATTGCATGACAAAGCAAAGGTTGTCGCATTCTTATTCCAAAATTTAAATAGATAATTTACCATGTTCAACTCTTTGTTATTATCCCAACTAATTCACAAATAGACGGCCCTGGAGTAATAATCTGACATTCAGTCATTACTATATGATGAATCCTCCCAAGCCTCTTGGGCCCATATGGCCAATTCTTTGGTCATGTCTACTAGTCTATTTCTGATACAATTATTCATCTTTTATCCCTCCAGGAACAGACAATTAAAGTGACTCATGCTTCTAAAAAATGCATTGTGTTGTTTCTCCAACATGTATGTACAAAGTCCGGAGATAAATATGTGACAAATAGCAGGAAAAAACCTCAAAGTGCATATACATATTAAAGTGCAAAAGTGCAGCTGCCATTTGTTCTAGAAGATGGGAAATGGGTGCATAAGGACGAAATTGCTGGATATAGAAGAGAATGATGTTAGTTATCCTGACCAACTATCACTAATCCCCTCCCAGTTACTCTCCAACTTATACTGAAGTGCTATACATTTGTTCCTATGTATTGCGCACTCCATAATAAAGTGCCAGGTGCCTATATGTTAAAAACGGTGTTCTATTATTTAAACAGCGCCCGTTTTAAATTCAGGTGAGAGACACTTCACACTGGAGTTATCATGAAAGCTGCTGAGAGCTGTGTATGAGATGCAGCTCTTCAAGCCCGGATATTCATCCTAAGAAGGAAGATAGCTGCACAGGCAGATGTGTGTAGGCTTGCACACTCAGGTGGAGTGCATTTGTTAATGCACTGAGGCCAGCTTCCTAAGACATTACACCAAGGTATGGGTTAGATCAGTGGTTCCCAAACTTTTCACTCCTGAGGACCCCCATTGAGTCACTACTGGCAGCCGGGGACCCCCAGGCAATTTGTATGATTTAAATGTCAAACATTAAAACTGTAATTCGAAGAAAAAAAAACACACACGTGTGCACATCAAAGACTAGACTTAAATTACTAAAGATTTTAGTATTTTTATATTAAAATATTTGCAAAAATAGAAAAATCCTAATGGGAAGGTTGGTGCTGCATCTCGCGACTAACTTTTCATTGTTTGGTTTTATTTCACAGCCCGGGGCTCCTACTCCTGCCAAGGCTGGACTGGAAACTTAAAGCTGCTCTGGCAAATGTTGTCAGACTAGTCCCCATACAGTGCACACCAAGTGCAGCGAGTGAGTCTGACCACTACAAAGGGGGCATTGGGGGGCTCTCCCCAAGAAAATTTGGGGGAAAATGGTGCATTTTACAACACATTTGTCATTATATATTGAATTGAAATAATGACCTTACTATGCACCAGCATACAACAATCTTTTGTCAATCTTCATTGACTCCCTCACTACTACCCTCCAACAGTGCCTCTCATCTCTCCATAGCCCCACTTTCACATGTATTTAATTTGTTTTATAGCACCTCTCATACCACTGTAGGGTGTCAGAGCACTTTACATCACACACATACAGAGACAATGAATCATACGTCTGTAAATCAGTGACTAGAAAATGTTACATAAGGCAAAGGGGACTACAAGGTGTAGGATTCACAAGTCATCCATACTGGTAGGCATTTTTTAAGAGTGCTTGGTCTGGAGAAGCACAAACTCAGGATTCAGAACATAACACAGGGGTTAGCATTGACTTTAACCCCTTTGGTGCTTGCGTCGGCCAATGGCCGACGCAAGCACTACCTCCCTGGTGCGGCGCACGTCCATTGGCCGTCACCAGGGAGGGCCCCCTTTAAACCTCCGGTGCATCGCACCGGAAATTGTTTTTTTTATTCCCCCTGGGGAGACGTGGAAGGCTTTCCGCGTCTCCCCCGCCTCCCTCCCGCCCATCTGTGACGTCAGCGCGCCGCAGGCGCTCTGACGTCACTGATTCCCCACCGGAGCCGAGGACAGCAGCAGGTAAGGCCGCGCTCGACTCCGATGGGGAAATCCGGCGAAACGGCCTCCCCAGCTTTCAGGAGGCCTCGTTTGAAAGGGAGAGTCTCCCTTTCAAACGAGGCCTTCCTGAAAGGGTTTCCTGGCCGTGGATCGCAGCAGCGCTGCGATCCACGGCCAGGAAACCCCACTAGACACCAGGGATGTCTTTGGGGGTCGGCCCTTGTGGTAATGGGTCGGCCCCTCCGGGGCATATTTTTTAAATTGTTGAAAGTTGGCTTTGTTTGGGGTGCGCGATCGCACTCCAAAAATGAAAAACAAATGGAAAAAAAAAAAAATGGCGGCGATATTGGCAGGGGGTCGGTTCTCCTGCTCAGTGGCCGACCCCCTGTGGGGGCATATTTTTTATGTAGACATGTTGGCTTTCCTTGGGGGGCACGATCGCCCCCCAAAAATGCAAAAAATATTTTTTTTTAAAGTACAATGGTGGCAATATTGGCAGGGGGTAGGTCCTCCTGCTCAGTGGCCGACCCCCGGTGGGGGCAATTTTTTTTTATAGATATGTGCTTTCCGTGGGGGCCACAATCGGCCCCCAGGGAAGCCATAGCTATAAAAAAAAATTGAGAAAAAGAGAGATCTTTCTTTATATATATATATATAGAGAGAGAGAGAGAGAGAGAGAGTCTCTTTCTCTCTGTAGATGATATATGTATATATATGTATCTATATACATATGTATGTGTATATAGATACATATATATACATAAGTCTAAAGAGTGAATGATATATATAAGTATCTATATACATATATATGTAAAGATATATGTATATAGATACATATATAAATATATGTAGAGACAAAATCTATGTATATATATATATATATGTGTCCATGTCCGTGTGTGTGTGTATATATATATATATATATATATGCTCCTTGATGCACAGTGAACGGTGCACTTGCGGACGGGTGCTTCACAAACGCGGGGTGCGCCCGCGATATTTATCCAGGCTCTGTTTCCTTGTTTCCCAAAAAGAAAAACAGCACTCGTAGGGGCAGTTGCTAGAGTTTATTGGCCCTCGCGAGTGCTGTTTTTCGTTTTGGGAAACAAGGAAACGGAGCTTGATATATATATATATATATATATATATATATATATATATATATATATATATTCAGAAACACAAAGGATGCCGCACTCCAGAGATTGGTTTCAGAGTTGCTTTATTTTGACCACGACTGGTGGTAGTGGTGGTGAAAATAAAGCAACTCTGAAACCGGTCTTGGAGTGCGGCATCCTTTGTGTTTCTGAATTTAAATATCGGGTAAGGATTCTACCCGTTGCTGCCTGCACCAGGTATTGAGCGCTCTGACATTGGGAATTAATTGTTATATATATATATAAATATTTATTTACAGAGACTGTGAAAGAACTATAATGAGTCTCTTTGAAGTTACCTGAAAGGCAGTAAAGTGTGGTACTGCTGCAGAGTACAAAAAATAATTTCTGCTAGATAGAGATATCTGACTTTTGTGTAGTGGCAGTTTTGACGTCATAAAGGGTATGCTGAAACGAACAGATCGGTATTATGTAGACAGCTAAGTGGATTAGTAAAGCCACAAAGTAGAAACACTTTGTAACAGACTAAATGTATGTGAGAGAGGGGCTATGGAGAGATGAGGGGCACGTTTGCAAGGATGGTAGTGGGCGCATCAAAGGAGGTCATAGTGTGCAATTGTAAAGCACACGTTCACTCGTAGGCATCTTGGCGCCAAAATGATGGTCGCACTGGCTCCCACCAGCGCTAAAAGGCTGCGATGATGGGTATGTGGCAAGGTAAAGTAATACTGTGTCTTTTTTCTCTCTTTCTTAGTCTTTTTGGAGAGCGTACAGAGTTTGCAAAGGTAAGGTGACTTCGTCATTATTGACTTAAACACTTCACTCACGCACACACCCACCTACACTTTAAAACCAACAACGTATCTGCCTTCTACGTAGGATTGTGTTTTAAAAGGATAGTTTAGGCACTAGCATAGATGGCATATCGTTTGATGAATGCTGCCCAGGCCCTAAATCTGGTTCTGGAGTCCAGCTCTGAGGCAGGATCAGAGACTGAGACAGCAGATACTGAGACAGCATCTGAGGGAGAGGACAATGGAGCCGAATCTGGGAGTGACTTTTCAGTCGGCGCAGTTCCATCCGATGTCTCATTGTCCAGCGATTCTGAAGGAGACGATGTCAGTCGTGCTGTGCCTTTGCCAGCACAGTCTGTGCAGCAGGACACCTGTAACAGGTTAGAGCAACCCAGAGTGCAGGCACGTGCGGCCGCAAGCACAGACGGAGTGCTGTCTTGGCAGCCTCCCAATTTAGTTCAGCCCCAAATTCCGCCTTTCACTGGTGACGCTGGATGTAAAGTAGATACGGCCAATTTTTTGCCAAATGACTACTTCCATCTCTTTTTGGTGTTGACTTCCTAGACGAAATTGTGCAGCAAACAAATTTGCGTGCCGAACAATTTCTGAGGGAGCAAGGAGGCACTCTTGGGCCTCATTCTAGGGCGCGCAAGTGGACTCCCACTTCTCTAGGGGAGTTGAAGATATTTTTGGGCCTCACGCTTAAAATGGGGGTAGTGCATAAACCAACCTTGCTATCCTACTGGTCTACTCGCACGGTTTGGTTAACCCCCATCTTCGCACCATACATGAGCAGAGATCGTTTTTTGCTATTGCATCGCATGCTGCATTTCAATGACAACTCTGCTGCATTGCCCCGGGACCATCCAGACTATGACAGGTTGTTCAAAATTCGGCCTGTCGTGGAACATTTGTCTGCCAGGTTTCCAGAGGTTTATACTCCTGGAAAGAATATAGCCATTGATGAGTCCTTGATCTTGTATAAAGGGCGGCTGCTGTTTAGGCAGTACATTCCGAGCAAACGTGCTCGCTATGGCATCAAGCTGTACATGTTGTGTGAGAGCTCGACTGGCTATGTGTACAGCTTGAGAGTGTATACAGGGAAGGACACAACTCTTAACCCTGTAGGTTGCCCTCCCATGCTAGGGGTCACAGGAAAGATTGTATGGGAGCTTGTCCAGCCACTTCTTCACAAAGGTTATAACCTTTATGTGGACAATTTCTGTACAGGAGTAGAGCTGTTCAGTGAGCTCTATAAAGCTGGCACCGTGGCTTGCGGTACAATTCGTTGTCGCCGCAAAGGATTCCCGCAGGAGCTTGTTTGCAAGAAGCTCCAGAAATCCCAGAGCACTGCATTGCGTTCCAACGAACTGCTCGCAGTTAAGTTCTCAGATAGGCGTGATGTGTACATGCTCACTACAATTCATGCTGAGAGCACTTCCCCTGTCACGGTTTGGGGTCAGATGGCCGAAGTCCACAAGCCCACCTGTATACTTGATTACAACAAGTACATGGGCGGAGTGGACAAGAACGACCAGGTTCTTCAGCCATACAATGCGAGTCGTAAAACTCGCACTTGGTATAAGAAACTGTTTACGCACCTGATCCAGATGGCAACATACAATGCGTATGTTGTTTATCGTGAGACCACCACAGGAAGACTCATGTCTTTCCTTGACTTTCAGTTGTCTGTGATTGAAAGTCTTACTGCTACAGAAGCAGAAGCCTCCACTTCATGTGTTCTGGAGGACGTGGCAAGGCTGCAGGAGCGACACTTTGCAGATAAAATTCCTGCAACACCCAAAAGGAGCGACCATGTCGTCGTTGTAAAGTGTGCTCGATGCAGGGAAAGAGGCAGGAGACTCGTGTTTACTGTCCCCAGTGCCCAAGTAAGCCTGCCTTCTGTTTTCCTACTTGCTTTATGTTGTATCACACTAAAGCAAAATACTGGGAAATTGACTGAGGTGGAGCTGCCAATAGGATAACCTTTCAATTGGTGTGAATGGATACCTACTGTCTGTGGGCCACTCCTTCACTACGCAAGCAGCTGCAGGATATTTCTTCCTCTACTTCATGAAATCATGGACTTCTCAACACCTTTATCTGCTTTCAGAACGTGGTAGTTGTTCTGTTCGCCAATTGACAAGTGCATTATAGTCCCCACGCTGCACATACTGGTGGACAGAACATATGCCACGTTGTCATGGAGTACCCGTGTTTCACATTCAACCGTTCTTCGTAGTTTATGATGTTCTCTTTAGGAAGTTTTTGAAAATTTCCAGCATGTTTGCCTTAGTTTCAAAGGTAGATATGCTTGCTCAGCTCGAGAAATGTTTTTGCGGCATACTCGGGCACCCCCAACTTGCATCCACAAACTGGAAGGAGTTGGATAGAGCATTGTGAGAGCATTGATAGCTCGTGACAGAAATGTTCACTGAAGCTTCAAGTAGCTAGAGATGAAAGGCAATAGTATAGGGTCTCTTAACAATTGGACAGGGTTAGTCAGGACTCTGAGGACAGACACACGAACGGGTTAGAACAGCTTACGGTAGGTACGCTTTCCGAGGAATATTGCAAAGGTAGAAGGCAGATAGTAAAGGTAGTATAGATACACGTCCTGACTTCTTCTTCACCCATGGATTCAAATCCATTGCTGCCACACTCACACTCAATTTACTGTAGTACTTATGGGTCAATGCTGCTTGCCATGTTCATCCTCCGTTAGAACTTAGTAGATGGTCAGTTTGCTGTATGATAAGTGCATTACAGTCACTGCACATAACGGTGGATTGGACATATGCTACGTTGTCACGGACTACCCTTGTTTCACATTCATCCGTTCATAGTTTATGATGTTATCTTTTGAAAATTTCCAGCATGTTTGCCTTAGTTTCAAAGGTAGATATGCTTGCTCAGCTCGAGAAATGTTTTTGCGGCATACTCGAGCACCCCCAACTTGCATCCACAAACTGGAAGGAGTTGGATTTAGCATAGTGAGTGCACTAAAGGTGCATGAAAGACATGTCTTCCTGAGCCTCATGTGGCTGTCATGGAAGTCATTAGTATAGGTTCACTGGGCATGAGTTCGGTAATCAATCAATCAATCAATCATGTCACTTATAAAGCGCACTACATACCCGCGAGGGTCTCAAGGCGCTGGGGGAAGAGGGGGTGGTGCTGCTACTGATCGAAGAGCCAGGTCTTGAGGAGTCTTCTGAAGGCCAGTAGGTCTTGGGTCTGTCGGAGGTTGGTGGGGAGGGTGTTCCAGGTCTTGGCGGCGAGGTGGGAGAAGGATCTGCCGCCGGCGGTCGTTTTCCGGATGCGGGGGACTGTGGCGAGGGCGAGGCTGGTCGAGCGGAGCTGGCGGGTGGGGGTGTAGAAGCTGAGTCGTCTGTTGAGGTAGGCTGGTCCGGAGTTGTGGAGTGCTTTGTGTAACGTTCTGGAAGAAGGAGGTGGAGACTTGACAGGTGGTAGAATATAGTCAAAGTCATTATGTCTTGTGGCATATGAATGTGATGGGCCCTTGCATGGCGGCAGTATGTTTGTGTGAGTGCAAGTGATATGGTTGTTTGGGCCCGTGGCTGGCGGTACGGAAGTCTTGTGTGTGGTGTGTGAATGGCGTGTGAATGGACCATAAAGTGGTTGGTGCCGTGATGTGGCTTTATGGCTCCCCTTCAGAAGGCTTGGCTTCAATATTTATATACTTTGATAAGTATTTGTGCTTTGAAGCCAGCGTTTCTGGAGGTGCTAAAACCAACCTGTGTAAGTGGTGGATTATCTTTATCAAATGAGTGTTAGATTTATATTTGTGTCGGTTTAATGGCCTTTTGTAAGATATATTTTTTTTCACAATGGGTAGCAGGGGACTTTCTGCCCTAGCTCAGTCGTCACCTAGGCAAACCTTTACATTTTTGAGTAGTAGACAAAGGGGGAAGTACAAGGGTGAATGACTTGCGTGGTTCTCACTGTTTTTTTTTACCCAACATGCCCTGCTACCCTCATATTTTGTTGAACAAAATCACTATTTCCACACATTTTTGTGTGGGAAAGTTGTGGCACCGCCGGGCAGACATGCATTTCCTACCACCCAGTGTTCCCCAAGGTCTCCCGATAAAAATAGTACCTCACTCGTGTGGGAGGCCCAAGTACCCGCGACAGGCTAGGGCCCAAAACGTATTGAGGTGACATTAAAATTGCCTATCACAAAACAACCTGGTTTTGCAAGGGGGGTCACCTCAGTTTTTGGCCCGTGCTCGGCGGCCAGCTAGGGAAACCTATCAAACCCACACAGTTATGAAAACTAGACACCCGGGGGGTTCCAGGGAGGTATGGCTTGCGTGGATCCCCCAACATTTTCTTACCCAGAATCCCCTGCAAACCTCGAATTTAGCTGAAAAAATCACTTTTTCCACACATTTTTGTGTGGGAAAGTTGTGGCATCGCCGGGCAGACACGCATTTCCTACCACCCAGCGTTCCCCAAGGTCTCCCGATAAAAATGGTGCCTCACTCGTGTGGGAGGCCCAAGTACCCGCAACAGGCTAGGGCCCAAAAGGTATTGAGGCGACATTAAAATTGCCTATCACAAAACAACCTGGTTTTGCAAGGGGGTCACCTCGGTTTTGGCCCCGTGCTCGGCGGCCAGCTAGGGAAACCTATCAAACCCACACATTTCTGAAAACTAGACACCCGGGGGTTCCAGGGAGGTATGGCTTGCGTGGATCCCCCAACGTTTTCTTACCCAGAATTCCCTGCAAACCTCGAATTTAGCTGAAAAAAATCACTTTTTCCACACATTTTTGTGTGGGAAAGTTGTGGCATCGCCTGGCAGACACGCATTTCCTACCACCCAGCGTTCCCCAAGGTCTCCCGATAAAAATGGTACCTCACTCGTGTGGGAGGCCCAAGTACCCGCGATAGGCTAGGGCCCAAAACGTATTGAGGTGACATTAAAATTGCCTATCACAAAACAACCTGGTTTTGCAAGGGGGTCACCTCAGTTTTTGGCCCGTGCTCGGCGGCCAGCTAGGGAAACCTATCAAACCCACACAGTTATGAAAACTAGACACCCGGGGGTTCCAGGGAGGTATGGCTTGCGTGGATCCCCCAACATTTTCTTACCCAGAATCCCCTGCAAACCTCGAATTTAGCTGAAAAAATCACTTTTCCACACATTTTGTGTGGGAAAGTTGTGGCATCGCTGGGCAGACACGCATTTCCTACCACCCAGCGTTCCCCAAGGTCTCCCGATAAAAATGGTGCCTCACTCGTGTGGGAGGCCCAAGTACCCGTAACAGGCTAGGGCCCAAAAGGTATTGAGGCGACATTAAAATTGCCTATCACAAAACAACCTGGTTTTGCAGGGAGTCACCTCGGTTTTGGCCCGTGCTCGGCGGCCAGCTAGGAAACCTATCAAACCCACACATTTCTGAAAACTAGACACCCGGGGGTTCCAGGGAGGTATGGCTTGCGTGGATCCCCCAACGTTCTCTTACCAGAATTCCCTGCAAACCTCGAATTTAGCTGAAAAAATCACTTTTTCACACATTTTTGTGTGGGAAAGTTGTGGCATCGCCTGGCAGACACGCATTTCCTACCACCCAGCGTTCCCCAAGGTCTCCCGATAAAAATGGTGCCTCACTCGTGTGGGAGGCCCAAGTACCCGCGATAGGCTAGGGCCCAAAACGTATTGAGGTGACATTAAATTGCCTATCACAAAACAACCTGGTTTTGCAAGGGGTCACCTCGGTTTTGGCCCCGTGCTCAGCGGCCAGCTAGGAAACCTATCAAACCCACACATTTCTGAAAACTAGACACCCGGGGGTTCCAGGAGGTATGGCTTGCGTGGATCCCCCAACGCTTTCCTACCCAGAATCCCCTGCAAACCTCGAATTTAGCTGAAAAAATCACTTTTCCACATTTTTGTGTGGGAAAGTTGTAGCATCGCCGGGCAGACACGCATTTCCTACCACCCAGCGTTCCCCAAGGTCTCCCGATAAAAATGGTACGTCACTCGTGTGGGAGGCCCAAGTACCCGCGACAGGCTAGGGCCCAAAACGTATTGAGGTGACATTAGAATTGCCTATCACAAAACAACCTGGTTTTGCAAGGGGGTCACCTCGGTTTTGGCCCGTGCTCGGCGGCCAGCTAGGGAAACCTATCAAACCCACACATTTCTGAAAACTAGACACCCGGGTGTTCCAGGGAGGTATGGCTTGCGTGGATCCCCCAACGTTTTCTACCCAGAATCCCCTGCAAACCTCGAATTTAGCTGAAAAATCACTTTTCCACACATTTTTGTGTGGGAAAGTTGTAGCATCGCCGGGCAGACACGCATTTCCTACCACCCAGCGTTCCCCAAGGTCTCCCGATAAAAATGGTACCTCACTCGTGTGGGAGGCCCAAGTACCCGCGACAGGCTAGGGCCCAAAACATATTGTGATAGGCAATTTTGATGTTGCCTCAATACGTTTTTGGCCCTTGCCTGTCGCGGGTACTTGGGCCTCCCACACGAGTGAGGCACCATTTTTATCAGGAGACCTGGGGAACACTGGGTGGTAGGAAATGCATGTCTGCCAGGCGATGCCACAACTTTCCCACACAAAATGTGTGGAAAAAGTGATTTTTTCAGCTAAATTTGAGGTTTGCAGGGGATTCTGGGTAAGAAAACGTTGGGGGATCCACGCAAGCCATACCTCCCTGAAACCCCCGGGTGTCTAGTTTTCAGAAATGTGTGGGTTTGATAGGTTTCCTAGCTGGCCGCCGAGCACGGGCCAAAGCCGAGGTGACCCCTTGCAAAACCAGGTTGTTTTGAGATAGGCAATTTTAATGTCACCTCAATAAGTTTTGGGCCCTAGCCTGTTGCGGGTACTTGGGCCTCCCACACGAGTGAGGTACCATTTTTATCGGGAGACCTTGGGGAACGCTGGGTGGTAGGAAATGCGTGTCTGCCCGGCGATGCCACAACTTTCCCACACAAAAATGAGTGGAAAAAGTGATTTTTTTCAGCTAAATTTGAGGTTTGCAGGGGATTCTGGGTAAGAAAACGTTGGGGGATCCACACAAGCCATACCTCCCTGAAACCCCCCGGGTGTCTAGTTTTCAGAAATGTGTGGGTTTGATAGGTTTCCCTAGCTGGCCGCTGAGCACGGGGCCAAAAACCGAGGTGACCCCTTGCAAAACCAGGTTGTTTTGTGATAGGCAATTTTAATGTCACCTCAATACGTTTTGGGGCCTAGCCTGTCGCGGGTACTTGGGCCTCCCACACGAGTGAGGTACCATTTTTATCGGGAGACCTTGGGGAACGCTGGGTGGTAGGAAATGCGTGTCTGCCCGGCGATGCCACAACTTTCCCACACAAAAATGTGTGGAAAAGTGATTTTTTCAGCTAAATTTGAGGTTTGCAGGGATTCTGGGTAAGGAAACGTTGGGGGATCCACGTAAGCCATACCTCCCTGAAACCCCGGGTGTCTAGTTTTCAGAAATGTGTGGGTTTGATAGGTTTCCTAGCTGGCCGCCGAGCACGGGCCAAAACCGAGGTGACTCCTTGCAAAACCAGGTTGTTTTGTGATAGTGACTTTAATGTCACCTCAATACGTTTTGGGCCCTAGCCTGTCGCGGGTACTTGGGCCTCCCACACGAGTGAGGTACCATTTTTATCGGGAGACCTTGGGGAATGCTGGGTGGTAGGAAATGCGTGTCTGCCCGGCGATGCCACAACTTTCCCACACAAAAATGTGTGGAAAAAGTGATTTTTCAGCTAAATTTGAGGTTTGCAGGGGATTCTGGGTAAGAAAACGTTGGGGGATCCACGCAAGCCATACCTCCCTGAAACCCCGGGTGTCTACTTTTCAGAAATGTGTGGGTTTGATAGGTTTCCCTAGCTGGCCGCCGAGCACGGGGCCAAAACCGAGGTGACCCCCTTGCAAAACCAGGTTGTTTTGTGATAGGCAATTTTAATGTCACCTCAATACGTTTTGGGCCCTAGCCTGTCGCGGGTACTTGGGCCTCCCACACGAGTGAGGTACCATTGTTATCGGAAGACTTTGGGGAACGCACGGTGGGTGGAATTTTGTGGATCCACGCAGATTCCAGAACTTTCCACCACAGAAATGTGAGGAAAATGTGTTTTTTTTTACAATATTTTAGGTTTGCAAGGGATTCTGGGTAGCATAACCTGGTGAGAGCCAGCCAAGTCACCCCATCCTGGAGTCCCCTGGGTGTCTAGTTTTCAAAAATGTATAGGTTTCCTAGGTTTCCCTAGGTGCCGGCAGAGCTATGGTTCAAAATCTACAGCTAGGCACTTTGTTGAAAAAGGGTCCGTTTTCACTGTGAAAATGTGGTGTGTCCACGTTGCGTTTTGGGCCATTTCCTGTCGCGGGTACTTGGGCCTCCCACACAAGTGAGGTACCATTTTTATCGGAAGACTTTGGGGAACGCGGGGTGGGTGGAAATTTGTGGATCCATGCAGATTCCAGAACTTTCCACCACAGAAATGTGAGGAAAATGTGGTTTTTTTGACAATTTTTTAAGTTTGCAAGGGATTCTGGGTAACAGAACCTGGTGAGAGCCAGTCAAGTCACCCCATCCTGGATTCCCCTGGGTGTCTACTTTTCAAAAATGTATAGGTTTGAAAGGTTTCCCTAGGTGCCGGCAGAGCTAGGGTTCAAAATCTACAGCTAGCCACTTTGTTGAAAAAGGGTCCGTTTTCACTGCGAAAATGTGGTGTGTCCACGTTGCGTTTTGGGCCGTTTCCTGTCGCGGTTACTTGGGCCTCCCACACAAGTGAGGTACCATTTTTATCGGAAGACTTTGGGGAACGCGGGGTGGGTGGAATTTTGTGGATCCACGCAGATTCCAGAACTTTCCACCACAGAAATGTGAGGAAAATTTGTTTTTTTTGACAATTTTTTAGGTTTGCAAGGGATTCTGGGTAACAGAACCTGGTGAGAGGCAGTCAAGTCACTCCATCCTGGATTCCCCTGGGTGTCTAGTTTTCAAAAATGTATAGGATTGCTAGTTTTCCCTAGGTGCTGGCAGAGCTAGAGTTCAAAAACTACAGCTAGGCACTTTGCCAAATAAGGGTCATTTTTCACAGTGAAATTGAGGTGTGTCCACGTTGCGTTTTGCGCCGTTTCCTGATGCGGACACTAGGCCTACCCACACAAGTGAGGTACCATTTTTCTTGGAAGACTTTGGGGAACGCGGGGTGGGTAGAAATTTGTGGATCCACGCAGATTTCAGGACTTTCCACCACAGAAATGTGAGGAAAATGTGTTTTTTTGGACACTTTTAGGTTTGCAAGGGATTCTGGGTAACAGAACCTGGTGAGAGGCAGTAAAGTCACCCCATCCTGGATTCCCCTGGGTGTCTAGTTTTCAAAAATATATAGGTTTGCTAGGTTTCCCTAGATGCAGGCAGAGCTAGGGTTCAAAAACTACAGCTAGGCACTTTGCCAAATAAGGGTCATTTTTCACAGTGAAATTGAGGTGTGTCCACGTTGCGTTTTGTGCCGTTTCCTGACGCGGACACTAGGCCTACCCACACAAGTGAGGTACCATTTTTCTCTGAACACTTTGGGGAACGCGGGGTGGGTAGAAATTTGTGGATCCACGCAGATTCCAGGACTTTCCACCACAGAAATGTGAGGAAAATGTGTTTATTTTGACAATTGTTTAGGTTTGCAAGGGATTCTGGGTAACAGAACCTGGTGAGAGGCAGTAAAGTCACCCCATCCTGGATTCCTCTGGGTGTCTAGTTTTCAGAAATATATAGGTTTGCTAGGTTTCCCTAGATGCAGGCAGAGCTAGGATTCAAAAACTACAGCTAGGCACTTTGCCAAAAAAGGGTCATTTTTCACTGTGAAATTGGGGTGTGTCCACGTTGCGTTTTGCGCGATTTCCTGTTGCGGGCTCTAGGCCTACCCACACAAGTGAGGTACCATTTTTCTCGGAAGACTTTGGGGAACGCGGGGTGGGTAGAAATTTGTGGATCCACGCAGATTTCAGGACTTTCCACCACAGAAATGTGAGGAAAATGTGGGTTTTTTTGACAATTGTTTAGGTTTGCAAGGGATTCTGGGTAACAGAACCTGGTGAGAGGCAGTAAAGTCACCCCATCCTGGATTCCCCTGGGTGTCTAGTTTTCAAAAATATATAGGTTTGGTAGGTTTCCCTAGATGCAGGCAGAGCTAGGATTCAAAAACTACAGCTAGGCACTTTGCCAAAAAAGGGTCATTTTTCACTGTGAAATTGGGGTGTGTCCACGTTGTGTTTTGCGCAATTTCCTGTCGCGGGCTCTAGGCCTACCCACACAAGTGAGGTACCATTTTTCTCGGAAGACTTTGGGGAACGCGGGTGGGTAGAAATTTGTGGATCCACGCAGATTCCAGGACTTTCCACCACAGAAATGTGAGGAAAATGTGGTTTTTTGACAATTTTTTAGGTTTGCAAGGGATTCTGGGTAACAGAACCTGGTGAGAGGCAGTAAAGTCACCCCATCCTGGATTCCCCTGGGTGTCTAGTTTTCAAAAATGTATAGGTTTGCTAGGTTTCCCTAGATGCAGGCAGAGCTAGGATTCAAAAACTACAGCTAGGCACTTTGCCAAAAAAGGGTCATTTTTCACTGTGAAATTGGGGTGTGTCCACGTTGCGTTTTGCCCCATTTCCTGTCACAGGCTCTAGGCCTACCCACACAAGTGAGGTACTATTTTTCTCGGAAGACTTTGGGGAACGCAGGGTGGGTTGAAATTTGTGTATCCACGCAGATTCCAGAACTTTCCACCACAGAAATGTAGGGAAAATGTGTGTTTTTTTACCATTTTTTAGGTTTGCAAGGGATTCTGGGTAACAGAACCTGGTGAGAAGCAGTCAAGTCACCCCATCCTGGATTCCCCTGGGTGTCTAGTTTTCAAAAATGTATAGGTTTGCTAGGTTTCCCTAGGTGCCGGCAGAGCTAGGGTTCAAAAACTACAGCTAGGCACTTTGCCAAAAAAGGGTCGTTTTTCACTGTGAAATTGTGGTGTGTCCACGTTGCGTTTTGCACCGTTTCCTGTCGCGGGCACTAGGCCTACCCACACAAGTGAGGTACCATTTTTCTCGGAAGACTTTGGGGAACGTGGGGTGGGTAGAAATTTGTGGATCTGCGCAGATTACAGACCTTTCCACCACAGAAATGTGAGGAAAATGTGTTTTTTTTGACAATGTTTTAGGTTTGCAAGGGATTCTGGGTAACAGAACCTGGTGGGAGCCAGTCAAGTCACCCCATCCTGGATTCCCCTGGGTGTCTAGTTTTCAAAAACGTATAGGTTTGCTAGGTTTCCCTAGATGCCGGCAGAGCTAGGGTTCAAAAACTACAGCTAGGCACTTTGCCAAAAAAGGGTCATTTTTCACTGTGAAATTGGGGTGTGTCCACGTTGCGTTTTGTGCCATTTCCTGTCGTGGGCACTAGGCCTACCCACACAAGTGAGGTACCATTTTACTCGGAAGACTTTGGGGAACGCGGGGTGGGTGGAAATTTGTGGATCCATGCAGATTCCAGAACTTTCCACCACAGAAATGTGAGGAAAATGTGTTTTTTTTTAACAATGTTTTAGGTTTGCAAGGGATTCTGGGTAACAGAACCTGGTGAAAGCCAGTCAAGTCACCCCATCCTGGATTCCCCTGGGTGTCTAGTTTTCAAAAATGTATAGGTTTGCTAGGTTTCCCTGGGTGCCGGCAGAGCAAGGGTTCATAAACTACAGCTAGGCACTTTGCAAAAAAGGGTAATTTTTCATTGTGAAAATGTGGTGTGTTCACGTTGCGTTTTGAGCCGTTTCCTGTCGTGGGCACTATGCCTACCCACACAAGTGAGGTACCATTTTTATCGGGACACTTACGGTAATTCAGATTTGTAAAGCAACTGTTATTACCTATTGACTTTCGATGCATTTCTGCCTTCCAAATGAAAGACAATGTGTAAAAAGAAGTTATTTTGAAAAATGACCTATAATTCTCATGCTAGTATGAGTATTACCAATTTCAGAAATGTGCAAATATCTACTGTTTCTAAACTCTATATTGTGTTCCCATTTCAGAAATACATAAGAGTCTTTCATACCGAATATTCCATGTATACATTTTCCCAGAATAATTGCTATATACCCGGTACATAATAAAAAACCATTGCAAGACGCTGCTCAGTTTTTGGCTCTGGGTTCGTCGGGTTCTTGGTGAACCTACAAGTCCTATATATCCCCACAACCAGTAAGGTCCAGTGGATGTAACGGTATATTGCTTTCAAAGAGCAGTCATAATTAGAAGAAGTTACAGGTGAAAACGTTGACACAAAAGGCTGTTTTTTTCAACTAATTTTCCATTTTTCCTATATTTAACTGTTAGTTTCTATAAAGAAACCTTGATGGATTTACACAAATGACCCCTTGCTGAATTCAGCATTTTGTCTACTTATCTAAAATGTATAGATTTCCAGGATCCATTATTTCTTTCATACCCATTTCTACCATTAACTGGAAGGAGGTTGAAAGCACAAAAAATAGCAAAAATAGGCTATGTCCCAGAAAAATGCCAAAACTGTGTAAAATTTTTTGGTTTTCTGACAAAAGTCTGTCATTCCCTAAAAGCTGGGAAAATGGAGATTTCAGCCCCACAAACCCTTTTTGATACCATTTGCAGGGAAAAACCCAGACGCTTTCATATGCGGGACTTTTTTCCCATTTTTCCCCAAAACCAAAATTTAGCTGTATTTTGGCTAAAATCTGGGACCCCTCCAGGGAATCCACAAACCCTGGGTACCTTTAGAATCCCCATGATGTTGGAAGAAAAGGACGCAAATTTGGCGTGGATACCTTATGTGGTCAAAAAGTTACAGAGGCCTAATCGCGAACTACTACAAATAGCCAAAAAAGGGCTCAGCACTGGGGGGGAAAAGGCCCAGCAGTTAAGGGGTTAATAATAAGGATTTATTTCTACCCAAACAAACCTTTTTAGCAGCATCGGGATAATGAAAGACTGGGAAAAAGCATAACTTACTAACTTGTACCATGCAGTTTGCTTGCAGCTCTTTGATGTCAGTTCATAGCTCACTGTGCTAAATGCGATTGGAACTTGTGAACTGCATAATAACAAAAGAGTCTCTGTGGCAAAAGCAGGAACTGACTGAGCTATGCACAAAACAAAATACTGTTTTTTTTTTTAAATGCATGGTAGACATTCTTTGCAGCAGTCATATTAACCAGCTGGGCTTCCTAAGAAGACTCAAAGCTGCCACTGGACAAACCCCCCATCTCTCTCCAGCAGGTACATTAATCACCGGAGTTATCTTGACACTTTTATTGCTGCCCAAAAACTGCTGTTTATACAAGGAACTTTGCATTGCTTTTAAAACTGCTGCCTTCGGACCCCCTGGGAATATGTCACGGACCCCTGGGGGTCCGCGGACCCCAGTTTGGGAACCACTGGGTTATATCATTCCAACAGGGTCTGGCAGAAGGGTACTCCAACCATGCTCTCGCTAGCGTAGGGGTATTAGTGACAGATAGGAGTAATATTAGGAACAATTAACATGGTTGAATTGTTTGTGTTTTTCACCATTCTAATAATGCTTATAACAATGATGTGTCTAATCTGTCTAATAATTGCAGTTCATGTTTTACTTACAAGGATTAGATCTTTTCAATAAACATTTGAAAATGTATTATTGTCTGTTCTCTTTGTGAAACCTAGGGCATGCCAAAGTGACAAACGAAAGTGTTAGATCTGTTTCCATGAATTCATTGGAAATAAGAGCGGTCATGTCCGAGGTTACCGACAGCATCTATAACTCTGGAGGGTTAGGAGTTTAGATGCGGTACTGTGAGCTAGCTGAACCAACATATACTGATGATATATGAAGACTCAGGGCTTGCATTATGAAGTTTTGTTGATTCAATCCACAGTCCTACTAAATTCGTAGGAACCGTGTAACGCAAGTTGCAGAGCTCTCACTCTGTTCATGTATACACAGACTCAAATTATGCATCTAGATTGACACATAACCTGGGCATGTGCAATATGATTTGAACCATCTATATACCATGGAGTTTGCAGAAAAGAGGGCAGGGATTAAGTGGGTTGCTCACCAGTTGCTGAGTTAGCTTTTAAGAATTACATGTTGTCTAAAAACTTTGATGCTGCCATGTATGTTATAGGAACAGATCTGTTATCTATATCAGTGCTAAAAGATTTGTATCACTTGTAAAAGCAAGCCTCCAAAAATGAAAAACATTCCTGGATCAAGCAGCAATGTAAATGAGACCCTGATTGGTTATGGAGAAACAGCTCAGGGTGTGTGGTCATATAGACATTTCACTCCCCAACCTAGACTGGTTGTATCATTGAGCAGCCCACATCGGTATGGACGGCATGATATGTGCAGCTGCAACCCATTGGTATGGGCCCTTCTTTTCCTCCACTGCCCAAAGCTATTGCTAATCTTGTGAAATATGCCTGTCACACAGTGCTTGAAAGGGGATTAAGGCCAACCCCCAATGCTCACCTTGCCCTTTTGGGCCCCTTTGTGTTTATTCAGGTAGACTTTATTCAGAAACCCGAAAGTGCAAATTATTCCTACATCCTTGTGGTAGTGTGCATGATTTCAGAATGAGTGGAAGAGTACAACTGTGTGCCCGTGCAGATGCCAATATGGTAGCTAAATTTTGCTCTGAGATTTTATCCCCAGTTCGTGATGCCAAGCCAAATAAGTAGTGACTGAGTAACACACTTGGGGGCATATTTGCAAGGGGATATCGCCACCAGAACATCACTTTTAGTGACGTTCTGGTGGCGATATCCCCTTCTGCTTATTTACAAGGTGGCGTTAACTCACTTAACGTGGCTTAATGCTGTCTTGTAAATAAGGCCCCTTTTCACGCTTCACTTAGCGTGAAAGGAGTGTGCAATGGGTGTTGCAGTGGGCGTTCCGCCGCAACACCCATTGCTTTTTGGCGCTGCCCCATATTTATAAGGATGGGGTAGTGCCAAAAACTAAGACAAGGTAAAACCTAGTCTTAGGATGGCAATACTGAGGAGAAATCATTAATTTCTCCTCCTATTTTACTCCTTCTATGTGTGCTGTATTCTTAAGCACCAATAGAAACAGCAAATCGCCTTTCAAGATTGTCTATGTGCAGGAAGGTGTCCCTTCCTGCCATAAACAATCGCCCCTGAAGGGCAGGCACCCTTGAAACATGGCGCAAGGGTGTCTGCGCTGGCGCTAGGCAGCTTTTTTAGTGTCAGCACTAAGGGAAACACAGGTGTGTCGTATTTTTGTAAATACGGTGCATCCCTGATTTAAAAAATGTCGAAGCGCGGCCTTATCAATTTTGGAGTAACACCACGCTCCGACATTTTATTGTAAATATCCCCCTTCATGTCAGCAGTAGTGCAGTTATTTTGTAATGCCTTCAGTAGACCAGCATTTTCATTTCACTTGTCACCCAGTCAGCAGACAAAGTAGTAAGAAACAAGGGGACCATTAACAACAAGATAGCATAGAAATGCTCAGAGACACAGGTAAAATTGCCTGATGCTATGCCATTAGCATTATGATCCCTAAAAGCGATCCTTCCCAGAAGGCAAAATTTAGCCCATATGAAACAGTAATAGCCCAACCCATGATGCTCTGCTCAAATCCTCCTGTCTCTTCTGCCAAGCTGGATTTACAATTAAATGATGACGTGGTCTTACAATATTGCAGAAAGCTTATCCAAAGTCTTTATAATTGCCTGCCTCAGGCTCAAGCTACCTTGCCTGAATTTCTGACTGAAGCCTGCCTTTCCTTCCAGCCTGGAGAGTGGGTCTACATTAGAGTTTATAAGAGGAAGACTACACTACATCCTTGATGGTGCAGACTATATCAGATCCTGCTCGTCATCAACACAGCCATCATTAGCCGTGGTCTGGCGACTTGGATCCATTATGACCATTGCAAGCTCTTCACTCCTCTTACAGACAATGGTTCTCCTGATGCTGCTTCAGGGCCTGTGCCTGGCACTGGACTTTCTGCCAGAACTGTTCCTGTTGCAGCTGGCTAGTGGGCTATGTTCTCTATGTCCATTTCTCATGGCTGCTCTACCGCTGCCACATTATTCTGCCCTGACAGCCTCTCATCGCTGCTACCTCCATCTGAGGTAAGCTGCCTCCTCCTTCTCGATACCAGATTTCTTTGTGGGTTTGGCCTGCCATCTTCATTGCTACTTTCATTATCTGGTTGGTGTTGGGGTACATCCTTGCTGCAGAATGGGGAATCATCCCAAGACTGAAATCTACTGAACCTTCCCTTGCACGGACAATGCACTTGACTTACAAAGGTAACTCCTATGTGTTGCTACTGGAAAAATTCAGACAGCCCATTAACTCTTCCTCTTGTGAGATTTGCATGTGCCTGCATGCTAGTGTGGAAAACATTCCTTTGATTGGAGGCCCCATCAGTTTTATTGGCATCCTTTCCACTTTGGGCATAGACTGCCTGCATATGCCCACATATCCCCCTCTTCCTTTCCAGGCCTTGAAAAGTTTAACAATCCTTTGAACTGCAGCATGCCAGACATGACTCATCTCGCAATGAATGAGCAAGGATTTTTTTTGCGAGCATCGAGTAGCAACTATCTCTAGTGGTTTTGTTGGATACAGCAAATATGAATTAACGGTGGAGAACATTCCTTTCAAGTTACTTATTTTTGAGTGCCTGCCTGGCACATGGACTGTTAGTTCTCAAACACCACCGGCAAGGAGGCATGCATATATTTTATTTGTGGTTCACAGGCCTGCCCTTAGCTGACTTTAGACTGGACTGGAATGTGTTATCCAGGGTACATTGTTCCACCTACAAGACATTTTGGTAATCACCCCATAGAACAAAAGAAAGGTAGGCGGGCTGTTTCAACTACCTCTAGGTCGCTTTTTGTTTTAATTCTCATGTATAGAATGACTGCTGCTTTAGATGAAATGAGAAGATATTTTAGAAAAAAACTGAAAACTCTACAACAATCGCTATAGGTTGTGTAATAGAGCAGTTACATGCCCAAGTCAAGATGCTGATCCACAACAGAAGGGCTTTAGATTAAGCCTTGTTGGAAAGGGGGGAGGGGGTCTGTGCCATCGTGTAGAGACTGAATGTTGCACTCATTCAGTGTATGAAGACATTGAATTCATTATTGGTATTGTTCGATTTGTGTTTGTTATATAAATTGCCATTGGACTAATATTGTGCATCATCCAACACTCTTGCAAAGATAAAGGAGCTGCCAAATACTTTTACTCTTGCTGCTTATCAAGATGGTGAGGAAAGCAATAATGACAAGATGAATAAAAAAATGGTGACACTGTATTCTAACGAACTGTCATAAACTGAAATTGTGCGTGTTGGCGGTACAAGGATTCTCCTGTGGCAGTGTTGGCAGATGGGCCTCTGGTGGCTGGGGCATCAGCTGCATGGGTGATATGTGGGCTTCCAGGTAAAAGGGTAGGGCTTCTGGATTACTAACAGTAGAGGCAGATTCAAGATGCAGTATCCTATGGAACTTTGCCAAGCAATGTGTTCCAAATTTCTGCTTCCATTTATAGTCCATCCACTGGCATTTGATGTCCTGCACCATTTCTTGATTTCCTCCTTTCTTTACCCTTCAGTTATATTCATCCGTGTCGGAGGTTCACTTTTTCCTCCTCTTAGATAATCCTCTAGTACCTTCAGTTTGCTTAGTTCCCTGCTTTCTTATAATAGGTGATTCAGCTCAGCACTCCTCCATAACCTTGGCAAATTGCTGGCCTACAAATCTGGTAAGTGTAGATGCTGATATTGATTTAACATTTCTACTGCCTCTTACCTCTATGCACAATGTGGCAAATTCAATGTTGTGCAGAGCAGGTATTCCATTTGAAGTGTGTCCTCTGGATGCAGTTTACCTCCCTTCCTATAAAGGATGAGACTGTGAATTTTGTCTATTCTACCTATCGAAACCCCCTTTTCCACAAGTGATTGAACTAGGAGGAGCTGTTGCTAGGGAATTGGGTGGTACGTCATTAGACTTTGACTGCTTCTGTTGATACATAACACCTAGTGGCACTTTTGTTATTGAGTAGAACTAACAAATCCCGCCTTATATTTGGACTCATCAAGTCAGCCTTTCGGGTCTTTTCCTTGTGGGAATACAATGAGCGGAAGCAGTTTTCCTTTGTAGTTCCAGGTCTTAATTGAGAGATATGTGGATGTATTTGAGAGGCAAAAAAGAGCTTCTCATGTCTTTAAAGGTCTATAACAAATACAGAATTCTTCCCAGAGCATAAAATAAATCCCATGGTTGTAACAGTAGGACTGAGCAGTATGTGTGTTTAAATGGGATTATTTTAGGGACCACAATCCTTGATAACCCAGTTCTACCTTTTGAAAGCCAATGCTTTAGCTACTGCAATGAGAAACCTGTTTTGAGCTGCAGAAGAAGGGAGACTTCCCTCGGTGCAAGAAGAATCTCCATCTACCTGCCAGAGACAAATAAGAGACATATCTCTTGTCTTGTATTTCTACCTCTAGGACTTGTCTCCAGAATTGAAAGAGTAGCACAGTATACCCATCTATACACTCTTAACAGAGCAGACAGAACATCTGACAACTTTTGGCAGATATTCCACATTAACCAAACACTAAATAACCTCCTACCATTCTCACTGGGCTAGCAGCAACACTTTGACCCATCTCCTCCTGACAAGAAGTATTGGTGCTGAAAAGATGAGAAGATCATGTGTGCTATAGGCAGGGCCACTGAAATTATGTGATTCGCGTGGCTGCTGCATTTTTTGCATAATTATAGATTTGCCACATTACCCGTCATCTGCTGATTTTAACAGAAAAATTGTTTCTAGCACAAATGGTTCAAAGTTACGTGCAGTGGATGGCCCTTCGGAGAGGTTGAATGGCCAAATATGTGTTGCCTATTGCTTTATTTGGGAGGTAAACTGGTACTACTGAGGTACAACCAATGCCCAGAAGTGTTAACAAGTGTAAAAATGAAGTAATCCTATCAGAAAATGTGCCACATTATGCCGCATAATTTGCCTTTTCTTGCTGCATAATTTACTCCACCCTGCCGCATAATTTGGCACTTCTTTGCCACATGATTCCAGTGGCCCTGGTTATAGGACGCTGAGGTGCATGCCTTGAGAAACTTGAGTGTTGTGGGGCTTAGAAGAGCCCATGTCCAGAGGGACAGGATGTTCAGCAAGACTATCGAAGGGACTGGATTCAAGGAACGAGTCCTGAAGCATTCGTAACTAAATTGTGGTTATTAAACAACCTTCCCTTATTTTAAATTTTCAGACCACAAGGACTGTCTCTATCACATCAGCACTGAATTTGTGTGAATCGAACCTCAAACCACTTTTGTTCTTCTGTTCATCAAGTGACTGCACACACTTCGAAGCACGATTCACCCCATTGAACTGATTCAAAATGAAATCTAGTAGTAATTAAATGACGTTGGGTTATTCATGGCCCCTTTTAATTGTTTGATGATTTACTTTTACCCCTCACATTTTTCCCCTATATTGTGATATATATTTGGTTCTTTATATCATTCCAGAATTGTTGTTTGTTTAGTTATCTTTTACACGCCACACACATCAGAACATTTAACAGCCTATGCCAAGTTATTAAGGGTGGGTCAAAGTATTCCTTATTGGAACTAATTTACCCTGAAGGTAAGACTGTTTGGGCCTTAGGGAGCACCTTCATAGCCCATATTAACACTGTGTTTTATCTCTCCCTCATAGTCTTGTATTCTTTCTCACAATGAGTGACAATAAAGGGTTATAATCTGCTCCCTAATTTGGAAATGTAAAAATGTGTTGGTAGGAAGAGCAACATGCCTAGAGTACTTCAATGAGGAGTTCACATACTATGTTTTTGAGTGGATTTTTTAAATTTGGTGCCATGTTTTTGATCTAAAATAGGAGCAAAAAGCTACTTGTAGGGTACTTGAAAGGGATGACTGAGAATAACACACAACTCACAAACTGAAATAGTATTTCTGAATTTGATATTAGTTAAAAATCATATATTTATTCCAATGCTCCATTTTGCATGCTAGATGAGACCATTCAATATCACAGTTGAACAGAATCTTTACACCGAGTTGTTGAGGATTGTGAGAAATAAGGGTTGTTGGTTGAGAAGGGTGTAAGCCCTTCTCAAGCAACAGTCACAATCCTTGTCAGGGTGAACCACAAAAAGTCACTAAGTTAACCTGTGCTTAACCCTTTGATAGCTTGGCACAAAATCAGTCAGGCTTAACTTGGAGACAATGTGTAAAGGTAAAACACAACACAAGAAAAATCTCGCGCTAATTTAGAAAAATAGAGTAAAATTTAATAAATAATTATAAAATAATAAATCCAATCAGTAGAAGCAGAGTTATGAGTTTTTTAAAGCTTAAAGTGAAAAATAGCGCCTAAAAGATCAAATCGACAACCACGTACATCTAGTCACCCAAGACCGGGGCAAAGTGGAAAGTTAGATGGAGTGCAGTTCGGAT
The DNA here is from genome assembly GCA_963921515.1 of Calotriton arnoldi. Lineage (NCBI taxonomy): Eukaryota > Metazoa > Chordata > Amphibia > Caudata > Salamandridae > Calotriton > Calotriton arnoldi. The sequence continues at coordinate 1,407,346 of CAWUFW010004332.1, read as the reverse complement.
ACACAAAGTGGATTGGGCCCCGTCTCTGCTTACCTTTGGACTTAGAAGAATTTTTTTTAAAGTGTCTTGAAAAGATAAAGTTCAGTGGGGCAAGGCAGCTGGTGGTGTCTGAAGAGGAGGTGTCGTCGACGGGGAGCTGCTGGACGAAGTTGCAGTCAAGATTTAGGGGCCGATTACGATGGCGGTCGGTGTCAGTACCGCGGTGCCGGCGGTGCGGAAAAATGCCTTTTACCGCCCGCCAGCAGCGGTCCTCACGGCCGCCATATTATGAAGGGCAAATATGCCCCATTTCCCGACCTCCGCGGTGCAACGCCGACCGCCATGAAATTGCACCCGCCACCACGCCGGTGGGAGCCAATGGAGACTCACCGCCGTGCGTAATGACGTCCCGTCCGCTCAACAAATTAGGATGCGCCAAACAACCCGTCGAACCGCAGGGGAGAAACCGCCCTTCCAGACACGGCGGAATCTCGACAACGGAGCGTGAAACGAGACTTCCGGAGCCCTCCACCCGGAGCCGAACGCCATGGATCCAGCACTACACGTCCTCCCGGTGCTGTACGTGATACATCACCAGGTCAACATCGCCCGCCGCGGACGCCGCCACAGGTACGTAAAAAAAACACAATACAACACAAAACAGAACACAAATTCCACGGCCTGAAACAGGGCACCTGGCCACACCAGACACACTGGTGTGGACAGGAACACATCCATCAGTGTACCCACACATGTCTCATCTGGCACCAATTCACACCCTGCATCAAGCCCACCAAATTACCGCGAACATAATGTAATGTGTTGCTGACGACACCGCAGCGGTGAGTATGCGGGAAATCCATCGCACAAAGCAGAATGCATGTACAGCAACGGTCAGGCCAGAAAGACCACAGGCCACCACCACCACCCACCACCCACAGCTCCGCCGCACACAGCAAGAAACATGCCAATCCCCCCTGTGCACCCCCATGTCCAACACCAAGCGAGCTAAATCCACACCCAGCAGCACACAACTAACACCTAGGGAGACAGACACAGCAGCATTGGGTGTAGATTAACACACAGCACAGAGGCACAGGCCCAGGGCAACACACACACATACACCACAACACCACATACATGGCAAGAAAGCTGAATACAAGCACAAAATTAACATCCACACACACAAGGAACATACAGACTACTGGACACACACCCTGCCAACTCACACAGACATACCCCACACCGACACACAGCCACATACACAGACTACATGCCACCAGCAATGGAGCACAACATAGAGGAAAGCAAAAATGATGTGCACACAAATGGGAGGGCAAGGAGACAACCAACAACCAGGTGAACAGACACATGCAGGACAAGGAACCTAGAACAACATCCACACCCCATCCAAGCACATGGCTGGCACAGTGAGTGAAGTCAAACAACAGTCACCTCAGTGCAACAACTCAGGGAGACAGCAAGGTAACCCATGTATAGGGACAGGGATGAAAGGAAGGACCTCAAGTCAAACAGTGAACAGCAAGTACACATGAGTATCACACAGGGCACATTGGCACACTCAATGACTGTCAAACACAAGTAGGAGTCCCCAAACATACCCCCCTCATATCTGCAGCACACAACCCCAATGCCAGACACACAGAAGGGCCTACATAATGTCCAGACAAGATACAGACAAACAATCAAACCCCTGGGAGTCATCCACAAACACCACACACACACAGGGATTTCAGTACCAACGTCTGCACCAAAACAAAAATGGCAAACACAATTCAAAACAGAAACACATACAGAACCACAAAAATAACACACATCACCTGTGCAGCCAAACTAGGGGAAGGCAATGGGAGCACACACACAACAGGAGTGCACCACCTCATCAGTCAGGAAAAATGCATAGGCTACATACCACAACACAGACAAGAAGTGCACCATCACAGAACAACACAGACACATCAAACACACAAGACAGTGGAGAAGTGCCTTTCCACTTCTTGGGGATTCTAAATGGCTTGCCTGTCTTGGTATCAATGGGAAGTGGTGTGGACACAAACGGCACACTCATCACCAAGGCTGCCGCAGGTGCACACGCTGGACCTCCCTTTGGGGATGTGCTGGATCCAGAAGGACGCTTAGCCTGGCATTGCCTCTGCCCCTCCATCCCCTCTTTACCCTGTGTGCCCCTACAGTGCCCTCCTGTCCCTGCTTCACTGGACTTGGAATGGGAGTAGAGGTAGTTGGTGAAACAGCCTTGGATACCTTACTATGTGTAGCCTTGCCAGGCCCCACCTTCACAGTGGGCATGGAGAGTGTCTGCATGCCTTTGCGAGACGTTTTTGGGACCACAGAGTCTGTGGCCGGGGATTGCTCTGAGGCTTGTGACCCTGTGTACTTCCTCCTTGAATCATGTGCCTTTGCAACGCCTGACGGGCTCTTCCCTTTGCGCTCTGGGGTTGTTTTTTTCTTCATAGGGGAAGGTGTCTGTGACCTTGACCGCTTGGGCTGCTGCTGCTGTGTGCTACGTGTGCAGTATCGTGACGTTGAGGTGTGTGAAGCGTGGTCACCGTCGTCAGATGTCGCCACTGGCATGGGGGTGGACAAAGGGACTGGAATTGGACTACGAGATTGAGCCAGTTGAAGTGCAGCTGCCATTGTGGAGGACATTGTCTGGACAGTGCGGTGCAGCCCACCCACGTCTGAATGTATGCCCTCCATGAAAGCTAACACCTGTGCCAATTTGCGGTCGTGGTCTGACAATGCATTGAGGAGCCCTGTCTGCCCCACACACAGCTGGCGCATAAGGTCCACACACTCTGCACTGATGGCAGCAGGGGGCACAGGGGCAGGGGCAGCGGTGCCTGGAATGAAGGACACTCTTCCCCTCTTTGTGGTGCGAACACGGGCAGCAACAGAGGAAGTGGCTGGGAGGGTGGGCACTGCACGCTGTGTGCTGGAAGATGTAGCAGACTCTCCGTTCCCTGTGTCCTCCAAGATGTCTGCACCACCGCCGTCATCAGATGATGTTGAACTTTGCGTCTCGGGCTGTGATTCCTCCAGCATACTCCTATCCCCCTCCGAGGCGCTGGTCACATCTGTGTCACTGGGATCCTGTGCAGCTGTTGTGCTTGTTTCACCACCACTGGTGTCCGTCCCCTGTCCCTCCGTGCCCACGGGAGATGCTGCATAACAGAGAGACATGTAGGGTCAGCAAAGTGACAGCAACAGGACAAACATATTCAAGCAAAGCAACACTGAGGATGACAAAGTCTACATGTTGCAGGCCACCCCGTGCAATCTCACCATGCAGACACACTTCACTACCTCAAACAGTGCGTACAAACATCTAAACACGGCATAGCTGAGCCATGTGATGGGCAGACAGCACAACATCATGCATGTTGGGGCGTACAAACACTAACACCAATGGACCAGGCCTGCAGCACACCACCCACAATGCCATTGAAATTCCCAGGATTGGAAAAACATCAGTAAGTGCATGTATGTAAAATCCGTGACTGCCACACCCAGCACAGGGGCCACTTACAACCCACTGCATCACAGTAACCACATCACGTACACCAGCGCAGGTACAGGCTTGGTACACATGCAGCCACTCACAGACAAAATCAACCTTCACAGAATACTCACCCCTAGCTTGCTGTTGATGCTCCTTCAAACGTGCGTCCAGCTCAGGCTGTGTCACAGCCAAGATGCGGCACATCAGTGGTGTCAAGCTGCGTCGTGACAACCTGCCACTGCGAGGAGTATCCCCAGTGTCATTTCGGCAACGTTCTTTGCCAGTCGTGATATGTCGTCCCACCTCTTGTGGCAGTGGGTGCGCCGGCGGTTTGACACTCCCAGAGCCCGCACCTTGGTTGCAATGGACCTCCACACGGCCTTACGCTGGTGTACCTTGAGCTGCAGGTGTGGGAGACAAGAGGGGAAACATCAGTGACACACTCTCATGGTAAAACCTCTCTCTCTGAACAGTGGCATGACACAGACTCATCTCCACACGGCAGATATGGGTCATTGATGTACACTCATGCCAACCACACACGTATCACACTCTGTACAGTCAGTGATGTGCCCTTGTCACATTGGGCGTGGACAGTCCATGCCAGGTAGAATCACACAGAGATGGACAACGAGGAGCCACACAAACAGTCACATGAACAATAACTGTCCCGAAACATGCATCACCAGATAGCTGTCACACCATATGGATGTGTACACAACACATGTCCATCCACCCTTCATGTCCATGCATTTAATGTGTGGGTTGCATACACCCCCTTAACAACTAGGAAACAGCATGTCAGCCAGTGCATTACACAACCCCACACTCTCAGGCACATACACCATCTGATCGACTACATGTGTGCCCCCTTGCACTCACACCCCCACTCTTGGAGACTTACCACAACATTTGGGCCACCATATAGCCGTGGGTACTGTGTCAGCACCTCGTCCACCAGGACATCCAGCTCCTCGCTTGTAAATGGACTGGCACGGATCTTCTCCGTCCTAGCCATCACTGTGGACATGAGACGTCAGCGGCGGCAGTGGGCGGTGAGGGGTCCCAGGCAGCAGTCCCTGGAGGCAGCAGCAGGTGAGGGGTCCCAGGCAGCAGTCCCTGGAGGCAGCAGCAGGTGAGGGGTCTCAGGCAGCAGTCCCTGGAGGCAGCAGCAGGTGAGGGGTCCCAGGCAGCAGTCCCTGGAGGCAGCAGCAGGTGAGGGGTCTCAGGCAGCAGTCCCTGGAGGCAGCAGCAGGTGAGGGGTCCCAGGCAGCAGTCCCTGGAGGCAGCAGCAGGTGAGGGGTCCCAGGCAGCAGCAGGTGAGGGGTCCCAGGCAGCAGTCCCTGGAGGCAGCAGCAGGTGAGGGGTCCCAGGCAGCAGGCTCTGTGAGCAGTGGAAATGTGGTGCTCCCTTCCACACATATATAGGGCCCTGGACTCGTTTCAGTGGTCATAGTCTTCTGCCATTGATGTTCCAGGTCAGCCTTCTTCAAAAGCATCCAATGACCGCCTCCGCGGGGTCGGAGCACGCCTACCGCGATTTTTGAATCTGCAACATGCCACCGCGATAGCGGTCCCCATTGGCTGCAAGGGCATGGTTCATGGCGGTGACACACCGCGGGGTCCTGGCCGGCGCTACCGCGGTGGTGCATCTTACAAATGCATCCTATCTCCGCATCCGCTGGGGGCGGAGCACGCCTACCGCGATTTTTGAATCTGCATCATGCCACCGCGATAGCGGTCCCCATTGGCTGCAAGGGCATGGTTCATGGCGGTGACACACCGCGGGGTCCTGGCCGGCGCTACCGCGGTGGTGCATCTTACAAATGCATCCTATCTCCGCATCCGCTGGGGGCGGAGCACGCCTACCGCGATTTTGAATCTGCATCATGCCACCGCGATAGCGGTCCCCATTGGCTGCAAGGGCATGGTTCATGGCGGTGACACACCGCGGGGTCCTGGCCGGCGCTACCGCGGTGGTGCATCTTACAAATGCATCCTATCTCCGCATCCGCTGGGGGCGGAGCACGCCTACCGCGATTTTTGAATCTGCATCATGCCACCGCGATAGCGGTCCCCATTGGCTGCAAGGGCATGGTTCATGGCGGTGACACACCGCGGGGTCCTGGCCGGCGCTACCGCGGTGGTGCATCTTACAAATGCATCCTATCTCCGCATCCGCTGGGGCGGAGCACGCCTACCGCGATTTTGAATCTGCATCATGCCACCGCGATAGCGGTCCCCATTGGCTGCAAGGGCATGGTTCATGGCGGTGACACACCGTGGGGTCGTGGCCGGCGCTACAGCTGTTTGATTGCCATAGAGTGACATGGGTGACCGGGATGTGGCTGGTGGAGCATGACAAACGCCATCTGCAGCTATGTAGAGGGCCATCACTAACACCAATGTGTCATGTGCAGCACATGAAACACTTGCGTCAGTGGTGGGCATCGACACAGGTTCAAATGGTGGTTGGCATGCTCCGCCACCCAATTCACGGACAGTATGTGCGTCCGCTATGGGGAATATGCAGCATCACATCGTACACTCTGTGCGTCATTGTGTTTATGGGGCACGTTTAAGGCACCTACGGACAGTTCTTGTTGTGTGTGGATCAATGGTCATTACTGTACTACACACAGTGGATACGTACAGTGGCACATGGCACTGGATAACATTGATATGGTCTCCTGTCACAAATGTCAGCCACTGTGTAACGTCTCACACCAAATGGAACACTGTACTCCATTATGTTGAGCAATATTTACACACAATGTCGTATCTGCCACCCATGCTGACCACTCTCTCACACCTGAGCCCATGTGTTACACTGAAAACCCAGATGAACTCATTTATTCAGCATGACTGTCATCATTGGAAACAGATGTCACCCTGTTGTGTCATTGCTAAGACCAATTACATGCCGCATGTTATGTCTTTGTACACACTGGCAACTCCTGCAGTGTATGTCCACATGTACAGGGGGGGCTCGACCTGCTAAAGGATGACGAGTACTTCAGCACCACACCTGGCATCCGTTGCATTATTATTGTTTGTCACTTGGGTAGACGGCCAGAGCAGATGTCTTTGCTACATGTCTGCCACCTGTAACCACAGGGACCTATGTGGTAGTGTCAGGTCTGTGCTCATGTTGTTTGGACTGTTGTATGTGAATCAGTGACATGTACATTTCAACAATGGTGCTTAGCTAAACTATGTTTTTGAGTGTTGTGCTGTGTTCCGGTGCTACTCACCTGCCACCAGTGCATGTCCATTGTTCACATCAGGAATGTTGCGTTGGCAGATGGACTGCATGCACGGTTGTGGATTGTGCTAACTGTATGGAATATAGTATGCGACATTTGTCCACAGGCTATGGGTGTCCAGTTTTGCCTGTGCAATGTGTGTGCACTGATTAGCGGGAATTGTCTGCAATGTTGGATGGTCAGCACAAGTGGCACACATGTGCAGTGTGTTGCCACCAACACTAGTGTATGTGCATGCTATGGGGTGCTAGCCATCCTTGCTCACCATCTATTCCAGCACTGTGTGGGTGGATCACATCTGCTGGTGTATCAGGATGGAGTGGGCACCCAAGACAGGTGAGATGTACCTTGACTGTTGTGCCTGTGACACTCATCCAACTCCGACATTTGGTCAATGTGAGGTACCAGTGTCCCACTACTCATGGACAGCCAGCATGTTTGTTAGATGTGGGATATTGATTGTATGCTGTGTTGCGCCTGACAGCCTGTGTGGAATGAGGGTCAGGATGCATGTCCTTTGGGACATGTGGTGTAAAATTACATCCACTGGTGTCAGGTGTCTGAGCCAGTTGTCCATATGTCATGCATACAGTCTGTTCATGCGTAGACTTGTTGGCATACTGGCTTGGCATTGTCCATGTAGTGTTGTATGTTTGTGTTGTGGCACTGTTGTGTCTTGAAACAGCTGGATGTGTATCACCATGGTATGTGTTGTGGTGCACATGTGTCCTTGGGCAGTCCCTCCTTGATGCTGCATGTAAATGTCCAAAATGGGGGAAGATTAAGGGTGCATACAGGCCCTGCTGATCACGTCCCTCATCTATTGTTAATGTGTGCCACATTGGCTATCTGTGTGCTTGTAGAGAGTATTGGGCAGTGGGGTAATGGTGGCCTGTTACAGTGGTACACATACTCTGCACAGGCGTGACATCATTTGTCACTGTCCGACTTTGTATTCAAGTCAGCAGCAGATATGGCCTGTGTACTGATGACATTGGCACATGTATGGGTTTGGGATGTGAATGTCATTGAATTTGAGTGTGTTCGAAGTGGCACTGAGTACAAAGACAATCCCAATGATCTATCCACATTGTGTTGTTGATGTGTCCCCTGCAATTATTGGCCAAGGAGGTGTGGCAGGTACAGCAGCAACGTGGAAGCCAGCAGTGTCTCTGCTTCACACATGTCCTGTGTCATGTACACCCAAGGCTGAGTCCACCTCAGCTCGATATGTGACTCTTGGCATTCACATAGACAGTGTTCGTATTGTGTCTACTGACTGTGCACATCCATGACAGTTGTACAATTAATCTGTCTCATGTTGGGACAACACTGAATTGCACTGTGTGCTTTCAGGGATGACAGTCAATGTTAGCGCCGTGACAGGACAGACTTTATGAATTTGTGCACATCCTAATTTATGTTGCTATGACGTGTCCCCTTTCATCTCACCTAGGAGGCGACCTAATGTGTTTCGTACCTTCACCCTGCTGGCTAACATGGAGGATACCGACATCATAAGGCGATTCCGTCTGGATCGGACAAACCTCCTGGAACTTTGTGCAATATTGGAGCCACACCTGCTTCCACGCAGGACATACCCAACAGCACTCACGGCAACGGCAAAGGTGATGGCATTCCTACATTTCGTGGCTACGGGATCCTTCCAGCAAACTGTGGGCATTGCAGGGGGATGTCCCAACCAACATTCAGCATGGTGCTACGTGATGTACTGTTGGCTATGATGCAACACAGGGACCAATTCATACATTTCCCCAGGCGGCATGAGTTGGCGGATGTGAAGGGCGAATTTTATGCACTTGGACACGTTCCTAATGTAGTTGGTGCAATAGATGGCACACATGTTTCCCTGATTCCACCCCAAGCACGGGAGCATATTTACCGGAATAGGAAACATTATCATTCCATCAATGTGCAGGTGGTGTGCCAGGCAGATATGGTCATCTCACACGTTTGTGCAAAGTTTCCAGGATCAGCCCACGATTCACACATAATGCGCAACAGCATTTTAGCACAGCTGATGGCCAATCTGGCGCCGGAGCGGGCATGGATTGTGGGTGAGTACAAAGGGTCGAGTCGTGTGCTGTTTGTGTGCCATGCTGTCCTCGGACACATGTCAGACACTCAATCTGTATGTGTCTTTCACACTTAGGTGACTCTGCATATCCCAACGGACCTTGGTTGCTGAGTCCACTTCGCAATCCCAGGACACCAGCTGAAGTGCGCTACAACAATGCCCATGGGAGGACACGTCGGGTCATTGAGCGAACATTTGGACTCCTGAAATCGCGTTTTCGATGCCTCGACAAGACCGGAGGGGCTCTGCAGTACTCACCCGTCAAGGTGTGTCAGATAGTGGTAGCATGCTGCATGCTACACAACCTGGCCGTGCGGAAGGGGATCCCCTTAATCCAGGATGATGATGACCAGCCACAGCCCCCACCTGCAAACACCCAAACGTCAAGTGACGAGGATAGTGGAGAGGAGGAAGGTGTTGGACAGCGTCAGCAGCTCATCAACAACTACTTCACTTGATGGTCAGTGGCAATGTCAATACTGGCTGTTGTCTGATGATGTTGTGCTTGGTGAATATGTGTATGTGAGTTTTGTGACTACAGCATGTTGCAGAGTCAGTGCTGGCTGCAGATGTGTATGGTAAGGGATCTTTTGACACAGCTACTTGATGTCTATGTTGGTACAGTTGCTCCTTGTGACATGTGCAGATTGTCGTACCTTGATGTGCTGTGTTGTGTGATGGTTGTTAGTCCACCACCTGAGTAGCAACTGATGTTCTGTTGTGTTTTCCTAGGTCCCTTCAGCCTCTACTTGCCTGCGGAGTATCCCTGCTCCTGTGACATTGTAATCATGGGTGTGAGTTAACATACTGTGATGAACATGGAACAGTGACAACTACATTGGTGCGTTATTAGTGTTTATTTACAGTGGATACATGTGATGTAGATGTGGATATTTACAGATTTGTGAATGGTGAATAACAGATTTGTCAGTGATGGTAGATGAGACAATAGAGTATACACTAGATCAGTATGGTAACACAGTCCAACAGTCATTTGCCATTCCCACGGCATTGTGTGTGGGGACAGTCTGCAGGGTACACAGCAGGGTGAAGAGGGGTGCCATCATGGCTGGCTACTTGACTGGCTTTTGCCAGGTGCTTTGCCACGGGATGCTCCCAATGATTTTTTCGGGCGGCCCCTTGCTCTTTTGGCAGGGGGGGACACAGGTGCATGGCCAGTGGTGTCTGATGAGTCCCCATGCTCGCTGGACACAGGGGAGGATGGGGGTCTGTCATCCTGCGTCACAACGGAGGGAGCTGTAGGTGTTGGCGGTGCCGCACGCCTGTCCCTGAGGACCCCCACTAGCTGGCCCAGGAGGTCCCTGATTTGACCCATGCAGGCCACGAGTTGGCCCATGCGGTTGTCAATTGAGCGCAGCATCTGTTGTTGCTCACGGGCATCCTGCTGAGCCTGCCTCAACTGTCCCTGGGCGTGTTCATAGGCCCCCACAACTCTGTGAATGTGTGCCAGTGATTCAGTGCCAGGGTCTTCTTCCCTTTGGGTCAGCCTTGTCCTCACACCTGGCCTGCTGTCACGGCCCTGTTGCCTCCCTCCTGTGGGCACCGGCCTACTCTCCCGTACCTCCGCAGTTGTTGTGGTCTGGTTGGCCTGTGGAGCAGGGCGAGTGTTGCAGGCAGCAGTGGTAGTGATAGTGGTGGTGGAGGTGGTGGTGGCACAGGTCGTTGCAGCAGGGCTCTGCGTTGATGTTGTTGCTGAGGGTGGTGGGGCTGTGGGGTCCTGGGACACATTACACCCTGCCACACCAGATGGTCCGGGTTGGTCCTCCTCCTCTTCATTATCCAGGGAGTCTGCATCCGAGGGAGATGTTCGGGAGCTGGTGACTGGCTGTGCTGGTTGAGGTTGTCGTCCTCTGCAGTCAGTTGTTGGTCACCTGTGGGACAGGAAGTAGATGGTAATTGCCTTACACACCTCAGGGTTGCTGTGTTTGATGTCTCTTATTTACATGTTATGCTACACACAGTTGCCTTTTTCACACATTGTATGTCTGCACAGTGATGTGCCTCATGCCATGAAGTGGAGTTACATTCATCATTTCACAATGGTGTGACCTGTGATTGGTTAGCATGCCACACGTCTAGTATTGGGGATTTCAATGTGAGGTTGTCATCTGACAACTGGCATGACTACAAGTTGATGTTCAGCATCTTTGCTGATCACTCTGCCTGGCAGACATTACCTGTGTGCATGGACTAGCCATTGTCATCACATGCATACCGTTGACATGTCCTGTGCTTGTATTTCTTTATACAGCAGACCATGCTAGTTTGTTTTTCCCATGGTCCTTCATGATCAGTACCCATGTACGCTACAGAGGGAAGTCTGGGTGATGCATGTCAGAGGCCCGTTTGCTTAGACATATTTGTTGAGAGTCACAGTTCTGTTTCTGTCACAGTTACGTACGCTGAGCTGTCTGCATCCTGTCAATGGCTGTGCTTTTCTTTTCTATTTTTGTGTGAAGTAGAGCCTCATGTTGTCATGTCTCTCAATGCTTTTGTTGAGTGATGGTGGTGTACATTCACTGTCTGATTACCTGTGCAGTGTCACTTTGGTTTTTACTTACAGACACATGCTTCTGGGTGGGGTGCTCCAACCTGCTGAGGGGTGGGAGAGGGGGGCCTGTTGGGGGTTGTTGTGCTGCCTCCAGATACACATTCCCCATCCCTGTGAAGATGGCTACCTACCTGTTAGATGGTGGGGGAGCGTTCAATGGCTGACACATGCTTCTGGGTGGGGTGCTCCATCCTGCTGAGGGGTGTGAGAGGGGGCCTGTTGGGAGTTGTAGTGCTGCCTCCAGATACACATTCCCCATCCCTGTGAAGATGGCTACCTACCTGTTAGGTGGTGGGGGAGCGTTCAATGGCTGACACATGCTTCTGGGTGGGGTGCTCCATCCTGCTGAGGGGTGGGAGAGGGGGCCTGTTGGGGGTTGTTGTGCTGCCTCCAGATACACATTTCCCATCCCTGTGAAGATGGCTACCTACCTGTTAGGTGGTGGGGGAGCGTTCAATGGCTGACACATGCTTCTGGGTGGGGTGCTCCATCCTGCTGAGGGGTGGGAGAGGGGGCCTGTTGGGAGTTGTAGTGCTGCCTCCAGATACACATTCCCCATCCCTGTGAAGATGGCTACCTACCTGTTAGGTGGTGGGGGAGCGTTCAATGGCTGACACATGCTTCTGGGTGGGGTGCTCCATCCTGCTGAGGGGTGGGAGAGGGGGCCTGTTGGGGGTTGTTGTGCTGCCTCCAGATACACATTCCCCATCCCTGTGAAGATGGCTACCTACCTGTTAGGTGGTGGGGGAGCGTTCAATGGCTGACACATGCTTCTGGGTGGGGTGCTCCATCCTGCTGAGGGGTGTGAGAGGGGGCCTGTTGGGAGTTGTAGTGCTGCCTCCAGATACACATTCCCCATCCCTGTGAAGATGGCTACCTACCTGTTAGGTGGTGGGGGAGCGTTCAATGGCTGACACATGCTTCTGGGTGGGGTGCTCCATCCTGCTGAGGGATGGGAGAGGGGGGCCTGTTGGGGGTTGTTGTGCTGCCTCCAGATACACATCCCCCATCCCTGTGAAGATGGCTACCTACCTGTTAGGTGGTGGGGGAGCATTCAATGGCTGACACATGCTTCTGGGTGTGGTGCTCCATCCTGCTGAGGGGTGGGAGATGGGGGCCTGGTGTGTGTTGTAGTGCTTTTTGTCTGTACACATGCATCCCAGTTGGTTTTGTTTAGCTTTGTGCTTTATCAGGTTGAGTGGTGGTTACATCTGTGTGACCTGTTTTGGGTATTGTGGGTCAGACGAATGTCCTTTGGCCTAGGGGTTGTAGGTTTGAATTTGGGCAAGACGGTACATGGCAATGTGATGATCTACATTGGTTTGTACTTACCAGCTTCCAGTCCCCCGCGGATTCCTTCAAGACTCTCTGGATGTAGGATTCCAAGGACCTTGTCCTCCCACGGACTGTATGGTTTGGGTGGGATGGGAGTGCCTCCACCAGTCCCGTCAGCCAGCTGACGGTTCTTGGCCCTCTTCCTCTTCACCACGGTCTTCAGGTCATGCCACCGCTTCTGTATTTCCTGCTTGTTGCGGGGGGTGGTCCCTACTGCATTGACCTTATTGACTATCCTCACCCACATTTGGGTTCTTGTGGCTAATGGGGTGTGTTGGACCATGTTGCCATAGAGTTGTGGTTCAACTCTTATTATCTCATCTACCATGACTGCAAGCTCTGAATCAGTGAATTTTGGCATTTTGTGTGGTGCCATGGTGTGTGCTGTGCAGATGTTCTGTGGTGCAGTTGTGTGGGTGTTGTGGGTGGTGTAGGTGATGTGTGTGTTGTGGTGGTGCTGTGTGCAGGTTTGCCTCTCCTTTGTTCTCTGGGGTTGGGACCTTCAATTGTGGAGTGTAGCAAAGGATTGTGGTCAGGGAGGGGCTGGTTTTATGCTCGGCTATGGGGGGTGTGGCAAGCTGGTATGTTGCTGTCAGGTGTGTTGTGTGTGTTGTCCTGTGATTGGTTATTTTGAAATTTCTGGGGCTGTTGTCATTGGGCACTTTTGGATTGTATTGGGACAGGTCTACTTCAGTGTGTGCATTGTTTGTTTGTTTTTTCGTGTTTTTTCTACGTCCGCCATTTTGTTTGCGGATCCTCCGCAGCGGTTCCTCGGCAGCGGTGGCTATGCTGCAGCCCTTCCGCCGCCTATCGGATTCATCACTGTTCGCGCACGATGCGGTCGGATTCATAGGTAGGTACCATGGTGGTAGCGGGGATGTCATAATGTCACGGGCGGTTACTCCGTGTGCATGGCGGCGGTTCTTGGCTTTTCCGCTGAGTATCCGGCCGTTGCGGTCGGATTTTCAGCTGGTCCGGCGAGTGCGGGCGGTTTTTCGTTGTCTCCGCCGCCGCGGACGGATTATTGTGCCGGTTCATCGTAATGTATCCGGCGTTTTCCCGTTGGCCATGCGGGCGGTTTTTGACGCTACCATGGCGGTCGGTATGTTTTTCCGACCGCCATCGTAATCGACCCCTTAATCTTTTGGACATAGTCTCTTTTTTAAAAGACAAAAATCTCCAGTGGAACACAGCTGCAGTGATAAATGGGTCTGAGGTTCATAATTTTATACCTGGTGCCAACATTGAAGTGGAAGAAACATCTGGAGTTTTACCCTCACAGAAGTGTCTGGAATTTCCTTCCTCCCTGCCCTGGTCTCAGGATGTCTGGGGGCATAAAACGGCTAGAGTGAAGTTTTTGTGTGAGGTACTTTGAAGTGTAAGTGGGGCTGTACACATCTCCGCCCTGCCAATTCTGCCGGCAATCAGACCCCCAATTGTGTGGTAGTCTGGGAGGAATGCACAAAGGTCAACCACCAACTACACCTAGTTGTGTGACCCAGGAACAGGATGCAGGCACCATAGTGTTGGGACAAGAAAATGCCAACTTTCTAAAAGTGGCATTTTCAGAATTGTGACTTAAAATCTGACTTTAGCATTAAAAATTATTTTAAATTACAATTCCTTAGAGACCAAACATGGCATTTCTACCTGCTCCAAAACAAATGTTAACACTTATTAAATGTAATACGTTAACGCAATGTTATCCTATATGAGAGATAGGCCTCACAGTAGTCGTGCATGTCCAACATTATAAGTACAATGCACCCTACCCTGTGGGCTGTTTAGGGTCTATCCAAGGAGTGACTTATATCTATTAAAAAGAGAGTTTTAGGCTTGGCAAAAGGTTAATTTTACCAAGTCAAATTGGCATTTTAAAACTGCACATGGGCTGCACTCGCAGCAATAGCAGGCCTGAGACATGCTTTACATGAATTTCAGCATGTCCTCGCCGAGGAATTTCCATCCATTGTGGAATTTCCAAAAGAATTCTTGTTTCTGAGTGAATGTCCGAAAAACATTTTTGGCAGACAGCAAATTCCCAGGAAAAGTTTATTTTTAGGCAGCAGATAACAAAAGAAGCAAACATTGACCCACCTGAAGCTAAAGCAGTTAGAGGGTCCAGCCTTGCACTGGCAAGAATTGTTAATATTTGGATGAACTTCAAGGCTTCATGGCAAGTGGGGATGGGGCCTGTGAAATTTGACCCCATGAAGCAGCATATTTCCAGCATCACTGTCTATATTTCAAAGGGCAATAGCAGGAACATTGTTCACTACAGGCAGAAAAAGGTGCCGGTCCGACCTCAGATCCTTACAATCAGTACAATTCAGATTGGATGATCAGGGGAGGAGAATAGTAAGGATACTAGTCAATTATATGGAATTCCTGAGCGTTGTGAAAATGGATGAATGGATCCTTCATAACAAAAGCTCAAGAAGCCTACATGACTGAAGGTTTTATGATTAAGCAGGCTCATCGATCCTTGTTAACCCAATTTCCATCAGGGTTCCCTGTGAAACCCATCGTAGCCAAACTATTTAACTTCAGAACCCAAGATATGATTCTCAAGGCTGTGAGGGAAAAAGGAGCATTTCCGATGCATAAAATCAAGACAAGTGGTATACTCAGATGTCTGTCACCAGTGCTGTACAAAAAGCCAGGTGAGAGTTTATTGTGTGGCAAATGCCTTGAGGGTCAGTCAGCTTATGTATGTGATACTCTATCTAGCTGAATTGAGAATGAATGTTGCAGACAAATTCTCACTTTTTTACTGATTTGAAGGCAGGAAAGTACTTTGCAGTGAGACTGCAATTAATGGAGTAAATTCAGTGAGAGAAACAGAGAAAGTGTATGTGTTGAATCAGAATGGATGACTACATTTAATAGATGGAGTACACAGGAGCTGAAAATCCTACACTGAATACTGCCAGTGCTAAGACTTTGGTGTTCTATATATTGACTGCTTTCCAATAGTGGTTCTCCCCTAAAAATTGTGGCAATGGAAGTAGAGAGTTGGCCATTGGATCGAATCTGCTGCTGCATAAAAGTGATTTTATAGTCAGCTGTGGTATCTCCAGATTTCTGGTTATGTCATAATTCTGATGTAAGAGCCTCCATGGCTGGTAGCAGAAACACCATAGGAAGCATCTAGTGCAAGCACCAGGAGATTCCCTTACACCAGTCTCAGAACATACCCTCCATGTCCTTAGCACTGAGCTCACACCCTTAGAACTAGAGAGGTCAGGTGCAAATACCTTAAGCTGACACTAAAAAAACTTCCAAACTACCCAAATATTGATAGAAAAAACACAATATCGGGACCATGTTAAAAATATTCAACACTGCACAAATATTGATAATAAAATTAGCGACAACCAAACTATCTTTACCAGTAAATTTAAAAACAAAGGCTTTAATTAACATGCACTAAATTACTAATTTAAATGCAGTA
Source organism: Calotriton arnoldi (assembly GCA_963921515.1). Classification (NCBI taxonomy): domain Eukaryota; kingdom Metazoa; phylum Chordata; class Amphibia; order Caudata; family Salamandridae; genus Calotriton; species Calotriton arnoldi. Next base: position 1,391,102 of record CAWUFW010004332.1, on the reverse strand, counting down.
AAATATAAAATAACATGTTACAATATGTAAGAATAATACTATATATAGCTTAAAAAGATATATGTATACATATATACATATACATATGATTAAGACCGTTATTTTGTTGAACCGCGTTATGCTGTACTACAAGGCTTTATGATAAAAAATCTAATTTTACCTGTTTTCCGAATGGAGGGCTTTTTTTGTGCTGGAAGTTTGGCACGATTTTTCATGTGGAATATTTCAGGCGGTGACGTTGCCAAAAAGCCCCGACCCGCTTGGAACGGCATTCTCCTCATCGTCGAAAATTCATATGGATATATATATATATATATGGCTTGAAGCATACAAAAATAAAAACCCTTACCTAAGAGTTGGAGACTGCGGTGTCGTCATTCCAATGCAGGAGAAAGGCACTGGATTTGTTTGTTGATATATATATATATATATATATATATATATATATATATATATATATATATATATATATATATATATATATATATATATATATATATATATATATATATATAAAACACTTCCACAATAACACTATTTAGCATCCACTAAAGGACAAAATCTCGAAAAAATCTAATATTAAATAAAGTAACCAATGAAATTAAACCAACAACAAACTAACCAGCACAAACGCTTACTAATTAAATAACTACTATATAAAGGATACAAAAATATACACTAATTTACACCAAAAACACAAACACTTCACAAAATCAACACTCTAAAAAGTAAGTACTATAAATTAAATTAATAATAAATAAATACCACTAATGGTCAATCTTTTAACTTAAAACAAAAGATAAATACAAAGATTTCTCCATACTACAGTAAAACTGCAGTAAAAAGCAATTGAGCAAACCTGAAAACTACAAGAAGAAAAACAAATGTCATCTTTCTAAAGCCCAAACTCACCAAACATATTTAAAGAAGTAAGTACACATAACTTGGCATTAAACAAACCAAAATATTGTATAATTTAAAAATAAAATAAAATAAAGCCTAAAAAAATGCAAACATTATTTTCAAACATCTGTTATTTTTTCAAGAGGAGAACAACTATTCTACAAAATAAAACAACATCAAATCTGCGAGCATAAATTGGAAAACAAAAAGTGTCATGAACATTGAAATAGTAATGCTAATTAAAAATTTAGTAAATACAAACATATATTTCATATACAATTCTAAAACCCACTGATATCATGTCAGAAAGAGCCACATACATCAACCCTCAGAAAGATAAACTGTTATTGACTCGCAAGTTCAAGCAGTGAAAAAGTACTGGAAATGTACAATGTGTTATTCAAATGCATGTTATGGGTGGGCTACGACTAAAAATTAAATTGTAGAAAATGTTAGCAAGTATAATCACCCACCCAGTGTATAGAAATCAAAATGAGAATTGTATTACAAGACCTCAAGGAAGCTAGCCCTAGTTCACAAAAACCTACAGGAACTATTAAACAAAATACCATATCAAGAGCTCCAAACTTAAAAAGAAATTAAAAATATTATTGGCTAACATATAACCAATCTTACTCCTTTTATAGTAAAAAATGTATCCAAAAACAGGAACAAATCTGCATGTCCAATGGAAAACCTATAAAAAACACAATCTATCCTACCACACAACACAACTAACCCAATAAGCATAACAATTCAAATAATAATTACTTGAAAAACACATACATATAATACAGTTTACTGAAACATTATATTAAAACATGCATAATACATTAAGGCCTTCTCTACTACATGACTATAACTACAACTTAACATTTAACCTCTAACCAACACCAAAAAACTAACTTATACTAACTATACTAGCCCTAAAAACTTCCCCCAACTTCTAAATCCCCCAAAATTTATTTAAAATTACAAAACTAAAACTACAACCTAAAACGTAATCACGAAACAACAAAACACTAACCTATACTAAGTTTACTAACCTTAAACCAATCCCCCAACTACTAAATCCCCAAAAAGTAACTTAAAATTACTCTTACCTGATCTGTTGAGCAGCAACAGGGAGCCACGATTAAACAGAAGACAGAATGACCCAAAAGGAGGTTGAAAAATTACAAAATAAAGGTAGCAGTAAAATAAAAATGTCTGCTAAATGAACATAAAAAAGACTAAGGGGCCGATTCCGATTCGGGCCGGAAAACGTACCGACCGACTCAGAGCCGGAAGAAATACCGACCGACACGTACCGGTGCAGCCCGACCCGCAAAGTACGATGAAAAGCGTGCTAAATCCGACCGACTCGTATGGAACACAAGCCGAACGACCGAGCCGCGCGGAAAACAGCCATCCGGCCGGAAAAGCACGCGAATCGAAGCGACCGAGACGCACCAGGAAGAATCCCGAACGAAACGTACCCGCGAACCTCGACCCGCCAAGTACGATGCAACGCGTGGAAAACACGACCGAGTCGCACGGAGCCCAAGCCGCACGACCGACACGCATTCAAAACTGCGAGCCAAAGCAAACCAAAACCCCGCGACCGACGCGTACGCAGCACAGAAAACAGCACAAACACAGCGTGAACGAATAGGAGAGGCTCGCACGAGACAACTGGAGGGTCCGACTCGGTCACAAGAACGTCTCCTACATGCACAAAAAGAACCAAGGAAAAAAAACACAAAAAAGGCCAAACAAGCTATCACAAAGCAAATAAATACTGGGGGAAACAGGGAACAAAGACACACCCACAACTCCACCCATATAAAGGACACAAATCCCTACCATGATCCTTTGCAAATTCAAATTACCTGCCAGCACTCAACACCAACAGACAGCAACCACACACACACTCACAGCTCATCCATCACACAAGCCACACACCAGCAGCACCACAACAAATAGCACCCTCACATACACCCAGCAAAACACACAGTCAAACACCCTCACTTGCACACCAACACACACATCACTCACCAGCACCACCCAACACCATGCCCCCAAAGAAGAATCACAAGTTCCTAGATAGTGAATTGGAAGTCCTGGTAGATGAGATCCTCAGGGTAGAGCCACAGCTGTTTGGCACATTGGTCCAACAGACACCCATGGCGCAGAAAACCAAGATGTGGGAGAGGATCGTCGACAGGGTGAACGCACAATCACCATGTTTGCGCACAAAGGTAGACATCCAGAACAGGTGGTATGACGTGCGCAGGAGGGTCAAGGAGCTGTTGAAGAAGGACTACATCTTGAGCCAACACACCGGCAGTGGCCCTCCTGCCAAACCAGTATACCTCAGGCCCTGGGAGGAGAAGGTGCGGGCCATCCTACCACCAGTGAGCGTCTATGGACTAGAAAACATCCCAGAGCCTGGTGAGTACACAACTAATGTACACAATATTGTGCCACAATACACACACATCACTGTCAAGGGAGAGTCCAACCATGCACCCTTAGCAAATACACACCAACCAAAACAGATCATCCCAAAATGTGTATGTCAGCCAGATAAACACAATACATGCCAGCTCATAGTGAAATGTAACTGTGTCATGACATGTACAAACCTAACAACAAATACAGCTAGGCAGTGGCACAAATATAACCAACAAACACAGTCAGACATGTAGCCACCACCACAACACCACCTCACAGGGAAGCTCACTGAAAGGAAGGAATACTGTGTATGCTGGGCAAGTCAGTGTAGCCAATAGCATCATGGGAGTCGTAGTCACAGAAATTGCCCACCCTCACAATGCGCACATCAACACCACCATGAACCATACACACATCACAGGCAGTGCAAAACAACTGACAAGATGGCTGACACTGGCTACTGCTGTGGGGAGCACAAGGCCCTGCTGGGAACTGTGCACCAACAAACAGCACAACACCACTGCCTGACATCCTGAAAGCCAACTTGCACTCTCTGCAATGCAAGCACGTTGCATGGTGGGATATCTGGCTGGGTGGGAAGGAGGACTCACAGCACTGACCATAGTTACAAGCAGCTCACCTCACACACCCCCTCAACACAAACTCCACATAACCCACCTGGGAGAATGCAATGCCTCACATACCAAATGAAGATCCCACAAAGAACCACCACCCTGGGTAATGCTGTGTGAAGCACAGGGACACACCTGGAACTTGTAGCCAAACAAACGCAAGGACAACACTGTCAGCCTTCCTGTCAGCACAGGCACACTACCCCACAGGGAAGCAGAGTCAAAAGGAAGGAAGTACGGGCATGCTGGGAAGGGGGTGTAGGCAATAGCATGATGGGAGTTGGAGTCACAGATACTGCTCACCCTCACAATTGGCCCATCAACACCACTCTGAACCATGCTCATATCACAGGGAGTGGATAAGGACTGACAAGATGGCTGACACTGGCTACTGCTGTGGGGAGCACAAGGCCCTGCTGGGAACTGTGCACCAACAAACAGCACAACACCACTGCCTGACATCCTGAAAGCCAACTTGCACTCTCTGCAATGCAAGCACGTTCCATGGTGGGATATCTGGCTGGGTGGGAAGGAGGATTCACAGCACTGACCATAGTCACCAGCAGCTCCACCCACACACCCCCTAACACAAACTACACACAACTCACCTGGGAGAAAGCATTGCCTCACACACCAATCAAATATCCCACAAAGAACCACAACCCTGGGTCATGCAGTGTGAAGCACAGGGACACACATGGGACTTGTAGCAAAACAAACCCCAGGATAACACTGTCAGCCATCTTGTCAGCACAGGCACACAACCCCACAGGGAAGCTGAGTCAAAAGGAAGGAAGCATGGGCATGCTGGGAAGGGGGTGGAGGCAAAAGCATGATGGGAGTCGTAGTCACAGCCCAACATCCCCAACCCACATGGCCCAGCAAGAACACACCCAAGCATGCACACCTCACAGGGAGTCAAAAGCCACTTCAAAGATGTCTGACACTGGTGCTCTGTTGTGGGGAGCACAAGGCCATGCTGGGAACTGGACAACAACCAACAGCAGGACACCACTGTCAGCCATCTTGCCATTGCTGTCACACCCACACACAGTGAAGTACACTCAAAAGGAAGGAAGTATGGGCATGCTGGGAAGGGGGGTGCAGGCAATAGCATGATGGGAGTGGGAGTCACAGCTCAACATCCCCCCCCACATGGCCCAGCAAGCTCACACTGAAGCATGCACACCTCACAGAGAGTGTAAAGCCCCATCAAAGATGTCTGACACTGGTGCTCTGTTGTGGGGAGCACAAGGCCATGCTGGGAACTGGACAACAACCAACAGCAGGACACCACTGTCAGCCATCTTGCCATTGCTGTCACACCCACACACAGTGAAGTACACTCAAAAGGAAGGAAGTATGGGCATGCTGGGAAGGGGGTGCAGGCAATAGCATGATGGGAGTGGTAGTCACAGATATTGGTCAGCCTCACAATTTGCCCATCAACACCACCCTGAACCATGCACACATCACAAGGAGTGGAAAACAACTGACAAGATGGCTGACACTGGCTACTGCTGTGGGGAGCACAAGGCCCTGCTGGCAACTGTGCACCAACCAACAGCAGGACACCACTGACTGACATCCTGAAAGACAAATTGCACTCCCTGCAATGGAAGCAAGTTCCATGGTGGGATATCTGGCTGGGTGGGAAGGAGGGCCGGATGTCAACTCAATACAACCAATGCAGACCATGTACACACCCCAACATTCACATAGAAATGCCCAAATAATGCAGGACAATGTGCTACACCAATATCAACCCCTGACTGTGACAACTTAGGACAATGCAATGTACAGGCCCGCATCCAGAGGCACAGTCACAACTGTCAGGTGTGTCAACCATTGATGCCTGCAGAAACATAACATACATTGTGTGTGTCTCCCTAAAACAGGTGATGATGGGGACACAGCAGCAGACGCTGAGGAGTCCCCGTCCCAGGCTCAAGAGGATATGGAGCTCACTGGTGTGGAACAGCCTCTGCCCTCCTCGGATGAAGAAGACCAACCTGGCACCTCCGGAGCAAGTCATCATGCAGCACCAGCAGGACCACCAGCTGCACCCCCTGCACCCACCCCTCCAACGACTGTCAACACACATACCACCCCTGCCGACATGGAAAGACCAAGGAGCACCACCACCACCAGCACAGGGACCCTGGACCAACGTGGGGCCATGGACACCAACACCACCAACAACCCCCAAGGGGGCCCAGGGTCACCTGTGCGTGCCACCTCAGGTACTGCACGTGTCGCCAGGGGTGGTGGGAGGGGTGGGAGACACAGGTCACTGATCGCAGAGGGGTCTGGACTGCATGATGACCCACAACTGGCACGCATAGCCGATGCGTACCAGTCCAGCACCGGAGAGCTCAGACAGGTAGTGGGGCTCCTCAGGGACATTAAACAGCAGCAGGCTGCCCATCATGCCCGCTTGGACTCACACATGTCCCGCGTGGAGTCCAAGTGGGACACACTGCAAGAGATGACGGTGGTGCATAGGGACATACTACAATGCCTCCGCCAGATGAGCAGCAACCAGTCAACACCTCCCTGTGTGTCCACAACATCTGCTGCTGAAACAACTGCAACTGCCACAGGGAGGGAGGATGACTCTGGCGGGGAGTCCCCTGCACCGCAGCAGCCTGCACTTGAGGGTCCCCCCCCAAAGAAGAGGGGCCGTCCGAGGAGGGGCAAGTGAGAGGCCGATGGCCATGTGCAACCCCCAGGAAGCCAAAACCTGTTCTGGATAATCACCTTTGTGCGCAAACTGTTCACCCTGTTGACTGCAACACAACTCTCCCACATGACATGGGGAGCTCAAGTTGGACCAATGTCTCAGATGACTGTGGACTTTACTCTGGACATTTCTGCTACCAGGACTTCCAAATCATCTAGGAACTTTGGATTACAATCACAATGTACAGCACCCACCATCCTGTGCACTATACTCACACATGTATGTCAATAAACTCACTAATACACCATACTTGCCTCTGTTGTGATTCCTACGTTGTCTCTGAAGTAGCGATGATGATCTGGGAAATGACACTGTGCATGCTAACTGCTACAGCAAGTACAACACCGGCATGTGAGTCATGGCGACATCACACATATGAGGGAGGCACACCACCAGGGCTACACAACACATACACACCATGGCCATCTGACTCATCGCCTACACTGATGTTGCCAGAAAATACGTTGCATTGCACAAACCCAACACCTATTCACAGTCTGTGTTAACTAGCCCACTGGTGCAGTAAGCAAATGTCAGTCAGATGTGTGACCACAGACAACGCACATCACAAAGTGAAGCACAGGTTTATTACACATTTGCAACATGTTGTAACCACCACAGATGCAAGGTAATCCCACCTGGCAGCGGGCACACATTCAACAAGTGTAGAAGGAAGGAAGTCCATGGGTGTGGTGCACATCACCTGTAGGGACACGACAGCTACCACCCTGGAAGTCGAATCACGGTGTCGGGGATCACAGTTGACCAAACGACTCTGAAAGTACCCTGTGAAGGACAGAAATGACACACAGTCAAAAGCACAGAAGAACAGGACAGAACTGCAATACTCATGCCCAATACATGTCACAAGATACCCACCCAGAACCAAGTTAGCATGTCAACACTGTTGGGGAGTACAGACTACCTGTAAGGACACATCGCTACACGCATACAGTCATGTAGCACATGCACACACTCAAACAGCACCAGAGCACCACCAACACATATCATGCAAACTCACATCAGTTACATGACATCTCTGGATACTTACATTCAGCTGAAGAAGTTGGTGATGAGCTGTGTGCGGACATCACCATCATCATCATCATCATCACTGGCATCGTGGTCCAGGCCAGGATCCTCCACAGGTGGCGGACGTTGGTCATCGTCATCCAGGATGAGAGGCAACTCCTTCCGCACTGCCAGGTTGTGTAGCATGCAGCAGACGATGACAATCTTGCACACCTTTGCTGGGGCATATGGGAGGGACCCTCCTGTCTTGTCCAGGCAGCGGAAGCGGCTCTTCAGGAGACCAAATGTCCGCTCAATAACTCTCCTCGTCCGACCATGTGCCTCATTGTACCGCATCTGGGCTGGTGTCACAGGGTTCCTGAGGGGCGTCAGCAACCACGGCATGTTGGGATATCCGGAGTCACCTACATACAGACAATTGCACATTAGCTGAGTTGGAAAAGAGGGTGGAACACTACATTGCAGAACACACACAATGGTACAAAGTCAGTACACACCAACAAGCCAGGCACGCTGGTTCCGCATCTGTGACATCATCCTCGGGATGCGACTACTCCTCATCACGTAGGCATCGTGTGCAGAAACGGGCACACACATGTGTGATGGTCATATCTGCAAGACAGACCACCAGTGCATTGACCGAGTGGTAGTGCTTGCGGTTCCTGTATGCCTGCTCCTGGGCCTGTGGTGGTACCAAAGCCACATGTGTCCCATCAATGGAGCCAATGACATGCGGCATCCTCCCCAGGGCATAGAAGTCACTCTTCACGCCAGTCAGTTGCTGGAGTCTAGGGAAATAGATGTACTGGTTCAGGTATATCAACATAGCCTCCAATACATCGCGGAGCACAAGGCTGAACATGGTCTGTGACATCCCACCAGCAGTCGCCACAGTGTGTTGAAAGGTACCGGTGGCAAAGAAGTGTAGGGCTGCCATCACCTTCACCTTGGGGGTCAGCGCTGTAGGATACGGCCGGCCAAGTTGCAGGTGTGGTGCCAAGCGCACTGCCAAATCATCAATCAGCTGCCTGGTGAAGCGGTACCTTCGGATGCTGTCACGTTCCACCATCGTTGCCAGGTCAGGGAATGGTCTATGGACAGCTGGTGCCCTGCAGTGCATAGGTGAAGAAAGAAAGATTGTCAGTCACCCCACATATGTGGCATTGAACACACTCAATATCACATGATACATCATTATGAGGCACAAGTACATGATGTGTGCAGTTCCGTAAGGACATGTATGGCACATACATGGCCAACATCCAACATCACAGTTCAACAAGTGGCATCAATAAGTCCCAGGTTGTGCCATTGGGTATCATGAGGACGTGTCACATTTCCCATCTCCTGCTGCCACGTTACAAACACACCCCACAGTGACATGTGAGGACAGATGTGCCCCAGGCATCACAGCCCAACGACCGGTAGATTCCCAGGGACCCTGTATTGCCACATGGACACTGGCATGACATGGCGTATCATGTATACACCACAGCAAAACAACCATGACCCCCACAGGTAGTGGTCCCTGTTGCCTCGGCAGGACAGACATGGACGTCTGACACACACACGCACAACATCAAAGTCCATGCACAAACAACGTGGATGTGGAGACTGTCTCCCATTGTGCACATGAAATCGGAGACATTGTAAACACAACATGCACACAGACTGCGGAGGACCATCACTATTGTGCCAATGGGTCAGCCTGGCTTAAACATACCGTCCCACATGGGACTCAGGGGGCATGTGACATGACATACACATACACCACCGTGAAATGTGACCATGCCACATGCTCAGATATGAACAGTTGCACATCACAGTGTTCATGTACACGAAACACCAAGGATACTGTCCCCATGAACACGTGCACAGCCTGGGGATGGCTGCCCCAAGTGACACCCACAGAACAACATGTTCACACCCATACACGGAATAGGTAATGCAGCCTTACATGCCTTAGGATACAGTTTGGACAGGCTGTGGTGTTGTAGGTGTGCCCCTCACTCCCTGGGAAGTATATGTGGCTGGCATATGTTCACCTGTGACAGGCATGGTGACATATGCCAGTGACATGTACAGGGACGCGTTGGACAGCAATGGACCGATCGGTGCGCACACATTGGCCATTGCATTCAATGTGTGCGGGTACGCGTTGTATCCCGGGTACGCGTTGAACAGCAATGGACCGATCGGTGTGCCCGGCCGGCCCATTGCAATCAATGTGTGCGGGTACGCGTTGTATCCCGGGTACGCGTTGAACAGCAATGGACCGATCGGTGTGCCCGGCCGGCCCATTGCAATCAATGTGTGCGGTTACGCGTTGTATCCCGGGTACGCGTTGAACAGCAATGGACCGATCGGTGTGCACCCATTGGCTATGGCCTGGCCTGGCAACGGACGCGTTTTCAAATTTTGAACAAGTCTGATGCTGGAAATTCAGTTGGTCACCCACAACAATGTTGCAAATTCATGGGTGTCATGAAGTTGAACTTTGAAGGATGCTGTGGGCGTGTGTAAGTGGTGCAATTCCATGGATTGGCCAGATTCAGAAGATGCTAACTACTTGGACCTATCACTTTGGACACATGGGACAGTAACTGCCTCTGCAGCACACATATAATGCTGGCTGTTCCCCTGAGAGCTCACTTGCCTGCACTACATGCTCCAGGACAACATCTGCCACCACCACTGCTGCTGAATCTGCACCCTCTGGACCCTGCAATGGCACGTACTGTGGAGAGAGCCCCAGCCTTCAGCACTGAGGAGAACCAGGCCCTGCTGGACAGCCTCCTTCCACAGTACAGCAAGCTGTATGGTAAAGCAGGGGAGCAGGTGAGTGTTCTGTCCACTGCCTTCCTAAATGTGCATGTTGTCTGACTAGCAAGGCTAACAGTCTGCACGCCACTGGCTAGCAGGCTCACTGAGTAGTTGTCACCCCCATAGTGTGTAGTTACATGCACTGGACAGGTATAGTGCAGTGACAGTGCATTTAAACAAGGTTTTACTTCCCAAGCAATGATACCATGTAGTTACTGCTGGCATACTGTCCATGGCCATCGTTGCACTGCCTGTGTACATCATGTGCCCCTGTGATTGAGACATGTATACACAACTGTGTAATGCACGGATATGTTGCATGTGTAGTAATAGCATTCTCACTTTGTCATCCTCACAGGTTGATGCCCACCAGAAGCAGAAGATATGGCTGACCATCGTCCGGGCAGTGAGATCCGTGGGGGACTACAAGCGCCGGATCCGCAACTGCCAGAAGAGGTGGCAGGACCTTCAGGGCTGGACCCGGAGGATCGCACGGGTCCAGCTGAAGCTGTCGCCTCCTCGCAGGAGGGGCGGACACCGGACCCTGACCCCCACATGCTCAGGATCCTGGCGGTGGTCTTCCCTGATCTGGATGGGCAGCTGAAGGCCAGACAGCAGCAAGGAGGGGGTGAGTCCATGACTGCATTGTGTACTCTGTCTGCCATGCTATGTGCCCTCCTCTGGCCTGGTTAAACTTCCACAGCACATCAGTCATGTGGTCCAGGACCCATGTCCCTCGATTGGGCACTGCCCACTCCTCATCTGATACCCAGGTGTGGCCCTTGCAGTCAGGGAATTGTGTCACTTGGGTACTGTGTCCTTGCAGTTTGCTTGACTCAAGGTGGGGGACAGCATCTGTTCCCCTAACTGTGGTGGGCATCATGGGTGGGTCCATTGCTTACACAATGCCTGTGTTCTGACATGTAATCTGCGTGTTACTTTGATATGTGGTCCAATTGCTGAGCTGATCCACCATATGTGCCTGGGGTAACTGGCACACACCCAAGCTGCGGGTGGGAACAATGTTTGGGCCCCAGGAGTGTGTATATTACGTGTGTCACACATACTTAGCCAGCTGCCTACTGTCCAGGGTTCATCCCTCATTCATGTGGGGCAGGACAGTCATGCCTACTCCAGGCCATGCAATGCACTCTGTACTCCCACTCCCGTGTATCAGCTGACACGTTGTGCTCAGTGATATGTCCCCTCAGGTGTCAGCCTCTGTGTCAGTGTGCTGTGGCTTCGATGTCAGGACTGCTGGGGTGTTTATCGGTTGGGGCTCAGCATGCCACCGGAGATGTGACCATAGGAGATGATACTTGTGTGACACATAGGTGTTTGAACACCTGACTGTGCAGACTGGGGTATGCGAATGTGAGGTCCATGCAGCTGTTTCCCATTCACAGCAGATTGTGAGGTGCTCAGGTTCAGAGGCTTGTGTTACAGGTCACCCATATGTCCAATAAGTATGACCTGGACAGATAAGGGTTCAGATGATGTGGTGTGTGTGGGGGATGTACATGTGCACTTGTTCAGCTCCAGGACTTGCATTCCCCATGACCTACTATTGTGACACAGTGCAGACTGTTGTTGTGTGGCTGCCCTGCCCATGTGACTGGAGACAGTGATGTATGACTTAGCAGGCATGCCTGTGCCATGGCATGTGACTTCCTATGGGTGATCCTGCAGGGGAGTGACATGTACTACATGCACACCATAGTGGCAATGGCTATCAGCACATGGGTGCATTGTGGTGTCTGTTGCTGGTATGCATCACATGCATTTCATATATCTGACTCTGGGCATCACTTTCATCCGGGCACCTGTACTGACTCAGTGGCAAGAGTTGTGATGTGTGCATGTTCACATGCTTCACCGTGTTCTCTGCACCGTCCAACTACTGTGTAGGTGGTGCATGTGTCCACACTGGGGTATTGCCAGCCAACGGATGCCAGACAGATGGGTGCAAGGCCAGGTGGGATGTGAATGCCATGGTTGACGATCAGACTGACAATTGGCTTCTCCTATTCTGTTTGGGCAATTTTAGCAATGTCCAACTAAGGATGCCAGGCCTTGCTCTGTATTGTGCTGTACTTACTGTGGTGTGTGCGTTCGGTGCAGGTGACTGATGTCTGTCTGTTTCCCTATTGTTTGCAGATACATCCACGGCCACAGGAGGGGACAGCTCCACGGACCAGGAGGAGCCGCAGAGCCAGACTGGGTCAACAGCCGAGGAGTGGTCGGAGGGACCCAGTGGCACGGAGGGCGAGGGGAGCCACACCGAGGAGTCCTCAGCACCATCCACCTCAGCTGAGGACCACAGCAGCTCGGAGGATGACTCCCTTATGGAGGCGGGTGTCAGCAGCCACCACACCCCAGCTAGTGTTGCTGTCCCCGCCACCACCACCACCACCGCCCTCCCATCGGCTCCCATTCCCGAGGTCCGTGGAGGCTCCCATGTTCGGGAGCGTGTCTCCTTCGGGCCAGGCACCGCACCCCCTGCCCCTGTGTCCCCTGCTGCCCTGAGTGAGGAGTCTGTGTACCTCCTTCGCCAGCTCCATGTAGGGCAGACAGCGATGCTGAGTGTCCTCCATGCCCACACCACTCTGTTGACTCAGCTGGTGTCGTTCATGGAGGGCATCTCATCGGGCATGTCTGCCCTACAGAGGGGCAATAGGTCCATGGACTCCTCCCTGATGGCAGCAGTGTGCCTCCTCCAACAGTCCCTCACCCCTCCTGCCTCTGCCCCATCCACACTCCCCAGCACCTTACCTGTCCCAAGCACACACACACCGGCACAGGCACACACCAGCACAGACACGAGCAGCACACACACGCCACAGACAAGACGCACACGCACGCACAGTCAGGGGACTGAAACCACACTCACAGGGGATGGGGCCCAGTCACACACACACGCCTCCACGAGCACTGCACAGTCCACAGTTGCCTCTCCCTCCAAAGCCCCCTCCGTTGCCTCAGCTGCAACCCCAAAGACCCAGCGGCTCTTCCTCAGTGACCTCAGCCTCTTCCCCTCCGATCCAGCTGATACAGCATTCAGGGGAAGAGGAAGCCCACCCACACGGAGCGGAGTGACCCTCGCCACCGGACACCCTCCCCAGGCGCAGACAGACTGAGGCCCCCACCCGCAAGTCCCCCCGGAGTCGTAAGAGCAAGACCCCGCCTCCGCCCTGCAGCTCAGGCACCAGGTCTCCTTCCTCCATCCCTCAGGCCCCCACTCCACAGGTGCCCCCACCACACCCTGCCCCAGGTTCCCCCACCCACAGATACACCATCCCCAAAAGGATCAGGCCTTCTCCCCCTGCCACTTGCTCTTCCGGCCCCACACCCCCCGCTGCGCTTGTCTGTGCCACTGGTGTGGAGACGGTGTCCTCCCCCTCTGTCCTGCCCACCTTACCTGATCCCCATTCTCCTCCCCTGGAGGTAGGCACTGCAGTGGAGTCCACTACCACCCTGTCTGACTTGGGCACTGCAGTGGGGAACCTGTCCACTCCATCTGCACGGTCCCCTGCAGTCTTGCCGGCACCCACACCATCAGAGTCATGCCCCCCACTTGTGCCGGCACACACCATGTCAGACACCTCCACTGCAGTTGTCAGTGGATCTCCAGCACCCACCACCCCTTCCCTGCCTCCTTCTGGTGAGCCATGATCCTGTCCCTGCGGTGCCTGGCCTGCCCCCCCGTATGCCCGGCCTGCCCCCCCGTATGCCCCTCTGAGGGGATTGTCCCTGGCTTTCATCAGTGCAGGCATGCGTAGGGTGACATCTGTCACTGTCACCCTGTTTTGACTTTCAAGTTGGACTGGCCATTGGCCTTTGTTAAAATGTGTGCTGGACATCAACTGTTAGACCCACATATGCTGAATAAAGCACCTTTCTGTTCTCTAGTGCTTTTGCTTCTGATGTACATGTTGTTGATGATGCTAACCATGCCCTTGCTGCAGTGATGGTGATATTTGGTCTCATAATAATGAAGTGTTACTGTGCAGGAACACATGTGGTCCAGGGGGAATGTGTCCTATCCTGTGGTGTATCCATGTCATCCTTAGCAGCATCTGAGGGTGTCATGTGTTCAATATTTGGCAATGGGATTTCCTACTTACATTAGCAATTTCACATCTGTGGCTTCCACCCCTGCACATCTGTTGTGCCTGCCATTGTTCAATTCGTCTACTTCCCTGACCGTGTGGCCATCTCCACTGGACATGCAGGTTTGGGCATCAATGGGGAAGGACTCATCTGTGTTGTCAGTGCAACATTGCTATACAAGTGTGTTGGATCAGTGCTGATGATTTCGTTGGCACTCCCATGACCAGGCTGATGTGACGGGAGCATTCATTTGGTGCTAATTGTTGAGTGTGTGACCAAGTGCTCAGCTGACATGATGGAGCCCTACTGAGGCAACATATGGCACAGCTTTCCTCACACAGGAGTGGAGTCCCCTCATGGCAGTGTGTACTCCTGTGACATTGCCTGCGCCCAAGGTGTGTGTTATATGAGCATGTCTGTGTGTTCACTTCCGTTTAGCTGTGCATGCTGGGATCCCTAGTGTTGTACCTGTTTGTGATGCTTGCTGAGTTGACCTATGTACCCCCAAGTCTTCTCCCTGGATTCTCTGTGATGTGGGTGCATGGCACATTACTGGTCATCAGGGTGTCACCCATAGGTGTGTTTGCTGTCAGGGCTGAGTTTGTGTGCAGACGCAGATGGGTCACAGTCAGGATTCCCCTTGGCACTTGTTGTTTACACCTGTCATGTGATTTCCAGTTTGTGTTATCTTTCAGTGATTGTGACACGTTGTGTGTGTGACTGCTGGCACTCCTCAGGGTCCGGGCTGCAATGTTGGTAGTTGTCTATGTGTGTTCTTTGTGGGTGTCCCTGGCTTCTTCATTGGTGTGTGACTGTGACTGGGATCCCATTGGTTGGTGTGGTATTGCCGTCATGTCCATGTACAGCGTAGTGTGCAGTGTGTCAGACATTCAGGAGTCTTGTTGAGTGGCCATGTGTGATGTGTTTCTGCACCTTGGTTCCCACCCACCACCCTGGGATTGTCATGGGTGCATGTGCAATGTCACCAGTGCATGTGTGCTTCACTGCTGCACATTGTTGGAGGTCGAGGTGTGTGGTGTTGAGTGTGTGCAGATGAGAGTTGTTGCCCGGCTAGACCCCTGCCTCCATGTTGGCCTTGGCTTACTGGCCGTGCTGATTGATTTGTGCTTGTGTAGGTGTGATGGTAGTTTGTTGCTCAGGACACATGACTGTGGTTCACAGTGTGAACGACATCTAGCTTTGTCATCACAGTGGGATTGTAATGCAGCCCAGGGTCACCACATTGTGGGGACCCTGGGGGTAGTGCTATGGTGTCTCTGTGTCTTGCTGTGTCAGTTGCTGTTCCTACATGCTTGTGTGACATGTGTGATTTGTGCTCCCTCTCATCTGACAATGCCTGATTGCCCACATAGGGTATTTGGATCCATGAGTTACCTTTGTGTGGCACTGAAGGCACATCTGTGTAATTGGTATTCAGGCCTCATGTGTTGTGTGGTTGCCTGGGGACATGTTATGTTTGATGTGCAGTGTGGGTCTGCCTGTTTGTGTTTGTGCATCTGCACCACTGCATTGGCATATCTTTGGTGTGCCATTGGCTGTATGTTGTTTGGTGGGTGTCCCCTGCTGTCCCTGGGACTCCTAGGTCATCGGTCAGCACAATGATCATGGTTTGTGTGTCCCATTGCTGCCATGGTATGGTTTCTGTTCACCTCACATCTACAGTCTCCACAGGGTATCTGCATTTGTGTGCCCATTGGTGCAAATATGTGGGTCTGCATTCTGATGGTCACTTCTGTCATTGTGTCATTGATGAATGTTGACAGTGTCAGCCCCCATGGGTGTTGTTTGTCTGCACATGGCCAAAGGTATGTCTTATTTGCACTGCAGTATTTGCCTCCCCCAATCTATGTTGCAATGGGACACATGCACTACTTTGCCACTGATGTGTTTTATGTTCTGTGACCAGGAATCATCCATGCAGTTTGGCAGTTGCAGCTTTTTCTTTGTCAACACTTGCATTTTGGTCACTGTGTTGATGGGGGTTTAGGCCCCATTGCCACAATGTTCAAAATGTGCTTCAGCTATGGAACCCACACTTACCTTTTGGTCACTGTGATGATGGGGGTTTAGGCCCCATTGCCACAATGTTCAAATTGTGCTTCAGCTATGGAACCCACACTTACCTTTTGGTCACTGTGATGATGGGGGTTTAGACCCCATTGCCACAATGTTCTGAATGTGCTTCAGCTATGGGCCCCCACACTTACATTTTGGTCACTGTGATGATGGGGGTTTGGACCCCATTGCCACAATGTTCAAGATGTGCTTCAGCTATGGGCCCCACACTTACCTTTTGGTCACTGTGATGATGGGGGTTTAGACCCCATTGCCACAATGTTCTGAATGTACTTCAGCTATGGACCCCACACTAACATTTTGGTCACTGTGATGATGGGGTTTTGGACCCCATTGCCACAATGGTCATGGCCTGCTTGCATTGTGGGGGCCACACACATATATGTGTGGCACATGTGATAGGGGGTCACATTGTATGTTCAAAGTCATGTTCAGTGTTGTAGCCATTTGACGCAGTCTACACACGCTTGTCATGGTGTTGGGGGTTGTCTTTTTCTTGCATTCCCTAGGTTGTGGTGTGCTGGTTGTGTCATGCATTGTCCATCCTATGAGTGGGGGTGGTGTTGGTGGTAGGCATCTGGCACCCCCTGGGTAAGGGTGGTAGTAGTGACAGGCATCCAGCCCCCCATGGGTAGTGGTGGTTGTAGTGGTAGGCATCTGGCACCCCCTGGGTAAGGGTGGTAGTAGTGACAGGCATCCAGCCCCCCATGGGTAGAGGTGGTAGTAGTGACAGGCATCTGGCACCCCCTGGGTAAGGGTGGTAGTAGTGACAGGCATCCAGCCTCCCATGGGTAGAGGTGGTAGTAGTGGTAGGCATCTGGCACCCCCTGGGTACCCCCTGGGTAAGGGTGGTAGTAGGGTGGTAGTAGTGGTAGGCATCTGGCACCCCCTGGGTAAGGGTGGTAGTAGTGACAGGCATCCAGCACCCCATGGGTAGGGGTGGCAGTAGTGACAGGCATCCAGCCCCCAATGGGTAGAGGTGGTAGTAGTGGTAGGCATCTGGCACCCCCTGGGTAAGGGTGGTAGTAGTGGTAGGCATCTGGCACCCCCTGGGTAAGGGTGGTAGTAGTGACAGGCATCCAGCCCCCCATGGGTAGAGGTGGTAGTAGTGACAGGCATCTGGCACCCCCTGGGTAAGGGTGGTAGTAGTGGTAGGCATCTGGCACCCCCTGGGTAAGGGTGGTAGTAGTGACAGGCATCCAGCCCCCCATGGGTAGAGGTGGATGACGCTTGTCATGGTGTTGGGGGGTTGTCTTTTTCTTGCATTCCCTAGGTTGTGGTGTGCTGGTTGTGTCATGCATTGTCCATCCTATGAGTGGGGGTGGTGTTGGTGGTAGGCATCTGGCACCCCCTGGGTAAGGGTGGTAGTAGTGACAGGCATCCAGCCCCCCATGGGTAGAGGTGGTAGTAGTGGTAAGCATCTGGCACCCCCTGGGTAAGGGTGGTAGTAGTGGTAGGCATCTGGCACCCCCTGGGTAAGGGTGGTAGTAGTGACTGGCATCCAGCCCCCCATGGGTAGAGGTGGTAGTAGTGACAGGCATCTGGCACCCCCTGGGTAAGGGTGGTAGTAGTGACAGGCATCCAGCCCCCATGGGTAGAGGTGGAAGTAGTGACAGGCATCTGGCACCCCCTGGGTAAGGGTGGTAGTAGTGACAGGCATCCAGCCTCCCATGGGTAGAGGTGGTAGTAGTGGTAGGCATCTGGCACCCCTGGGTAAGGGTGGTAGTAGTGGTAGTCATCTGGCACCCCCTGGGTAAGGGTGGTAGTAGTGGTAGGCATCTGGCACCCCCTGGGTAAGGGTGGTAGTAGTGACAGGCATCCAGCACCCCATGGGTAGGGGTGGCAGTAGTGACAGGCATCCAGCCCCCCATGGGTAGAGGTGGTAGTAGTGGTAGGCATCTGGAACCCCCTGGGTAAGGGTGGTAGTAGTGGTAGGCATCCAGCCTCCCATGGGTAGAGGTGGTAGTAGTGGTAGGCATCTGGCACCCCCTGGGTAGGGGTGGTAGTAGTGGTAGGCATACAGGCCCCTATGTGTATGTGTGGCATTGGTGAGGGCCATCCCGCCCCTATGGTGCTGCTGTTGCTGGTGTAGGTATTTCTGCATCCCTCTGTGTGTGATGTGTCGGGTACGTGTAGTTTGTTTTTGTTGTTGGTGTCTGACTTACCTTCTGCGCCGTACGCGTCCGTGCCTGTTCCGGTAATAGAGGTAGAATATTGGTAGGATCGGTACGAAGGGATTTATGGTTGGTTCGTCTTTCTCTTTGCTTCGCCTCGTCCTCGTCGCTGGCGTGTTCGTCTCGTAGCCGTGGATCGTGTTGTGGCGCGAATCGGAGCTTATGTGCGCCTCGCCCGGATGCTTTGACGTGCCGTGCGTAGCGACGGGTTCGGCGCGTACGGGATGCGTATCGTACTTGTCCGGCCGGACGGGGCTGCATTTTTGCTTCCGTGCGGCTCGATTCTACGATTCCGGATCCGGCTCGGTCGGGGAACAGGACCTGGATTGGGTGAGTACGACTGGGTCGGAATCTATGCTGTAGTGCGCATCGTACTTGCTCGTTCGGAATAATGTGCGGATCGGTAGGGAAACAGGCATTCGCATGGCTTTTTCCCCGACCGAATGGTGTTAGGTGCGTCTCCGACCAAGATCGGAATCGGCCCCTAATTGTCTACAGCAAACATGTTGAAATAAAATATTATAGAAATGTTCACAAATGTTAGAAAAATGTACAAAAAGTAAAAACAAATATGAAAAAGTACTAAGATAATTTTATTTATTAATTTATGGTACTTATTAATTTATAAAACGTGTTTTCAAAAATGGAAAAAATGTTTTTGTGAAAAATACAACTTCTTTTGCAAAACAAATTGTATAAAAAATATAATGAATATTGTACAGTATGTAAAAATATAAAACATAACTAAACTATTTTGTTTAAAAATTTAAAATATGAACATGTAATAAAAATGTAAAAACGTTTGGGCGTGGCCAAGACCTCAATGGAGTAGGACGTGCGCCGTGAGAGCTCCGTCCTCCAGGGGTCGGCCGGGGCCTTTTTCTGAGTTTCAGAGGCGGGGGGGGTGCGTTGGGTGCCCCCCCTTCGGTGCATCCTTGCCCCTGTGAATTCCGGTCGAGGAGCCGGAGACTCTGCTGCAGCGGATCGCCCGAAGCGAGAGGGACGATTAGAGACGACGCTCCCGCCCGCCATTTTGTCCTCGCTTGCTGAGGGGGCCTGCGACCTGAGAGAGTCCCAGGGCCGGTGGCGGAGTAGACCGCCGGAGTGCGGGGCGCTGCTGTGGTGCTCTGCCTGCCCCGGTGCCTCAGAGCCTGACTGCGTGCCTATCTGGGGACCCTGTCGCGCTGTATATGTCGAGCGGAGGCCCAGCGACACGGATCCAGTGGAGCCCTGACCTTGGAGCTGAGTGCAAGCCGCGGAGGCCGGTGATCGTCGGCCTCACTGTGGGGCTTTTAGGTGAGGAGGACGGCAGGACTGTTTGGCGCGGCAGGCCCGGCGAGGAGGAGTGGCTGCGGGGCCCGGATGGGGAGGTGCAACCCCCCGGAAAACAGTGACTTTGTCCCATCACCTCGCGCGGTGATCGCGCACCCCTGGGCCTGGAGGCCCACTGCTGCTGGGAATCCTCCGCCATCGCTGTGTGGATCTCATGGGGGGTGGAGACCAGGCGACTGCACGGCTTCGGGGGCACCGAATTTGAGATCCTGCAGGCCCCGCGATTTCTCACCTGCACCCGGAGCCTCGAGGGGCCCAGGCCTACGCGCCGGACGCATCCTGTGGGGTGCCTGGAGCTTTGCAGCGGGGGGCACCACCCCCTGCATCCTGGGTCGGTGCACATCCACCAGGGGAGAGGAAACCTGACTGCACCTCCCCGCTGGTGCCTGCCAAGCCCCCGGTCCCTGAAGAACATTGTGCCAACCTCCCCCTGCTGTCTCTCCTGCTCCCCCCCGGGACTGAGTGGGCTTTGTGGGGGGGAGCCGTCGCCTTCGGCACGTAAAGGGTTGTGGTAGCGCTGAGGCCCTGCTTGACCACTGCGCCTCGACCTGGGACCGGAGTATTGAAGGGTTCGAGCCTCCGTTCCGGTCGCATCCATGTCATGGGCCCAGACTGGTGCCTGCTTTAGCAACGGCGGACTGGCTTGCCTGATCCCGGCGCTCTGGATCGCACTGTCTTTGCTCCTCTCTGCCCCTCCCTGAAATACTACCCTAGCTGGCTTGGTGGAGGCGAACCCGGACACTTGCCTGACCGGAACTGTGCTGATCTTGGGGTCTTAGTGGAAGCCTGCACCTCTACCTGAGCCCGGAGCAGCAAAGGGCTCTGGCCTACATATAGGCTTTGCCCCGGGGTCTGCTCTGAGGCCTGCAGCTAGGGATTCTGCGTCATGCCCCGCGGCAAGCTCGGGAAATCCACGATACAGCCAGCGCCTAAGGACGCATCAGTGGCGGATCTGTGGGCCAAGGCTACCCCGGCGCCTACCCAGGGGGAATCCGTGATGGCCACCGGGAAGGAGGCCGCCGAGGCCGGCCCCATCACTCAGGCCTTCAGGTCCACTTTCCTTCAGGAGATAAAGACAGAAATCAGCTCTCTCAAAATGGAGGTCAAAACCTGTCTCAAGGAAAGTCGACGAGATGTAGCCGAAATCGGCACACGAGTGGATGACCTCGAACGCACCCTCGACACAAGAACGGATGATCAGGAGGAACTCTGGCGCCGCGTGACGACGCTTGAGGAGCAACATATTGAACTTCAAATTAAACAGGAGGATTTGGAAAATAGAAGCCGCCGGAACAACCTCCGTATCCGGGGAGTTCCAAGGGGAGCGGAGGGTCAGGATATCATGACCTATGTTGCGGATCTCCTCCAGGCAGTCCGGGGGGACGATGATGCCTCTCCTCCAACGCTGGACAGAGCGCATCGGGTTGCACCCCCGCGTGGGAAGGCCAATCTAATCCCTGACATCCTGACCAGGGTACACTTCTTTGCGGAGAAGGAGGCGATCCTCCGGGCGTCTCGGGCCTCTGAGGAACTGATACACGAGGGCCACCGCATCCAGATCTTCCAGGACCTCTCCCCACTCACTCTGCGCCGTCGCAGGGATTTCAAGCCAGTGACTGACAAGCTGAAGGAGTCTAACATCAAATACCAGTGGGGCCATCCTTTTGCCCTGATCTTTCAATGGGAGGGGAAGCGCAGATCTTTGAGATCCTTCACGGAGGCCTCCCAGCTGCTTCGCCTCTCACCTGACCCTCGGCCCTCCACCCCTCCTTCTACTGGCTCCGCGTCCCGGACCCCTCTGCGCCCGGAGTGGGCGATGGTTTGGCCTCCTCGCAATAGATCCTCTATACCCAACGTGACGGCGCTCCAAGCCAAGCAGGACATTATTTACCATTTGAAATCTATGGAAGGCTCGCAGACTTCGGAGGGAAGGAGAGCGGTGTCGGGGCCCCCCTCGCCCTCTGGATCGGGTGCTGAAGCGTGGGTCTCTTGATGAGATGTGAGCTCCTTGAGGTTGGAGGGCGTTGCCTCTTCCTTTTGCCGGCACAGCTTCGCCCCTGCCTCCTGACTGTTTGATCCTGTTGTGGCGGGCCCGGCGATATGGCCTCCTTTGTTGTTTTGTTTCTTGAAGGCTCGCCACGGACAGGTTTCCGCGACAGGAACCTTGGCAGACTGCGGCCCCCCCTGAGCGTCAGCGTCCTTTGGACCTCTTCCTGCGACGAGAGATCTTCTGCTCCCTTGACTTGTGCTGTGCTGCACAAGCATGGCCCCACACTGTCCTCAGGGGGCCCTGGGTGTCCTTCTGGGGGGGTCCCCGCTCCTCCCTGGTGCCAGTGTAGCGAGTCGGCCACTGGAGGGTGGACGGCGGCTGCCCTCTTATACCTACTGGCCCACCCCGCCATTTCCCTAGTCCCAATGAGGAGTGACTTCCTCAGAGCTGCCCTGGTTTACACCGCTGGGCCGCTCCAGGATTGGAATGGTGTTCTTTGGCCCAGTTGGCCTTTTTGCTGTTTGGCTTGTTGTTCTCTCCTTTCTTTTATCCCTCTTGCTCCTTTCTCTTTCTTTTCTTTCCTCTTTCGGTCTCTTGGGGAAGAGAGCACAAACGCTTCAGGATACCCTATATCCTTGGCAGGGGATCCTCTGGACATGGGGGAGGACCTGCTCTGTTCCTCGCTCGGTCTCACTATCCTCCCCCTGCATTACCACAACAGATGACACCTCTGTGGGGAATGGGGGGCAGTGGGAGAGACGTGTGCTGACCTACATAATTGCCAGCACTTTGACCCCTTTGTAGTAGACAATGACACACCTTAAATGTCTCTCCCTTAATGTAAAAGGCCTCAACGCCCCTAACAAGAGGAGACAAATATGGCGCTACATCCTTATGCACGACCCTGATGTCATTTTCCTCCAGGAAACTCATCTTTTACACACAGATACCCAGCGCATGTCCCATCCGAGCTTCCCCACGCAGTTTTGGGCCTCCGCACAGACTAAAATGGCAGGGGTAGCTATTTTTTTTAAAGCAGGCACTCCCGTGCAGGTTACTCGAACCTTGCACGGCAAGGAGGGGCGTTTTCTAAAGCTCACACTTCTTATACATGGTAAGCCATACACGATGCTTAATGTTTATGCACCTAATCAAGCACAAGACGCATACCTTCAGAACTTGCTTAAGAATTCGCTCTCCCGGGAACCTGGCTCCATTATCCTCGGGGGTGACTTTAACTTAGTATGGGATCCCAGCCTAGACCGCACTACATCGTCTTTCCAGGGAACTGGAGCCATGTCGGCAGCACTCAAGGGCAACTTTGAAGCCTTGGGACTCACGGACGCGTGGCGCTACAAGGAGCCTGAGGCGCGGGACTACACTTTCTACTCCCATGTCCACCGATCATATTCCCGCATCGATTATTTTTTCCTGTCCCAGTCCCTCATTCGCTCCTTGGAGTCTGTAGCGATTTCAGATATATCAATTTCTGACCATGCCCATTTAGAAATTACTCTGGCGGGTATGGGCAGGAGTCCCGGCTCCGTCCCTAGATGGCGCCTTCCCCCTCATGTCCTTCGGGACCAAGTAGACGTGGCCGAAATCCGGCAGGCGATACAAACCTACTTTGACACTAACGACCTCCCGGACACTTATGGGCATGTCCTATGGGACGCTTTCAAGGCCACAATCCGGGGCGTTATCACTTCCATTTCTATCGCCTGCACGAGGGAGTCCCACTTGGTGGAAAATAACCTTGCTCGTGACGTCAAATCGCTGGAATGGCAGGGCCATAGGACACACTCTAAACAGACACAAAAACAGCTTGCCTCGCTTAGGGGTCAACTTAGAGCCCGCCGAGTGGGGGTAATAAGGTGGGCTCCATGCTAGCGCGCCGCCTTCGTCTCATGGTGTCCCGTAGCCACATCTCCAAAATCTCGCTACCGGATGGGGGGTGGGCTACCTCAGAGCAAGCTAAGCAGCAGGCATTCGGTGCGTTCTTTTCTGCTCTCTATGACCGGAGTGACACTTGTGTGGACCAGATAGGCCCCTTCCTGGCCTCTTGCCCTTGGACGCCACTTGACCCTTTTTTTAAACAGCAGTTGGAAGAGCCTATCACAGCTGGGGAACTTCAAAAAGCATTGAAAAGCTTTCCTACTGGGAAGTCTCTGGGCCCTGGCGGCCTTACACTACCATTCTATCGTCTTTTTCTCCCGGAGCTACAAGCCCCGTTGCTGCGACTTTTTAATTCTTTTGCAGACACAATGACTGTCACACCAATGATGGCCGGCGCCGAGATAGCGCTTATCCCCAAGCCGGGGAAGGACCCGGCCTCGTGCGCATCATACCGCCCTATCTCGCTGTTAAATGTGGACGTTAAATTATATACCAAAATCTTGGCCCTACGTCTAGCCCCCCACCTCCCTGGCTTAATTGAGCCCGACCAGGTAGGTTTCATTCAGGAGCGCCAAGGGGCGGATAACCTACGTCAAGTGGCCCACTTAGTGGAAAAAGTCCAGCGCCGTAATATCCCGGCCTTCCTCCTTTCCCTCGACGCCGAGAAGGCTTTCGACCGGGTTGACTGGTCCTTTCTCAGAGCGGTACTGCAGCGGATAGGGCTGGGTCTGGTCATGATTGCCCGAATCATGGCCCCATACGCGGCGCCGTCGACGTGGATTAGGGTCAATGGTCTCCTTACCCCGCCCTTCTCCATCCATCGGGGCCCACGCCAGGGGTGTCCATTATCACCTCTCCTCTTTGCCCTTGCTGTGGAGCCCCTGGCGATTGCCATCCGACAATCGGCGGACATACAAGGTGTGCGGCTTGGGGGAGTTGAGCACAAGGTGGCCCTTTTCGCCGATGACCTCCTCTTAACACTCACTGACCCCGCGATCTCTCTCCCCGCGTTACTTGATGTACTCTCCCAATTCGAATCGATCTCGGGGCTTAAAATCAACCTCGCCAAGTCACAGGCGCTTAATCTCACCCTTCCCCCACAACAACTTGTGGACCTAGGAAATGTTACCCCCTTCCACTGGGCCCCACGATCTATCCGCTATCTAGACATTAATGTCATGGCTACTCTTGACACGTGGACACAGGCGAATTGGCCGGCTTGTAGAAATTCAATACGAGAGGAACTCCGCCGTTGGAAATTGCTTCCCATCTCTTGGTTGGGCCGCCTCAATGCGGTCAAGATGACAATTCTTCCTAAGGTGCTCTACCTTTTTCAGGCGCTCCCAACGCCTATTCCCCAGAGGGATATCCTGAGCCTTCAGAGGGAGGTGACTGCATTCATTTGGGGTGGGGGGCGACCACGCTTTTCTACAAAAGTCTTAATGCTACCACGCGACCAGGGAGGGCTGGTGTGTCCCGACTTTCTGGTCTACTACTGGGCGTCGCACCTGCGTTATATTTCGGAATGGGCGGTTCGCGAAAGTGAAAAGCACTGGTTCCACATGGACAGGGCCGTGGCTTGTCGCCCACTGTGGGACCTAGCCTGGCTGCCGAGGGGTGCTAGACACCGTAGCGCCTATATTGCCACCCCGACAAAAACTGTTTTGGAGATCTGGGACAGAATAGCGGTGCCCCGTGGCCTTACCTCCTTCCCCTCCCCTAATACACCCCTGGCGCGTAATCAAGGGTTCCCACCGGCCCTGCACCCTTCCTCCTTCCCAGCATGGGCGACTGGTGAGTGTCGTATCATAGCACAACTTTTTGAAGGGGGGCTTTTTAAATCCTTTGAGCAATGCAGGAAGGACTTTAGACTCCCAATAACAGTGCGCTTAGAATATTTTCAAATTCGCCATTGGCTGCACACCCCTGCCTACATAGAGGGCGCAACACGTCGGCTTACACCTTTTGAGGCTTTAGACCGGTCTTTTGATGGCTCCCTAGGGCTGATTTCTAGGACTTACAAAGTCCTTCAACACTCGCATACAGTGCCGCCTCACACCTACCAACACCGCTGGCAGATGGACCTCGAGGAAGATATTCTCCCCGAACAATGGGAACAGTTATGGCAGGATATCCCACGCATTTTTAAAAGCATTGCACAACAGGAGAGAGCGTATAAAATCATGACCCGTTGGTATTATACTCCCATTAGACTGCAAAAGATGTTCCCCGGCTTCGTTCCTCTCTGCTGGCGCTGTCAGGCTGCCCAAGGTTCATTCTTGCACATATGGTGGTCTTGTCCACTCATAAAAGTCTTTTGGAAAGAAGTCCTGAGCCACATTAATGGGGCGGTGGGGTTTCCTATACCGAACACCCCGGGGGTAACAATACTAGGACTCCGCCCGATGTCTCTTAAAGCCATGACACACACGGACTGGCGCTTGATCCTCCACATGCTTACTGCCGCAAAACAGGTCATAGCCCTTCACTGGAAGAAGGCTTTTACACCCCCGTCCTCGATATGGCTCACTCGTCTATGGCACGTCATGGCGATGGAGCTCCTCTCTCATAGACTATCACACACCAATGCTAAATTTGAGCGCATATGGCAACCCCTAGTCTCACACCTCTCTAAATTGGAACATGCCCGATCTGTCCCTCCCCGCCTGCGAGCTCTTCAACTCTTTGCCGACCCCTTACTTCCAAGGGGAGAATCCTATGAGGACAAGGCGGGTTAGCGGGGGTGGTATAGACCCTTTCCTGTGGAGAGATTGGCCATAGCCCCATGACCGGGGAGCTTGCCCACCTTCCCCCGGGACTTTCCTACACCAATGAGGCGTGGCACCATCCTCTCTTCCCCTCCTTTCCTCTCTCTCTGTTCTTTTCTCATTTCCTCCCCCCTTACGTCTTTGGTATTTGGGTTTTGCTCTTTGTTTCTCTTGTTTCTTCACCCACCAGCAGAAATGGGGGACTTCCCCCTGACCTTTAATTGCAGGCAGTACCTGGCGCCTTTGCAAGCCGCTGGACCCTGATTACATGTCCACACTCGAACTGTGCCACACCTGGGCAGATCTTCATGATGCGATACATTATACTAAGGCTTGCACTGTTAACTCCGGACCAGGATACCCACACTATAGTAGCTAACAACGTTATCCCAGGGCTGTTATGCGCTTTATACACTCATTCCTTAGGGCTCTCTCAATATTTAGAAGCTCCTTTGTATCTTGCATCTTTTACCCCATATCAGCCTATGGTGGATGTGGATCTGTTAGTCCAGATAGTTTAGGCTCAGGCCTTTGTGAGAACCCTGATTGCTTGATTTGTACTTCTGCTGTGGCGCTGGGTGGGGGTCTCTAGTGTACCTTTTATTATATCGAATTTCAACTTGGGGACCGTACCCTATGTCTATCTATTGTGCGCCATATCTTATAGCCTCACTACTGTGGACCAACGATGTATGCACTGTAACTTACCTGATGCTGCCTGCTTTCTGTTGCTTGTTACCTGGTGAATGTTAATGAAATTCAATAAAAGAGATTTAAAAAAAAAAAAATGTAAAAACAAATGCAAAATGTTTTGTTTATAATAATAAATGTTAAAATATTGTTAGAAAAAATAAAAATAAAACATATGGAAAAATTATAAAAAATGTAACACTGTCTCTAAAGATATTACTGCTATTCTAAAAGTAAAAGAGACATTAAAAAGCTATGTGTCACAATCATTTTTAGAAATTCAATAACAATCCCACTCTAAGTTACATTGGGGAACGTTTTGCATTTAAGGAGGGTTCATTTACTATTCCCATTCCAATCTAAGTTACATTGTGGAACATGTTGCATATTGAGGGGGCAGATTTATTATTCCCACTCCAATCTAAGGTGCATTGTAGAAGGTATTCTACATTAAGGGGTTTAGCTTTACTATTCACTCTACAGTTTAGGCTATATTTGGGAAAGTGTTGGACTTTGAGATGGTTAAGAGTTGCTATTCTCACCCCTATCTAAGCTACATTGGGTAGGTATTCAAAGTGTGGACATTCAGGAGGGAACGTCAAGGGTGCTGACAGCATCTCTTGTTCCTATATGTGCAGTTCCTCACTCTTCCCTCAGACAGAAGTAGTGATCATTTAACAACTCAGCTGATACACAGCAGCCAGAATCGTCATGTAGGATGAAAATACCTTTTACGTAACGGTCTTCAAATCAGTGCCTATATTTATTTAATTATAAGCATTGTGAGGTAAAATCAAATAATGCCTCATTATAACTTTTTGTGCTGGTGCAGGAGGACGGGCCCTCAGATAAAAAATGAGCATGCACAATAGAGCCGTAGACACAGGGCCTGATTCACAATTAAACGTATACTTTCATGTAAGTTTACGATTGTTTGCTATTTTCAAAAAGATTTACTAGAAGTATCTTTACGAGTGCGGAGTTTCTGCAAATAAAGAGATATCAAACAATCGTATACTTACCCGAAAGTGTAAATTTACTTCTGTGAATCTGGCCCCTAATATCCAGGCTGCCATAAAGAAGAGGATAGAGAAAACGCAAATTTTA
Organism: Calotriton arnoldi; assembly: GCA_963921515.1. Classification (NCBI taxonomy): domain Eukaryota; kingdom Metazoa; phylum Chordata; class Amphibia; order Caudata; family Salamandridae; genus Calotriton; species Calotriton arnoldi. The sequence continues at coordinate 1,362,369 of CAWUFW010004332.1, read as the reverse complement.
AATGATGTAACTACATGATGCTTTACGAACTGAATTACACTGAGTTGCTATGGCATCAACATATGTATGATGTGCTTTAGTTATTTGTATACAAAAGGGGATGATGGACGGAACGTTTGAGCCAATCAAACACTCACCCCCAGTCGAACTGATCTGGGTTTAATCCATCATCATTCTTTAGCTCACTCCACCACCCCAGTTCAGACATGGCCATATGCAAATCAGTCTGACCCTGTGCCTCATGGGAACAGTCCAGCCCAAACTGCCAAGCCATGTCTTCCCTGGACCGGAAACAAGCATCCTAGGACCGGTTTCTGGCATTTCAGCCGTCATCAGCCAGGCTTGCTTGAATCCAGTGGCAAAGTGAGCAAGGGACCCACGTCTGGGCATACCCCCGCCAACTTAGGGCGACCAAAGCGATACAAAAGGGGATGATGGACGGAACGTTTGAGCCAATCAAACACTCACCCCCAGTCAACTGATCTGGGTTTAATCCATCATCATTCTTTAGCTCACTCCACCACCCCAGTTCAGACATGGCCATATGCAAATCAGTCTGACCCTGTGCCTCATGGGAACAGTCCAGCCCGAACTGCCAAGCCATGTCTTCCCTGGACCGGAAACAAGCATCCTAGGACCGGTTTCTGGCATTTCAGCCGTCATCAGCCAGGCTTGCTTGAATCCAGTGGCAAAGTGAGCAAGGGACCAACGTCTGGGCATACCCCCGCCAACTTAGGGCGACCAAAGCGATACAAAAGGGGATGATGGACGGAACGTTTGAGCCAATCAAACACTCACCCCCAGTCAACTGATCTGGGTTTAATCCATCATCATTCTTTAGCTCACTCCACCACCCCAGTTCAGACATGGCCATATGCAAATCAGTCTGACCCTGTGCCTCATGGGAACAGTCCAGCCCGAACTGCCAAGCCATGTCTTCCCTGGACCGGAAACAAGCATTCTAGGACCGGTTTCTGGCATTTCAGCCGTCATCAGCCAGGCTTGCTTGAATCCAGTGGCAAAGTGAGCAAGGGACCCACGTCTGGGCATACCCCCGCCAACTTAGGGTGACCAAAGCGATACAAAAGGGGATGATGGACGGAACGTTTGAGCCAATCAAACACTCACCCCCAGTCGACTGATCTGGGTTTAATCCATCATCATTCTTTAGCTCACTCCACCACCCCAGTTCAGACATGGCCATTTGCAAATCAGTCTGACCCTGTGCCTCATGGGAACAGTCCAGCCCGAACTGCCAAGCCATGTCTTCCCTGGACCGGAAACAAGCATCCTAGGACCGGTTTCTGGCATTTCAGCCGTCATCAGCCAGGCTTGCTTGAATCCAGTGGCAAAGTGAGCAAGGGACCCACGTCTGGGCATACCCCCGCCAACTTAGGGCGACCAAAGCGAAACCGGTCCTAGGATGCTTGTTTCCGGTCCAGGGAAGACATGGCTTGGCAGTTCGGGCTGGACTGTTCCCATGAGGCACAGGGTCAGACTGATTTGCATATGGCCATGTCTGAACTGGGGTGGTGGAGTGAGCTAAAGAATGATGATGGATTAAACCCAGATCAGTTGACTGGGGGTGAGTGTTTGATTGGCTCAAACGTTCCGTCCATCATCCCCTTTTGTATCGCTTAGTTATTTGTATGGCATTGTAGTGCTCTTGACATCATGAGAGTGACGTTCCACATCGTTCTCAGATTTCTCAATCACTGGCATCATTCTGGGCTGGTATCATTGTATCTGATCTGGCTGGTCTGTTCAATGTAGTGATTATTGACTGTATTGGTGTTGTGAGATATATGAATTGTGTGTGCGCTTGGATTTGATCTTTGTGGTTTATGGGTGGTGTGAGAGTGTGAGCTTAAGGACTTTGCCATTCAATTTCATCCATGAACTTAATCGGTTGTCCATTGCCAGGCTGCTTATGTTGCAAATATATGATATGGAGGCTCTTATTACTGCAATATGCCTTTGATGCTGTTTTGTGTGACTAAGAGTGGGGAACAGCCCAATCAATGTCTTATGTAGGCTCCAGGGATGTGTGCAAAGAATGATGTCCTGTTGAGGTTGGAACTGTAATTTCCTGTTAGGGTTGGAATTGTTTTTCCAACAATGTTATGTGCATGAGGGTGCAGGTCAGCTAATTTGTTTTATACACATTGTTGTGAGTGCATAGTCTGTTTTATTGTCATTGAGAGTGCTTTGCCAGTGATATGTGTTAAATGTGTGAGGTGAAAGGTTGAACTGTTGTGTTTTGTTAGCTTTTTAAGGCATAGGTATTTGAGGAATGGTGTAATCTTAACATCACTTTGATGACTACATGACTTTTGCAATGTGTTGTACAACTGATGGTGTGGTTTAATGTAACTAATGTGTTCTATTGGCTTTGTGAGTAGTGGGATGTGATGAGGGGATGCACTGCACCGCAGCACTGCTTTGACAACAATAAGGATTTGGTGCTGTGCTTGGGCATTAAGGTGCTGGTGTTTTCTATTTGTGTGGTCTTTATACGTGTATCTTGAAGGTTAGCACACTTGTGATTTATCAAGTGGGTGTATAACGCGTTGCATTTGGTAATATCTTACATTTAAGTACATAATTAACCATTATATACGGTGCATCACCTTTCCTGCTTTGCCTCACAGTAGTTATAATACATTATGGGCCTGATTAGGATGACAGTCGGACCGCCACCAACAGGCCATCAGCGGTCCGACCGCCATCCAGCATAGCGGTCCGACTGCTGCATTATGATGCAGTCGGTCTGACCGCTGTGGTCGGAGGGATTGACAGATGTGTATGACAGGCTCAAGGAGCCCGTCGGGCCATTGGTCGGATCGTAATCCCTACAATAGGGGCGGTGCCTGCGTAGGCACTGCCGTCGGTATTACAATGTCCCTTTCTGACAGCCTTTCCATGGTAGTCCACACCAGCACCATGAGTTTTTCTGACACAGGTCAGAGAACCCCTTCAGACTTGCCACCTGCGCGCACGCTGATAATGTTGGCGAGGCTGAGGCGTCCATGTTTGACTAAACTGAAATTTGTTCAATATGCAAGAGGATGAAGACCAGAATCCTCCGGATTGCTCAATGACCTGAGGATTGTACCCTTGTTGTTCATGTAAATTGTATCTTGCATAATGTTTGCACCTTGAGAGATTACCAAGTTATCGTAAAAACATTATTCTCAGGTCAGTCCAGATTTGTTTCTTTTACTGGCGACCCATTTTTGGGGGTTTAAGCACCAGGCAAGTTTTTGACAGCATGGAGGACTAGCAGGTGTGGAATATTACAGTACATGGTTAATTTACAGTCATTAGCCATTGATACCTTGGAGGAGCTTCAATTATGTAAGGCAGTGGTGCCAACCGTCCGCTTAATATGTTACTCACCTATTCACATGAGAACAGGATAGATATAAATTGGTGTCAGACATTCTTGATTTCACATGTGTCCTTCGGTTCAAGATGGAAAGCTTTCAGTGGAGTATAGTAATAGCCGAACCACTGTCTCACAGTCCCCCAGACCTGAACTGGTACAAACAGGAGGCCACCACAAGGGGTTGTCCTTTACCTTGGACACCCTACATGAGGAGAGTCCCTCTACCAGGAGACCTTCAAAGAGGAGTTGCAACCTTTACCTCGGATACTCCTAACTCAGGACGCTGAGAAAAAGATACATAATGAAGAAAAGTTGAAAAAGGTATGTCAGAGTTAACTGACCAAGTCACATATATCACAAATAAAACTTCCATCAATCCCAATTCAGACAGCCATTGTGATCATCAGTCATACAGTACTGACAGAGAGTCTTTTTCATTTTAAAAGACTCTGGGCCTCATTTACAACAAAATGACGCAGCCTGGCACCGCAAGCCATTTTGCTGTGCCAAGCGGTGTCATTTTAAAAGCACAAGGATGCGTCATATTTACAACAATATGACGCATTGCTGTGCTTTCCCCTGCGTTGGTGCACAATTGGCTGCCATGCGCCAATGCAGGCACCCTGCACCCTGGGTTGCGGGGATGATTATTTGTACAGGAAGGGACATCTTCCTGCACAAAAACAATCATTGATGGTGTTTTCCTCTTTCTATGTGTGCTGCAGAATGCAGCAAGCATAGAAAGAGGAAAAAACGAGGCGAAATAAAAGTATTTCCCCTGGGGAGGCAAAGGATTCTGACACATTCCCAGGTTTAAGAAATGTTGTAAATCTGGGAATGCGGCAGAATCCATGGGTGTTACAAGAGAACACCCACAGCAACACCCATGGCACGCCCTTTTCACGCAAATTGATGAATGAAAAGGGGCTGTATTTACAAGGCCATGAAAAGCCGCGCAGGGTGCCTTGCATGGCCTTGTAAATATGGGTCAGCACACTGCGCTGCCGGTACGTCAAAAAAAGTGACGCACCGGTGGTTCAAGGGGCTTGTAAATAAGCCCCTCTTCATTTGGAGATATGGGTACAACATAGTACCAAATTGAAAATGCATTGATTTTCAACTTTTAAAACTAATGTAAATCATCTCCCATGCCAGACAGCTATGTGTAGGCAGTTGTGTTACAAGTAGGGCAATAGGACCCAGTAGCCACACTGCCCCAAGTCATCTCTGCTGGACACAACTTCCTGCCGAAGGGCAGTATAGGAAGTGGGAGGGGAAAGGGTGAGTACAAAGACCGTCCAACAAGGGACAAAGAGGTAAGCACACGGATGGAGGCTAGATACACCAGAGGTTGCCAGTCTGTGTAATAGTTTGGAAAGAAGCTATAAAGAAATACATACCTGAACATGATTGACTCCATGTGGTCCATGAACCCAGGATCGAGAACCCCACAGCACAGTTTTAGAAAATTCTACACACTGATGCTGACAACAAACTTCTTTTACATATACACAAACACATACGCATAAACCTACCAAGGAGAAACATGGCACCACATTAATATGAACCCTTATCTTTATGCCTCCTTATTAACCCAACAAATCTAAGATAAACTGCATGAAAAACATTAAATAGTCATTACTTAGCTAAACTATAAACCTGTTTTCCAACTATTGTTTTCAGCAGATGCTGTAACTTTCACTTTTTCATCTTGTCAATTATTATTCCCCAGATTGATAATCAGCACATCACTCACTCTTTTTACGGATATTCTCCCTGAGTTGGACCTAAAAGCAACACTCAGAAATCGATAGGTTCTCTCATTCTACATTTTACCAAACTGCCCTTTCCCATTATACACAGTAAACTGCAATTAGCTTGACCTTCCGCACAAAAAGCAATTATACCATAAGTATAATCGCCGGGACACTCCGGGCAGAGTAGCTGTGTGCTATACAAATACTGGTCATTCATTCATTCATAAGTACCAAGGAAAGAAACCCATCTGGTCTTGTAAGTCAGCAACAAAAATTAGGCCTTAGACGGGTAGTGTTCAAAGTAGCTCCAGCAAGGGGACGCGCCTTGCCTGCCACCAGCACTACTGTTTGCCCCAGGACTTCCAGCTCCAGAATCCTCCCTGCTCACAGGGGAGGAGCTTTCCACCAAATTCGCGGCAAAAAGCGCCGAAAATCACCAGCACTACTGTTTGCCCCAGGACTTCCAGCTCCAGAATCCTCCCTGCTCACAGGGGATGAGCTTTCCACCAAATTCGCGGCAAAAAGCGCCGAAAATCACCGCGGCGCGGGACGCGCCTTACCTGCCACCAGCACTACTGTTTGCCCCAGGACTTCCAGCTCCAGAATCCTCCCTGCTCACAGGGGAGGAGCTTTCCACCAAATTCGCGGCAAAAAGCGCTGAAAATCACTGCGGCGCGGGACGCGCCTTGCCTGCCACCAGCACTACTGTTTGCCCCAGGACTTCCAGCTCCAGAATCCTCCCTGCTCACAGGGGAGGAGCTTTCCACCAAATTCGCGGCAAAAAGCGCCGAAAATCACCGCGGCGCGGGACGCGCGCGGGCCAAGGGCGGGCCCGTCCTTGCCCGTCATCGCCAGGAGGAAACAGGGCAGGGCCACCCCCTTTGTATTCCACTTTTGGAACTGTTGATGCTTGTTGGCAACAGACAATTAAGGTACTGTGTTGGGTTCTCTTTCTTCGCTTCATCCCGCAAGCACCGATATCATCTGCCTAACATTCGTGTTACATCTGCTGACTGTGGCGAATTGTGTTTTACGAGCTGTTGGGGACCGTGATCTGAACTTGCTATCGTATGTTATTATTTCTGTTTTTTGGGGGTGGATAGGTTTATTCATTATTTCCCTAACACCGACATCTGCACTGATTGGTAGCACAGTTTGAGGCGTAATATGGGGAAATGGAAATCTATGGAAAGTATTGGGGGAACTGGGGTAAGCCGGGCAATAAAGGGGAAAAGGGCTAGAAAGACCTTAAAACACTCTGGCAGTAATTGTGTCTTAGATAGGATAGACACCTTGATCAATGAGTGTGAGGAAATTCTAGTGAGCAATCAGGCAGATTCTTCCGCCAACAGGCCTCCCCTAAGCCCGAGACCAAATTGCCCCCCGATCATTCCGACAATGTTTAAAAAAGTCCCACCTAAAATGACATCAATGGAAAAGGCATCCTTAACTGACCAGGGTACAATCCAACCTTGTGTCTCCCCCACTACCCCTCGTTCTAGCACCAGCAATCTACAGCTAGAACCACGTCAAGAAATCACCATCCACTGCTCAAATAGATTTTTACCGCTTCAGGGCGATAGGGATGACCATAGCGATAGCATGCCCGCACCATTGTCTCCCGGAACAATACGGGACACAATGGCGGTTATGGAAAACGAAAGGCCAGAGTCCCGTGACATCTATCTCACGGTAAATGCACTCAGAGTTGAGATTGGCGCGCTTAAAAATATGGTAGAAAATCTTACAACCATAGTGAAAACACTAGTAAAGACAGATTCATTCTCTAATCAGCAAGACACTCTTACACATACTTGCCACCCTCGTGGTAATAATAATGGTTTGAAGTCACGAGAATCAGTTTCTTTTAGCAAAACCAATGCTGCCCTGAATTTGGACCAATATCATTCACCTATCCCCGCCCTTCTCCCAAATAATAAGCAAGCTGCAAGTATTCCACCAGTATGGGAAAGCAATAGATCCAATACTAATATCCAAGAAAAGCTCAAACGGCTAGCTGCTCCCCAGAACATCACAAGCAGGCAAGGGGCCACTCGGCCACAGCAAATTCAAACTTGCATTGATGGTAGCCGAGATCATCCTCTCTCATTAGCAGCCACATCTAACTATAAACGGGCGCAAAATAAAAATATTTATATGACCAATGTTCCAAAAGTAGATTGGAAGAATGCTAACGAGAGTGAGGAATCCCTGATAAACAAGGTGACTCATTGGATTCGCCATGTGAGGGGCTGCCGATCGGTGATTAGAGATGACATTCTACGAGCACGGGGGTGTTCCTTTCCAAATTACCATCTGGACAATATAGAGATCACTCTTAAGGGAGTTGATCTGGCGGAAAACCTCCTTGCTCTGGAATTTCGCACATGCCCCCCCGATGTATCCTCCATTCAACTTAGACACCTTCCTATATACAAGCAGGATGGGCTACCAATCCTACAGTCATTGACACACCAGGCAGATATCACTTCTCTCGAGGCCATAGATTGACTAAAGGACTCAGCACCCCTCGGCTCTCCCCCATTGACCGCAGAGCTTAATCCGAGCTGCAGCCATGTAGAAAGTTCGTTTGTCACTTCGGCCCTTTCTGAGTCACAAAGCGGCATCTGGGATGGCATAAACCATAAACTTCCAGACAACAATTCTTTGCACTTGGGTTTGCAAGAACTAGTTGCCACCCAATCCGTCACTGATGTTCGTGCGCTAAATGTTGTTATTAACTCTGCAGCCAAACATCAATTGAAGATAGTGTCATGGAACGTGGCGGGTTTAACTAGTAAAATCCAGTTACCCCACTGGAATGAATTTGTGGGCGAATTCGACATCTGCCTTTTTCAGGAGACGTGGAGTTTGGTTCCACTTTATAAGGCAGGCTACACTTGCTTTCACATACCTGCAATTTCCATCGGAAGAGGGCGACCATCAGGTGGGTTGATTGCTTGGGTTAGCATAGCTTTAGATTGTCGAATTACGCTACAATCCACCGCAAGCCCAGATATTCTGTGGCTAAGTATTAGAGGGCCTAGGGGTGGACTCCAGATGGAACTTTTCAATGTCTATGCAAGAGGAACAAAGGGTGGTAGAGCCTCGGCTACCATTTCAGCATTAGATGAATGCTTATCAAATTGCCCTCCCCAAGCACGAGTAGTAGTTGCGGGAGACTTCAACTGCACCTACGAACCACTTGCAATCGAGGATCTATCGGGAGCAGAAGACCAAGATAACAAATGGGCGGTACCCCAACTTGATCTCCCCATAATCAAAAGATGGACACAACAAGTGCTCCAACTTAATGCCATCACCATGGAGCACGGTCTAAGGGCAACAAATGGAAGGTCGCCATCTGATAAGCAAGGTGCTAATACCTACAATAGAGTCTGTTGTCCATCTAGAATTGATTACATCCTCCTAGATGTCAAACTGTGGAGGAATCTGCTGGATATGTTAGTGGGCTCGACAACAGAGAGCGACCATAATCCCTTGTGCCTGACTCTTAAGCACCTGTGGGAGGCAACCCACCAACAGTCAACTACTATATCCCAGACAATAACTAGAGATATAGTTCCTTCCAATTGTAAAAAATTTCTGAAATGGAAAAGGGTAAATCTAAGCGAAGCTAAGACCACTGGTATTAAGCACGAGCTTATTTTAGGCATAGATAAGCTTCAACTGGCAGTTAATAGCGAAAATAGATCAACAATCATCCAAAGGGCTCATGCTCACACTGTTGCCCAAATAAGCTCGTACTTTCAAACCCAAGGCATGAGCAAAAAACCACGTAGCACCACCAAGGACCCTTATTCCTGGTACAACAAAGATTGTAGGGCCCAAAGATCAATTCTGGCCAAAGCCATCAGAGAGAAAAATCAGCCGCTCATAAAATCGGCCAGAAAATCTTACCGAGTAGCCCAGCGCGAGGCCAAGGCAAGCTGGGATGAGTCACGTTGGGCACAATTGGAGGGGGCGTGTGTATCTAAAGATAATAATTTGTTCTGGAAAATAGTAACCTTGGGGAGCAGGACAGGTGCTCGCTCACCCCCAAACTTTATTACTAGCCAGGCTTGGTTTGATCATTTCAAAGGCCTATATTCAGCAGAGGAGGTGACCATGGAAGGGGAAGTAGGCGATGCAAATGGGTGCATGGTGGAAGAAGAATGTTTTACTTTATTGGAGGTAGAAGCAGCAATAAGTAGAATTGTTCCCTCAAAAGCTGCAGGACCGGATGGCTTGCCAGGCGACTTGTTTCTAGCAGATCCCGAGCATTGGGCTCAATACATTTTATTACTAGCTAATGCTATAGCTGACGGTATGTCAGTCCCAGCGTCCTGGAAGAGTGCTGAAGTAGTCCCTATATTCAAGAAAGGTGCCAGGGACAACCCCGCCAACTACAGACCGATTAGTTTAATAGACGCCATGCAGAAGGTCTTTGGCCGGATGCTTCTACACAGGATACAGGCATGGATAGAGGAGAAGAATGTCCTCTCTCAGTTCCAGGCCGGGTTTAGATCAAAGACCGGGACTATGGACCAAATATTTCGACTTCTCCTCATCCATTGGAAGGTAGTTGTGCTATGCAAGGGCAGTCTTTACCTTGCTTTTATAGACTTGAAGACTGCCTTTGACCTGGTTCCTAGATCCAAATTGTGGGCAACTCTTGGCGGGATGGGCATCTCCCCGTTCATTCTTAAATTACTAACTCGACTCCATGAGGGGAACGTTGCCCAGGTCAGGTGAGGGGATCAGGGCCAAACAACTGAGCGCATCCCTGTCAATAGAGGGGTTCGACAGGGATGCGTCCTGGCACCAACTCTGTTTTCCCTATACGTGAATGGGGTAGTCGATTTTCTTCTGGAGGAGCCAGCTGATTCGCCTACCTTAGGAGGCAAAAAGATACCAACCCTGTTATTCGCAGATGATACCCTGCTGATATCTAAGACCCCAGCGGGGCTACAGCGACTTATCAATAGATTCCAACTTTTCTGCGATAACATGGGATTGGTCATAAATAGCTCCAAAACAAAATTTATGGCTTTCAATTGCCACAGATCTTACAAAAGTGGCCCGCTGCTGGGTGGCGTTCCCCTCGAAAAGGTGAATAGTTTTGATTATCTGGGTGTGAGGTTTTCCGAAAAAATTTCTTAGAAACCACACATTGCCAAGATGTTGCTGGGACATAAAAGGATAACTGGACCAATTGGCAAAGAACATCGCCTTTCGCACACTAGGCCCATTGCACCAGCACTTCAAATCTATAACTTGAAAGCAGTCAACTCTGCTCTTTATGGAGCTGAACTTTGGGGGTTTGAGAAATTAGATGCGCTTTCAAGATCTGAACATAAATTCCTGAGAGACCTGGTTATGGCACCCAAATATGTCCCCCTTGCTCCCCTATTGTTGGATATGGGCAGGCGGCCATTGGGCGACATAGCTAGGTTGCGCCCTCTGCTCTTTTGGGCACGTATCAGAAGGACTCCTGAACTTTCTTCCTACGCAGAAGCTATGACTGAGATTGTTAGCTTGGATACAGGCGGGAAAATAGGCTGGCTTGCCAGCATTAAAAAAATGCTGTCAATAATGGGTCTCCAGGGCTGTTGGGCGGGCCAAGCTCCTCCAAGGAAAGAGGAACTCAAACTCCTATACTGGGAATGGGTGGACCTACGAGAAAACTGTAATTCTAATGTAGGCAAACTTACACTAGAATTTTATTCCCACAAACAAATTAGTCATCTTGAGCCCTTCCTTGACACAATCAAAGTCCCAAGAGACAGAACACTATATATTCATTTTAGGCTTGGATCTCTCCCTGTTCGCGAGGCGACAGCAAAGTGGAGCCCAAGTAAGGAGAAAAATTGCCCATTTTGTAAGGCTCCGACCGAAACCATTGCCCACCTAATGTTCGCTTGCCCGGCGTACAAATTACCACGGGCAAAATGGTTGAAACCACTTTGTCGACAACTGGGCACACGCGATTATCACACAGCAATACGTATCTTAAGATCTGATTGTAGGCCGTTTTACGCATGCTGTGTGGCGAAATTTCTCGGTCAGGCTTGGCTTATAAGGTGCAGGGAGCTTACAAGAATGACACAGTTTTAACAGAAAGCAGACTAGTGGGGAGCCCAAAGTTCCACATATAGAACTGTTGAATCTATTTTGCACAAGTATTCCATTTGTTAAATTATATGCAAATACCGAAGGTGAAAATAATGTTTTTTATAGAAATTTTATGTACTTTCATTCCAGTTTCAACGTCGACATGTATTGAATAACTTAAAACAAATTGTGTACACATTAACTATTTTATTTTTTTAATAATCTTTTTATCCTTGTAAATATGACATTGGCTTTGCACTACAATTCCAACTGTATATTTGTTTGCAGTGACATTTATGCAAATCATTGATGTCACAACCTTGTATTTTACCTCTAAAGAATATTAATGTGTTTTTATTGTAAAATGCAGCTTTTATGACACTCTTGTCGAAATAAAGCTATATTGATTGATTGATATATGCTATATATTCAGGATAACCACTGACTATGTCCAATAGTTCTGATTAAATTAATTGTATACAAATGTATCTTATATGGATATCCCAAAATCTGGAATGGTTCTAGTCCTCAGCGACTCACGTTTGACTACCCTGCATTTGACAGACAGTAGTTTGAATTTGGTTAACCAATTCTACAGAGGGAACAGTCTACCACCAGATTGTGCCTGTGATCCTCCTCGCTTCTGCCGCGAGTTCGTGCAAGCCCACTGCTCCGTTTTTTTCTCCCTTCCGCCTGTTTGCCGCTTTTTCTCCACTTTTCTCCACTTTCTCATTCTTTTTTATTCTGCACCCCTATTGCTCTATTTGTCCTTTCTGCCTCTTTTGCTCCTTTCTCCCTTTCTCCGCATCCTCCCCCTGCTGCGTCCCTTGTGGCCCGCCCCCCTCGCTCGCCCATTCGCCCCCCGCCTCCCCTTCTTAATGGCGGCCGCTGCGCGGCCGCGCTGCTGGTGCGCCGAAGGCGTGCCTAAGGCAAGCCCGTCTGCGCCCATCTGTGCCTGGACCGCACCCAGCGCCAGACCCCCTGGTCCCTGCGAGCGCCACGACACCCGACGCCGCTATGACGCCAACCTCCTCCACGCACTCAACCCCGGCCGACCAACCACCTGCTTCCAGGCCACCCCGAAGCTCACCCACGGACCCTTTACCTGCTGAAACTGCAGCTTCACCAGCCAGCGAAGACCTGCACGTCCTGCCCCTCCCACCAGGGCAGGCCACAACCACCTCAGATGCATACTACTCAACACCCGCTCAGTCCACAAACACGCCATCGAACTCTGGGACCTTCTCGACTCATCCTCCCCGGACGTCGCCTTCCTGACGGAAACCTGGCTGAACCCCTCATCGGCACCCGACGTTGCCATAGCCATTCCGGATGGCTACAAGATCACCCGCAGGGACCGCACCAACAGACCGTCCACAAGAATACCCTCAGAATCTCGACCAGCACCGAAGACACCCTCAGCACCGCCGAACACCTGCACTTCCAGATCCACATCGATCCCAACACCACCCTCAGAGGAACCCTCGTCTACAGACCCCCCGGACCCCGGCCACAGTTCAGCGACTCCATCACCGACATCATCAGCTCGCACGCCTTGGCCTCCACAGACTGCATCCTCCTCGGAGACCTGAACTTCCACCTCGAGAACACCAACGACAGCAACTCCACCACCCTGCTCGACAACCTCGCCAACGTCGGACTCAAACAGCTCATCACGACACCCACCCACTCCGCCGGACACACACTCGACCCCATTTTTTCCGCCAGCAACCACGTCACCTTCAGCCACACCACCGAACTCCACTGGACCGACCACCGCTGCATCCACTTCTCCTTCGAGAAAAACACCGCACACAACCACCTGCAACGAATCCCCCACCGCAGCTGGCACAAGGTCACCGAAGACCAGCTAATCACCACCCTCGCCCGAGACCCACCAACGGATCACACCGACACCAACACAGCCGCCCGTAACCTCAGGCAATGGATCGACGACTGCGCCAACACTCTCGCCCCAATCAAGAAACCCTCAAACAGACGCACCGACAGAAGGGCCATCTGGTTCACCACCGACCTCCAGGCATCCAAGCAGACCTGCCGAAGACTCGAGAAGAAGTGGCGCCACGAACAGACACCGGACAACCACGCGGCCCTCAAGAACGCCAGCCGCAGGCACCACCTACTCATTCGAACCGCCAAAAGGACCTCCTTCAAGGAACGTATCGACAACAACGCACACAACAGCAAAGAGCTCTTCAACATTGTAAAGGAACTCCCCCAGCTCCAGCTCTAACGACATCCCGCCGTCACAAAACCTTTGCGACTCTCTATCCACCTTCTTCCACCGCAAGATCATAGACATCTACGACAGCTTCAACACTCAGACCCCCCTGACAGCCGCCGACGCCTCTGACCCACTGCCCCCAGCCACACCGGCCTCCTACTCTCCTGGAACCACGTCAACGACGAAGACACCATCAAAACCATGAACACCATCCACTCCGGCTCACCGTCAGACCCCTGCCCTCACCACATCTTCAACAAAGCGAGCTCCATCATCGCACCCCAACTACGGAAGATCTTCAACAGCTCCTTCGAGACTGCCACCTTCCCGGAGAGCTGGAAACACGCCGAGATCAACGCCCTACTCAAGAAACCCAAGGCAGACCCAAAGGACCTCAAGAACCTCCGGCCCATCTCCCTGTTCCCGTTCCCGGCGAAAGGCATCGAGAAGATCGTCAACAGACAACTGGCCCGCTTCCTCAAAGAGAACAACACCCTGGACTCGTCCCAATCCGGATTCCGCAGCAACCACAGCACCGAAACCGCCCTCATCGCCGCCACCGATGACATCAGGACCCTGCTGGACAACGGCGAAACCGTGGACCTCATCCTCCTAGACCTCTTGGCCGCCTTCGACACCATCTGCCACCACACCCTACGCACACGCCTCCACAACGCAGGGATCCGCGACAAAGCCCTGGACTGGATCACCTCCATCCTCACCGACAGAACCCAGAGAGTCTGCCTCCCTCCATTCCGATCCGAATCCACCAAGATCACCTGCGGCGTACCCCAAGGATCATCCCTCAGCCCGACCCTTTTCAACGTCTACATGACACCGCTCGCCAACATCGTCCGATCGCACGACCTCAACATCGTCTCATACGCCGACGACACCCAGCTGATCCTCTTCCTCAACAAGGACCCCGCCACCGCCAAAACCAACTTCCACGAAGGAATGAAGGCAGTCGCCGAATGGATGAAGAACAGTCGCCTGAAACTGAACTCGGACAAGACGGAGGTCCTCATCCTCAGCTCCACCCCCTCCGCCTGGGACGACTCCTGGTTGCCGGCCTCGCTGGGAGCTGCGCCGACACCCACAGACCACGCACGCAACCTGGGGTTCATCCTGGACTCATCACTGTCAATGACCCAGCAAGTCAACGCCGTCTCCTCCTCCTGCTTCAACACCCTCCGCATGCTTCGCAAGATCTACAGATGGATCCCCACCAGAACCAGAAGGACGGTCACCCAGGCCCTCGTCACCAGCAGGCTGGACTACGGCAACGCCCTCTACGCGGGAACCACGGCCAAACTCCAGAAAAGACTTCAACGCATACAGAACGCCTCTGCACGCCTCGTCCTCGACATCCCCCACCACAGCCACATCACTGCCCACCTGAGAGAGCTGCACTGGCTCCCCGTCAACAAGAGGATCACCTTCAAGCTCCTCACCCACGCTCACAAAGCACTCCACGACGCCGGACCTACATACCTCAACAAACGACTCACCTTCTACACTCCCAACCGCCAGCTTCGCTCCGCTGACCTCGCCCTCGCCACCGTTCCACGCATACACCGAACAACCACCGGCGGCAGATCCTTCTCCCACCTCGCCGCCAAGACATGGAACACCCTCCCTAGCCACCTGCGACAGGCCCAGGACCTGCTGACCTTCAGGAGACTTCTCAAGACCTGGCTGTTCGAGCAGTAGCAGCTCCCCCCCCCCCCCAGCGCCTTGAGACCCTCGCAGGTGAGTAGTGCGCTCTACAAATGCTTGATTGATTGATTGATTGCTGAAAGGTTTGTATTTTGAGGCAAGAAGGACACAACTTTAACAAAGAATGGCAAGCCAGGATGCTGATAAGGAGTCTGGGGAGAGAAAAAGAAAATGTAAATTTTCTGAAAAGGATATAGAAATCCTTACAGAGGAATGGTGCTATCACCATGTACAGCTCTTTGGCAAAGCTTCTAAGACGGTCCCTGAGGCCCAAAAAAAGAAAATCTGGCTGGACATGCAGGCCCAAATAAATGTAGTTGGAGTGGCACAGCAGTCAGTGGATGAAATCCGCAAAAGTTGGTATGACCTCAGGTCAAGGACGCAAAAAAAGGTGGGCACTCGCCAGTGTCACAGTCGTGACAGGAGGAGGACCTTTCACAGTACAACCACCCACAGCCACAGAAATGCTAGTTGAAGGCACCCTTAAGCCAGAGGCAGTTGGCGGATTTAAGCACATAGACAGCTCAACAGCAGGATCAAACCCAAGTAAGTGCATCTTGTTCAGTGTCCTTCATTAAAAATCTAATATGTATTTAGACACATGTATAGTTGGCATTCACTGCTGCCATACAGTGCATTATGGGACATGTAGTAAATTGAACATATAGTAAATTGAACATAGTCTGTTTTAGATACATTTTATTGTGCTGAACCAACAAATAAATGTATGTCAATACAAATCAAACACGAAAAAAATTAACTGTAAGTTTCTTCTGCACCACAGACAACGCTGCACACTACACAGAAGGGGCTGAGTCTCAGGGAGGTGATGTTACTCATATGGATGAGGACGATCAAAATGAGACATACTTGAACCCTCAACATCACATAGGCACACCAGTAGTGCTGTATGTGCACCTCAACCTGCATCAGCAGAGGTTGCTGGTCAAGAACAGCCAAGCATAGACTTAGCTCCTGTAGTGAGACCACGCCAGCAGCACCTTCTGGGACATGGTAAACCATGATGTAGGCCAAGATCTGTCTCACAATCAATCCCGTCCAATCCACAAGCAGTTGACAACACCCAGGTGTTTAGAGGCATTGAAAACTCCATGTTACAAGTTCAACGCCTGCAACAAAAACAAACAAAAATCATAAACAGGAAGTTACAGACCATGCAACAAACAACGACCTTTGGATTTGGCAATGTCTCCAGACAATTGGCAGAACATCAAAAACAAATGGACATCAAGATGGACAGCATGACAGTTGCAATAGAAATGTTGTGTGTCCAACACACTGACATAAACAAAAAAGCGCCAGGAGAAGCAATGTTACCAGAATGGACACTCTAAGCCGTTCAGTTGGCAGATTGGCACATGCCACAACTACCTTATGTAGGAGGACAGTTAATACCCAAGTTGAAATGGGCCACTTTAGTGGCAACGTAGCAAGGAGTTTGCAACTCATGACAACAGCCTTTGACTCATTGCAAGCTGATTGCATTGAAAGTGGCACAGCTGGTGACGGTCCGGGAGCGAAGGACTGCTCTAACATCAGTAGCGTATCCACTACGGATGCCATATCCCAAAGACGCAGCAGCAGCTGAACACATGCTGCCGCACATTATGAGAGTACACCATAAGGCTGTAGGGGCAGAAAGTATTGATGTTGTTTTTTTTGTGTGTTTCTCATATTTGATAATGGTTATATCTGGTGGATTAACCAGCATTGCATAATTTGCTAAATCTTTGTTTGTTAATGAAGAAATTAACATACATACCAGTCATTAAAGGAATTTTGCTTTCAAGCATCAACAACTTTCTGATTTTAACATATTCAAATGCATTATAACTGTTGACTTACCTTCCAAAATAATTGTTGCCAATGTGGTCCTGTCGAAGTCTTCCCTCCACTGAACGCCTTTCTTCTGGTTGCTGCTGTGTTGGAGGTGCAATATCGCCATCTTAAGACTCATAGTCTAACACTGTGATGTGTAGTCCTCTCCTGGTGGCAATGTTTTGCAGCATTGCACAAGTTGCTATATTTTTGCATGATGTTTCTGGTGCATACTGTAGTACTCTTATGTAAACACCGAAATCTGTTTTTCAACAGGCCAAAAGTCTGCTCAATTACCACTCTGGTGCATTTATGTGCAACATTGTAGTGCTGCTCAATGGGGTTATTTGGTGAAAGGTATGGTGTCAGGGTCATAAGGCATATGCACTGTCACCTGTGGAAGACATGCACATGAGTGTCTAGTCACAACATGAAGGTCACGATACAGTGGAGAGGTGTGGTGCAGCGGCCAGGGCAGCTGACTTCGGAGCACAGGGTTCACGGTTCGATCCCCGCTCCAGCAGCAGCTCAGCACCATGTGACTCTGGGCAATAGCTCACTTAATTTCCACAACAGCACCTTGAGACCCGTAAGGGTGAGTAGCTGCGCTATATAAAAACGGACTTACATTTTATATATATATATATATATATATATACAACTCTTCACACATTGCAGTACGCTGTGCTACCTAATAGATATCCATCATGAAACTCCCCATAGTCCAGCTGTCGGGAGATGCCACTGTGCCTGACCATGAATGAATCATGGGTGCTTCTGGGGTACTGTGATACAATGTCAGTAATGATGTTGTATGCGTTACACTCCACTTCTATATTAAGTAAATGTGTGTTTTTGCAGTTTTGGAAAATATATTCTAGGTGCGATGGTGGACATATGGCCACATGTGTACCATCCACACACCCTACCGCATGCTGAAGTCCTATAGAAATCCAATTTTGTGGCTTGGATTTCAGTGGCATTTCTGGGTAGATAGATGTATTGCTTGATATTTATTAACATGGCATCAAGGAATGTGCGAGAAAAATGTGACAATGCACTCTGACACACACAACCAGCAACAGCAATGACACCCTGGTAACTACCAGATGCTAACAGGTGTAGTGATCAAAGCATCTTCACATGTGTGAGGATGGAATGACTGTGCAGTGTGTTGCTTTCAAAGTGTGGTCTCAGGAGTGCAATGAGATCTAAAATTACAGCATTACTCAGTCTGTATTTGTCAAAGATGGTCACCCATTTTCTGAATATCCTCTCGTGTCCGCTCCTCCCCAGCTGAGGCAAAATCCTCATTTGTGCTGCCTTGCATTACTCAAGATTTATCCAGCCGCTCAGGTCCATGTAAGGTGGCCTTGCGTGACTTGGTGAATCTTATTTTAAATTTTGCATCACTCTGTGTTCCCTTTCGTGGCGCAGGGCGAGGCAAAACCTTCCATACATTTGGCCCATACTTCTCTCCAAATGAGCTCAGAAGTAACCATGAAGTAACAGGTTTGCTATATAAATCCAATAAAACAAAGAAAGAAACATTAGTACAGAACTGAAATAAGCAATATTTGACTAATTATTAAAAACAGTCATGGCGCATTTAGAGCTACTGAAATCTTGATTTAGCTAACTGTTCAATAAAGAAGAAACTGGACAAGCTGGGCATAGCTATTAGGAGATCCTCCAATCAAAGCAAAACATTAATTTGTAATGGTTTTAAATTAATATTTCATACTTTAAATAAGTTTTTAGATGGGATAACTGCACTATGTTTATCACAGAACTGGTCGGGTTATAAAATTCCCTGTGAGCAGTGACCTGAGACACGTGGAGATTAGGGCATCCAGGAATGTGAGACAATACAGATCTACAGGGAAACTACAGGGTACCTTCGGACAGAAAGGATAGCTGTCGGGCAGATGGTGGGGGGACACTTAGCATTTAAGATCCATGAGCGAAGGCACTCGTGCTCACTTTGTCTCAGAGAGATACACAGAATAAATGGTGGGGACGTTTTTCAATAAGCATTTATTGAACCAGCGTCATTCTAGTGTAAAATAGGTGTGCTGAAACAACCATAAGACAGAAACAGATGTAAATTATTATAAGCACCAACAGAGTAAAAGGATGGTAGATTTCTACCATAGTGCTAAAACAATGAATACAGGCAGGTATAAAAATACATGACAGTAAAAATGTGTACTCCTACTGATGGAGCAAGGTCTCGTAAGAAAGAGACTTGCTCGGAGGCAATCCTCTCGTTTAACTCATTAACAAGTTACTAACCATGTTTTGTGAATAATTAATACGCACCACATGAACACGCGGGATAGTGAAGCTTGCCTATGTGTGTACTAATGTGGATAACAATGAAGACGGACTAAAACCGCTTTAAACGGGAAAAACTGTTGTGCGCATGCGTCAACTGCATCTACGCAGTATGACGAGATAATGCTTGGAGGGAAATTCTAGCGCATGAGCAGAAGACACTAAAATGGAGTCTTGAAGACTCGCGTGCATGGCATCTGCTTAGCTGAAACGAAAATAGGCTATTTTACTAATGCTAATGCGGGGAAAGTATTAATAAGAAAAGGGAAACAGAGTAGAAGTGGGTGGTATACAGTGAGACCATTTATTTTGTGAAAGTAACATTTGTCTTTTGACTTTATTATTAGTGCACATTTGGGCCTCTCTTGTATAACCGGACTGGATGAAATGACGCAATGCCTGCGCATGCTCACTGAATGAAGCCATCAAGGTCAATGACAGAACACTTGAACGGAAGCCAAATTGGAGTGCCATACCCTGGGAACGGATGGTGAAAAGTTCAGCAATGAGATGTTCTATTCTTCGTAGTGTTATTAATGTTTCAAAATAGATACATGTAGTGGATGGTAATAAAGTTTTGAATAAAAATTAAGGGGATGGGTTTGCGAACAATGGTTTAACAGAATAAAGTGACATGTAAGCATGGTGTGATGATCCTCCCCCCTTGCCTGACCAATTAGATTTCGTATTTTTACGATATTTAAACTTTAGTGGGTGGAACATGAGGAAACAAAGGTATAACTAAGGTAGCTTTAGTTAGTTATTTAGGAGAAGATGATGCGGCAGAGCTCGGGATGCTGTCTGGGAGTCGGGGATGCTGTTGCTGGGAGAGATGTTGTGAGATGCTGATGAAGAACTGAATGCAGAATCTGAAGCAGAACTTAGTATCCTAATTAATTGGGTTAGATCAGAAGAGCGCGGAAGAATCTCGAGGAGGAAGAGAGTGTCAGAGAGGGGTGCGGCGCAATCGTCGGTATTCTAGAGAGGTCAACTATCCTGTCCTGAATCCTGTCCTGAAGTCTTTGTCTCCAGACCTATCCTGGGGACCCTCACCAGCCCTTTGGCCAGGGGGTTGGTCTTTCACACCATTCTTGGTAAATATATTTTCATGTATTTTGTAGATGTTCTTTTCTCTCTGTCCTCTCCCTTTCTGAGCATTTGTTATTGTATGAGTCCGAAGTATGATTGATGTTTAATCAACTGAATTTTCTCTCCTAAGAATGATGGTGACTGCACTGTAATTTTGAGATGGTTCACATGCATTTAATTTAGATAAAGATTTTAAATCTTCCTGAGTCTGTGATTATTTACTTCAAAATAAAAGAATAATTAAGGGTTATGTTAATTATCACCATCAATTAGTTCAACTAATGGTCCATCGACCAGAGGAAAGAACTTTTTGATCAGTGAAAGGTTAGTTAGGAAAGTTAAATAACTAATCCTGAGAAATATAAAACTTTAAACCACTCCAGCGGTTTTACTCAACTTGTGTGTATGAAATAAAATTTATATGGGCCCAGGTGAGTATATGGTAGTGGAGTATCTGTTGTTGGTATACCGCTGGATCAGTTTTCTGGTAGCAGAGTTATGGTTATTATTGACTAGTTTGGTGATAAATATTGATTATTGATTTATGTTTAACAAAAAAAGTTAGTGTCTTGTTTTATGTTGTCCAGAATCCCGGGAAAATGAATAGCGGGTGGTGACAGAAGCCACACTGCAGTGAGGTTACTCGTCTGTTGGAATACTGAGAAGCTACGTAGAGCTGGCAGTATTAAACTAGGGACTATTTCGTATAAAAGTAGAGTGCGAACGATAGCAAAAGGGGTTCGCTGGTGAAACTTTGGTCTCATTTCCCAATACGGGTGACACTGGAGAAGTAACAGGTTCTCCTGAGCCTGAATGAAGAGTAAACAGGGGTTTTTACTCGCAGTAGAAGAAGAGTAATTTCTGAAACTCAAGAATAAATTGAAATCTATCCTTTTGTTTAGTGGAACAGACAGAGTAGCGAATATTTTTATGTTGTTATTAACAAAGAATTTAATGAAAAGTATTAAGAAATAAGTTTTCGTATTACCTTGTGAAGGGAGGGTCAGTTGCCGGAGTTATACTGACGTCACAGAGAGCCGCACTGGGATTGGTTGAAGCAGCGGGCGTGAGACAGAAGCAGATTGTAAAGGAGGGGTCAGTAGTGAGGAGTAATACTGACGTCACAAAAGGCCACGCTGGCATTGGTCAGACCACGAGCGTGAGCCTGAGTCTGATTGCTTGATAGATAGAAGTCGCGCTAGGATTTGTCAGAAAAGAATTGTATGTTGAGTCCTGATTTGACTGCGGGTGTGAGTCGTGCTGACATAGGACGCGACGTAGGTAATAGAGCTAGAAGATATACGGAAGACTTTTTCCTATATCGACCGTCTGAAATGTTCGGAAGACCAAAGAAAATGACATTAATGAAGAAAATAAAAAATTTCTTTAAGAAAGACAAGCCTGTAATGACTAGAGAGGGAATTCCTATTCCGCCACCTAAAACACCTGCTTCCTTTGTGATGATGGAGAAAGGATATCACACGTGTGTATGGTTGGAAAATTGGATAGAGTATACTAAAGGTGATGGAGTTTTAGCTTTTCTGGAGCATGGTACTTTTAATTTAAAGATACTTCAGAATTTGAGAGATCGAATGAATATGCTAGAACCGAATCCTAGAATGACACAGTATGAAGCTTTGGAAGAATGGGAAATTGAGGCATTTGATCGTGAAAAATACAGAAGTGGTCGGAGATTTAGAGGATTTTTACCTAGATATCCGTATGAGTCAAGTGGAGATCAAATGAAGCGTTGGAGAAGAGCTGTGGTGACCGAGGGTTTATATCCAGTAATAATGGCTGAAGAAAAAGTTAGGAGGAAAGTGTAAGGAAAAAACGAAACACATGAATACGACAGGATATGGCGAATCAGATGATGAATTATTAGAGGATATTTTGATTAAAAACCCTCCACTGTACCAAGAAGCACCTAGTAAGGTTACCTCGAGTGCACCAGTGATAGGAATGCCTTTAATCCCACAAATTTTGCATGATGCATCACTTAATAGGGTATTGCAGGATAATGAGAGAGAAGCTTTAAATAAAACTAGAGAAGAATTAGTTCAGAAAGTAAACCAATTGAATTTAAATGCCGAAGCTTTGACAGTACCAGTGACTATTGGTCCTGTAATCCCATTATATGGAGATAAAAAGACTTGTCAGAAACCTCAAACTGTGACAGTTCCGTTAACTAGTCCCAGAAAAGAAGTAATAATTATGGATGATCAGGCCAGTGAAAGTGAATCAATTATTTCATTAATGGATCTCCCGAATGTAGAACCTTTAACTGAAACTCCGAAAAGAATTACACCTACAAATTTGAGAGAAAAGAGATCTTTGGTTCCTATAGGAACTGGAGGTTCAACAGTAGTTACCCCTGAAGATATAGAGAGATGGGCACAGGAAATCGATAATCGAAACCCACAACCAAAGATTCTAGATATCAGTAGATTGAAAGTAGAGTTGGAAGAAATGATAACTGGCAATGTGAGCATAGAAAGACTGAGCGTTTATAATGATGAGGAGTTCTTATTTTTATGTAAGAGTATAACCAGAAGAGCAAGAGTATTTCATGAGAAATTAACAGAAGTTGCCTCAGAGATTGGAATAGATATAAGGAAATCAAAATAATTGCAGAAACCATATTGAGTAGATTTTACTGACAAAGATTTAGAAAGTGTAAATGCTTCTGGTAAGAGACTACAGATAAAAGAGTTGATGAATATTTTGCGAAAATGGGGAGACATTGACAAATGGAGAATTAGGTGGATAAGAAAGAAAGAGGAAGTACAAGCAAGAGAAGCATCAGCTGCATTTCCAGTGAGAGAATCAGATAAGGTTGAGAAAATGTGTCCAATGAGAGAAGTTCCTGGTGGTGGATATGTTCATTTCCCTTGGAGTAGACAAGATATTTTGTCATTTACGAATGATTTCCCCAGATTGAGAGAAAAACCAGTTGAATGGTATAAACAGGTGGAAAGATTTGTGAAGGTTTCAAAGGTTCTATTGAAAGATCTGGATGGTTTATTTGACATTGTGGTACCTGCTGATTTATGGACAGAGTGTAAGATCACAATTGATTGGCCAAGTGAGGAGTATGCCAGAGACTCCAAAACAGGAGCACCCTCAGAGGAGGTGATGAAGAAATATCATCAAGTAATTACTTTCCTGAAAGGGAAAATCCCTCCTAAAGAGACAGATTGGGTAAAGATAGACAGAACAACTAAAGAGCCAAATGAGTCCGTACATGCATATTATGAGCGGTTGTTACAAGTGTTTAAACAGTATAGTGGTTTTGAGAACATTTGTGACAAGGATATGGGACATTTTGTATATCGGTTTGTGTATGGTCTAAAACCGGAGATTAGTCAGATGATTCAGCAGCACATGTTGTGCTGGCAGAGCAAGACAGTTGATGAAATTTTGAAATATGCTAAGTATTGTGGAGACAACATAGAAGCAAGGTGTAGAAAGCTAAAAGAGAAAATGATGTGGGCACAAGTAAAATTAGCAGAACAACAGGAGAATAATTCAAATATTCAGACTGATAATCAGGTGAAAGAGCAGAGTCAGAATGATCAAGTGGCGAATGGTAGTAAAGTAAGAGGACGAATGAATAGAGAGGAAGCGAAGAAGAAGTTTCCTTGTCATGCGTGCGGAACGCTTGGACATTGGAAGAACGAGTGTAAGAGTATTCAGAATAATAATGGGCCAAATCAAAATTTAATTCCACAGATGCAGAATGAAGTACTTATGAGTCAGCCGCAGCAGGTAGTTACTCCACAGTATCAGGTGCCATCAGCTCCTATGCCAAACTTTGTGAACCCTCAAAAATACAGTGCGAACACCGGATTTCACGGAGAAAGTGGTAAGAATAACAGAGTGGTTACACAATATTTTTTGCAGAATGATGAAGAAAATTCGGACTATGTGCAATGACGGTGCCTGAGGGGGGAGGAAGAGGAGTGCGTGCTTGGCGCATCCTTGCCGGTAGATCAGTCAGGTCCATTTGTTGATGGGAAAGTTGAAGGTAATGACATCACTTTTCTATTAGATACTGGTGCTACCCGGTCTACTGTGAGAACACCAGACATCCCAAACCTACCCCTCTCGGGAGAATCTATCCAAGTTGTAGGAGTGTCAAATCAACAGATTAGAACCCCAATTACAAAACCAATGGAGGTACATATCGGAGTTTTTAAAGAAATGCATCGGTTTGTAGTTTGCGATTCCAGTCCAGTAAATCTGTTGGGAAGAGATCTACTGTGCAAAATGAATTGCACAATCTATTGTACACCAGATGGTGTCGCTTTCCAAACCCCTGATGAAGATGTAATATATAAAATGATGCTAGCTAAGCAAGGTACAGAAGTAGATGAGATGTTTTCATTGATGACTGAAAGTGAATTGCTGGAAGAGTTGAGAACCACAGTGAACCCAGAAGTGTGGGATTTTACAGGAAAGGACATTGGGCTGATGTCAGATGTAGATCCAGTTAAAGTGACGGTGAAAGAAGGTGCAGTTTATCCAAACACACGACAGTACAAAATTAGTCCAGAAGTGAAAGCAGGAATTGCCCCAGAAATTGACCAAATGATTAAACAAGGCATTTTAAAAGAAATAATGGGTTGTCCTTGTAATTCGCCAATAACGGGACTCAAAAAGCCTAGCGGAAAATACAGGATAGTACAGGATTTGAGAAAGATAAACAAAATTGTAGTGCCTTGTTGCCCAGTAGTGCCAAACCCAGCGGTGATCCTTTATCAGATACCCTGGAATGCAGGTTGGTTTACAGTAATTGATTTGTGCCAGGCATTCTTTTCTATTCCTTTGCACCCAGACAGCCAGTATCTTTTCGCCTTCCGGTTTGAAGATCGTATTTTGGCATGGTGCCGAGTTCCTCAAGGGTACACATAGAGTCCCTCAATTTTCAATCAGATACTGAAAAAGTGTCTGGAGTCATTAGTTATGCCCGGGAAATCAGTTCTGGTTCAGTACATTGATGACCTATTGGTGGCATCAAAAACACGAGAAGATTGTGTCACCGACACAATTGCATTACTGAACCATTTGGCCGAAGGAGGACACAAAGTGTCTCCTGAAAAATTGCAGTTCTGTCAACAAGAAGTTAGATATTTAGGGCATAAAATAGAAAGAGGAGTTAGAAAAGTGACACCGGAAAGAATAAAAATAATCAAAGAAATGCAGCTACCTCAGACACAAAAGGAGATGAGAATGTTTCTGGGAGTGGTTGGATACTGTAGGCAGTGGAGCAATAGCTTCTCCATGCTAGCAAAGCCATTGATACAATTAACTTGGAAAAGAGCGAAAGATCCCATCGATTGGAGTGATGAATGTTTGGAAGCCTTTGTGAAACTACGAAATTGTCTATGTGAGGACCCTGCCTTGGGCATGCCTGATTATTCAAAATAATTTGCGTTGTTTTGTTGTGAGAGAGAAAATTGTGCACTTTCAGTTTTAACACAGAGACATGGACTGAGCCGACATCCAGTGGCGTATTTCTCTGCCACCTTGGATCCAGTGGTTTCAGCCTTACCTGGCTGCTTAAAAGCAGTAGCTGCTACCTGTATGAGTCTGGAGCAAAGTGAGTCAATAGTGATGGGACATCCTGTAAAAGTTTACGTTCCCCACTCAGTTGAGATTCTTTTGACAACAACGAGAACACAATATCTCACTCCTAGTCGGCTGACTAAGTATGAAAGGGTGATTTTGGGAGCAGAAAATGTGACAGTGATAAGATGTACGATAATGAATCCTGCCACATTATTGCCAGATCCATGTTGTGAAGAAGTGAAAGATGAGATTGATCATGATTGTCTGGATGTGACTGAATTGTGTACTAAGCCCCGCCCAGACATAAAAGAAACACCATTGAAGGAAGCTGATCATGAATTGTTTGTGGATGGGTCTTGTCTGAGAACTGAAGGAGGAGGATTAAGTGCTGCATATGCTGTATGTAAAATAACGGGGGTGGTTGAAGCATCCTGTTTACCAGGAGTCAAGTCTGCACATGTAGCTGAATTGGTGGCTTTAACAAAGGCATGCAAAAAGGGGAAAGATTGGAGAATAACCATATTTACGGACAGTCAATATGGTTTCGGGGTTGTGCATGACTTTGGCCAACTCTAGATGCAGAGGGAATTTCTGACTTCTTCAGGATCTCCTATCAGAAACAGTAAAAATGTAAAAGATTTGTTGGAAGCATTACAATTGACAAAAGAAGTAGCAGTTGTTAAATGCGCTGCACATCAGTCAGGAAATGACTATGTGACGGCTGGAAATAGATATGCAGACCAAATTGCTCGATACTGTGCAAGAAATACAATGTCAATTAACAGAAAAATTGAAACGGGTGAAACCAGCTGCCAACTTATGTTTTTCTCAGTACCAGAAACATGGGATGAGGCCAGACAATTGCAGGAAGAAGTTGAGGAAAAAGAAAAGGAGATCTGGATAAAATCAAGTTGTACAAAAAGAACAGAAGATGAAGTGTGGGTGTATTTAGATGGTAGACCAGACATGCCAGATTGTTTGCTCTCTCAAATGGCAAGAGTATACCATGGGACAACACACATTGGTAGGGATTCGATGATCAGATTATTCAGACAAAGTTGGTACAATCCAAAGTTTAGGGTAGTCGCAAAGAGCCTTTGCCAAAGTAGTTTAATCTGTCAGCAGCAGAACCCAGGCAGGAAGACAGTGGTTAGTTGGGGAAAGATTGGAAAGGCAGAAGGACCCTTCACCAGATTGCAGTTAGATTTCATTGAGTTGCCTCCTTACAATGGACTGAAGTATGTACTTGTCATAGTGTGCCTGTTCTCGAGATGGGTAGAGGCATACCCCACTAGAAGAAACGACAGTCTTACAGTTGCTAAACTATTATTGAGGGAGTTGATACCTCACTTCGATTTTCCAGTCACTTTGGAATCAGATAGAGGACCTCATTTTAACAATGAGATAATTCGATTAATCTGTGCTGCATTTAACATTGAACAAAAACTGCACTGTGCTTATCGTCCAGAGGCTTCTGGCATAGTTGAACAGCTAAATGGCACAATCAAGTCAAGATTAGGGAAGGTGTGCGCATCCACAATGCTGAAATGGCCAGATGCATTGCCTCTTGTACTGATGGGTCTCAGAAGTATTCCTGACAGAAAAACAGGATTGAGTCCACATGAGGTACTCATGGGAAGGGCAATGAGACAAGCATTTATTCCTGGAAATAAATTAATGAATATAACTGATGATCTGGTATTGGACTATTGCAAAGGATTGGCTGAAATGGTGCGTTCTGTCTTTCACCAGGTTGGAGAAGACGCAGTTGAAAGACAGCCAGACCAAGCACATGATTTAAATCCTGGAGATTGGGTGTTAGTGAAGAAACACGCAAGGAAGTCGTGCCTAGCACCCAGGTGGGATAAACCACGTCAAGTCATACTAGTCACTACCACAGCAGTGAAGTGTGCAGGTTTACCCAATTGGATTCATGCTAGTCATACCAGAAGAGTTCCGAGCCCATCTGAACAACAAGAGCAGCCACTGACTGAACAAGCTGAAACATCAGAAGTTGAAAGCTGTGAAGCTGAAGAATCTAGAGTGATAGATTCTGAAAGACAGCTATATGACGAACAGCCAAGTACAAGTCAGGAAGAGTGGATACCAGTAATTGAAATACCTGATGATGTTGTCGAAACAAGAAGAAGAACTGAATTAAAGAGACAGGAAGGTAGAAAGGAAAAGACAGGGAAAGAAGAACACACTCAGGTAGAAATAAACAAAGCCATTCAGAAACCTGAGCAGGGAAAGATAGATCTAGAAGAACAAGTTCAGGCAGAAGAAGAACAAATTGAAATAAGACCTGAACAGGAACAGGTAGATCTAGAAGAACAAGTTCAGGCAGAAGAAGAACAAACTATAATAAGACCTGAACAGGTGCAAGTAGAGGAAGGTCCAAATACAGAAAATATAGAACAAAGACAATTAGAAAGGGAAGACGAACAAGGACAGATTGTGCCTAGATTAAGTGAAAATAAAAGAACTTTAGAAAGAGACAGAGAAGGTGAAAGTGCAGTTCAGGTCAAAAGAGTTAGAAAAGGAGACAATTGGCCAGAAGGAGTGAAAAAACTAAGATATTATCTAAGAAAATCAGAAAAGAAACCAGAGCAAGTAAATGAAGTTACGAGTCAGACACAACCTAAACAAACCTTAGTAAAACTTACACAAAGAAGTCCAAGATTGAGAAATCTGAACAGAAAATACAAGGCCCCTGAGTGGACCTATGTTATTCTTGAAGAATTTGAAAACTTAGATTTATGTGAAGAATCAGAAAGAGTACATGTTGCACAGATTTATGAAAACAAATTAAGACCTCCTTAACCCTTTCCGTGCTCATGACGAGCTCAGCTCGTCATGCTGCGCGGTAGCGCTGTACGCAGGACGAGCTGAGCTCGTCACGACCCCACCCGCGATCGGAATGTCCAGCATACGAGCGGAATTCCGATCGCGGTCAAGGGGTTAAAATAAAAGACTGGATTTTGAGAAAATTTAGACAAAGAAAGAGAGAAGAAATTTTCTCTGATTAAAATGGCAGAAATTGAAGACACTGAAAGACCGAAACGAAGTTTAAAAAGAAAATGTTTAAGATTTTGTTTATGTAGTATTATATTAGTAGTATTAGTATGGTTATTCCTAACAATAGGAGTACCTTTGTTGATGGAAACAAGTAACAAGAATAATACAATTACTAATGGGCAAGTAGACAGAGTAAAAGAAACTAAAGTAGAAATAGGGGTAGAAGATGAGAATAATTATCATAATGAATCAGACAATGATTCGTCTTTAAATGTGGTTACTAAGTTGTTATTTCAGAATGTTAATACGATGGAGATTAGTAATTGTTATGTTTGTATGAAGTTACCCTCATCAGTGTCAGAAGGGGTGACGTATCACCATATACCTTTAACATATGGTGTATCATGTAGTGTTTTATCAAGTTTATTTTACGCAACAGGGAAACTTCAGTATTTTTATTCAAACTTAGATGTAGTATTTTCAGAATTGCCTATTAGAAAGAATATTAATCCAGTGATTAGTAGTAAAAATGCACAGTTTATGGGTGAATTCTTCTTAACAATGAGTTTGATAGATATAGCTCAAGCACACAAGGATAACCTAACATGTATATTACGTGAAGAAGAAAATGAATTTTTGAAGTTAGTAGAAGAAAGGAGACAGGATTTAACAAAGAAAGCTGCTGAACAGAAATCCCATGTACCTCCATGGGCTGAGAAAGAGGGAATTTATGCAAAGGGCGAAGCTCATGCTGCGATGTCCCTAGACTGTGAAAAAGGGAAAATTCTGCCTCCATAGGTTAAAAACAGATTATAATAACAAATTCATTGGTTCCAGTGAGTGTGAACACAACTTCCTAATTCTAGGAGGGTGGGGACTAAAAGGGGGAACTGATCCTGTATTTCCAGAAATTTATTATGTATGCGGGAATAATGCCTATTATAGGTTGACTGCAAGATCGTACGGGAGCTGTTATTTTGGAATAGTTTTTCCAAAAATCTACCATGTGGACAGAATCAATGGAATCAATGAAAAATCTAATGGACTAACACGGAGAAGAAGAGCTAGTTTTTCTGAAATAGTAGGTGGTATATTTAGGGCATTGATACCCTCAGTTGGAGTCATTCTAAATTCGCGTAAAATTTGCAAATTATCAACCATAGTTGATCGTCTTTCTACAGATACTGCAGGAGGATTCTTAATGATTAACACAGAGATGGTTGCAATAAGGTCTATGGTTTTACAATATCGTCTTGCTCTTGATATTTTATTGGCAAAAGAGGGCGGAGTCTGTGGTATGTTGAAAATTCAACATTGCTGCACTTATATTCCGGACAAAAGTAAGGAAATTAAAGGGTGTATTAGAAATATTACAAGAATGCATAATGACTTGACCCAACTGGAGGTTGACAGTGTATGGGGAAAACTAACAAAGAGTATAACATCGATAGGGAATTGGTTTACTAATTTTGGGAAAAGTTTTATAGGTCAAATAATATTACCAGTAGTTGTGATAATGACAATAGTTATGATAGTAATGATCACATACAAATGGTGCAGAAGCAAGGGAAAGAGAAGGATACATGTAGAAAGGGAAGGGAGAGGAAAGAAACAAAAGAGGGAATATGAAGAAATTCAGTTAGAGGAGATGAAAGGAAAGCTATATAAAAAGATGAAAGATTTGGAAGGAAAAGAAGTAACTGATGAATTGATGAAAGAGAAAAGAGAAAACTGAGATGTGCTAAAGTTGGCATCTGGGAAGGGATGGGTAATTTTGTGATGGCTCAAAATGCCATTAGAGAGGGGATTGATGGAGCAAGGTCTCGTAAGAAAGAGACTTGCTCTGAGGCAATCCTCTCGTTTAACTCATTAACAAGTTACTAACCATGTTTTGTGAATAATTAATACGCACCACATGAACACGCGGGATAGTGAAGCTTGCCTAAGTGTGTACTAATGCGGATAACAATGAAGACGGACTGATACCCTTTTAAATGGGAAAAGCTGTTGTGCGCATGCGTCAACTGCATCTACGCAGTATGACGAGATAATGCTTGGAGGGAAATTCTAGCGCATGAGCAGAAGACACTAAAATGGAGTCTTGAAGACTCGCGTGCATGGCATCTGCTTGGCTGAAACGAAAACAGGCTATTTTACTAATGCTAATGCGGGGAAAGTATTAATAAGAAAAGGGAAACAGAGTAGAGGTGGGTGGTATACAGTGAGGAAAGCAAACACAAGGAGATGATGGACGGAGTGCTGAAACTTTTCAAACACTCACCCCCAGTCACAGATCTGGGTTGAATCCATCATCATTCTTTAGCTCACTTTGCCACCCCAGTTCAGACACAGCTATATGCAAATCAGTCTTGACCCTGTGCCTCATGGGAATAGTCCAGCCCGAACTGCCAAGCCATGTCTTCCCTGGACCGGAAACAAGCATCCTGGGACCGGTTTCGGGTATGCCCAGACGTGGGTCCCTGCTCACTTTGCCACTGGATTTAAGCTAGCCTGGCTGATGAGGGCTGTTAGCCTGAAACCGGTCCCAGGATGCTTGATTCCGGTCCAGGGAAGACATGGCTTGGCAGTTCGGTCTGGACTGTTCCCATGAGGCACAGGGTCAAGACTGATTTGCATATAGCTGTGTCTGAACTGGGGTGGCAAAGTGAGCTAAAGAATGATGATGGATTCAACCCAGATCTGTGACTGGGGGTGAGTGTTTGAAAAGTTTCAGCACTCCGTCCATCATCTCCTTGTGTTTGCTTTGTTTGCCCTAAGTAGGCAGGGTATGCCCAGACGTGGGTCCCTTGCTCACTTTGCCACTGGATTCAAGCTAGCCTGGCTGATGAGGGATGCTAGCCCGAAACCGGTCCCAGGATGCTTGATTCCGGTCCAGGGAAGACATGGCTTGGCAGTTCCGTCTGGACTGTTCCCATGAGGCACAGGGTCAAGACTGATTTGCATATAGCTGTGTCTGAACTGGGGTGGCAAAGTGAGCTAAAGAATGATGATGGATTCAACCCAGATCTGTGACTGGGGGTGAGTGTTTGAAAAGTTTCAGCACTCCATCCATCATCTCCTTGTGTTTGCTTTGTTCGCCCTAAGTTGGCAGGGTATGCCCAGACATGGGTCCCTTGCTCACTTTGCCACTGGATTCAAGCTAGCCTGGCTGAAGAGGGCTGTTAGACCGAAACCGGTCCCAGGATACTTGATTCCGGTCCAGGGAAGACATGGCTTGGCAGTTCGGTCTGGACTGTTCCCATGAGGCACAGGGTCAAGACTGATTTGCATATAGCTGTGTCTGAACTGGGGTGGCAAAGTGAGCTAAAGAATGATGATGGATTCAACCCAGATCTGTGACTGGGGGTGAGTGTTTGAAAAGTTTCAGCACTCCGTCCATCATCTCCTTGTGTTTGCTTTGTTCTCCCTAAGTTGGCAGGGTATGCCCAGACGTGGGTCCCTTGCTCACTTTGCCACTGGATTCAAGCTAGCCTGGCTGATGAGGGCTGTTAGCCCGAAACCGGTCCCAGAGTGCTTGATTCCGGTCCAGGGAAGACATGGCATGGCAGTTCGGGCTGGACTGTTCCCATGAGGCACAGGGTCAAGACTGATTTGCATATAGCTGTGTCTGAACCTGGGTGGCAAAGTGATCTAAAGAATGATGATGGATTCAACCCAGATCTGTGACTGGGGGTGAGTGTTTGAAAAGTTTCAGCACTCCGTCCATCATCTCCTTGTGTTTGCTTTGTTCGCCGTAAGTTGGCAGGGTATGCCCAGACGTGGGTCCCTTGCTCACTTTGCCACTGGATTCAAGCTAGCCTGGCTGATGAGGGCTGTTAGCCCGAAACCGGTCCCGGGATGCTTGATTCCGGTCCAGGGAAGACATGGCTTGGCAGTTGAGTCTGGACTGTTCCCATGAGGCACAGGGTCAAGACTGATTTGCATATAGCTTTGTCTGAACTGGGGTGGCAAAGTGAGCTAAAGAATGAAGATGGATTCAACCCAGATCTGTGACTGGGGGTGAGTGTTTGAAAAGTTTCAGCACTCCGTCCATCATCTCCTTGTGTTTGCTTTGTTCACCCTAAGTTGGCAGGGTATGCCCAGACGTGGGTCCCTTGCTCACTTTGCCACTGGATTCAAGCTAGCCTGGCTGATGAGGGCTGTTAGCCCGAAACCGGTCCCAGGATGCTTGATTCCGGTGCAGGGAAGACATGGCTTGGCAGTTCCGTCTGGACTGTTCCCATGAGGCACAGGGTCAAGACTGATCTGCATTTAGCTGTGTCTGAACTGGGGTGGCAAAGTGAGCTAAAGAATGATGATGGATTCAACCCAGATCTGTGACTGTGGGTGAGTGTTTGAAAAGTTTCAGCACTCCGTCCATCATCTCTTTGTGTTTGCTTGGTATACAGTGAGACCATTTATTTTGTGAAAGTAACATTTGTCTTTTGACTTTATTACTAGTGCGCATTTGGGCCTCTCTTGTATAACCGGACTGGATGAAATGACGCAATGCCTGCGCATGCTCACTGAATGAAGCCACGAAGGTGAATGACAGAACACTTGAACGGAAGCCAAATTGGAGTGCCAGACCCTGGGAACGGATGGGGAAAAGTTCAGCAATGAGATGTTCTATTCTTCGTAGTGTTATTAATGTTTCAAAATAGATACATGTAGTGGATGGGAATAAAGTTTTGAATAAAAATTAAGGGGGTGGGTTTGCGAACAATGGTTTAACAGAATAAAGTGACATGTAAGCATGGTGTGATGATCATCCCCCCTTGCCTGACCAATTAGATTTCGTATTTTTACGATATTGAAACTTTAGTGGGTGGAACATGAGGAAACGACGGTATAACTAAGGTAGCTTTAGTTAGTTATTTAGGAGAAGATGATGAGGCAGAGCTCGGGATGCTGTCTGGGAGTCGGGGATGCTGTTGCTGGGAGAGATGCTGTGAGATGCTGATGAAGAACTGAATGCAGAATCTGAAGCAGAACTTACTATCCTAATTAATTGGGTTAGATCAGAAGATCGCGGAAGAATCTCGAGGAGGAAGAGAGTGTCAGAGAGGGGTGCGGCGCAATCGTCGGTATTCTAGAGAGGTCAACTATCCTGTCCTGAATCCTGTCCTGAAGTCTTTGTCTCCAGACCTATCCTGGGGACCCTCACCAGCCCTTTGGCCAGGGGGTTGGTCTTTCACACCATTCTTGGTAAATATATTTTCATGTATTTTGTAGATGTTCTTTTCTCTCTGTCCTCTCCCTTTCTGAGCATTTGTTATTGTATGAGTCTGAAGTATATGATTGATGTTTAATCAATTGAATTTTCTCTCCTAAGAATGATGGTGACTGCACTGTAATTTTGAGATGGTTCACATGTATTTAATTTAGATAAAGATTTTAAAACTTCCTGAGTCTGTGATTATTTACTTCAAAATAAAAGAATAATTAAGGGTTATGTTAATTATCACCATCAATTAGTTCAACTAATGGTCCATAGACTAGAGGAAAGAACTTTTTGATCAGTGAAAGGTTAGTTAGGAAAGTTAAATAACTAATCCTGATAAATATAAAACTTTAAACCACTCCAGCCGTTTTACTCAACTTGTGTGTATGAAATAAAATGTATATGGGCCCTGGTGAGTATATGGTAGTGGAGTATCTGTTGTTGGTATACCGCTGGATTACTACGATGCAACCCTAACTAGATGTACCTAAGTATACTTAACATGTATGTAGGTGTAGTGCCAAGAATCCCTCTAGGATAAAGTCAATCCCATTACCTGAAGTGAGAGACTGTGGGACTCCATCTTGGTCTCCAGATGGACGCCCCGTGAGGGATGTCAGACCACTGCAAGCTGGAGTGTCTGCGTGCAAGAACCTCAGCGCCTCGCACCAGTGTGTCAGCATGGCAGTCCTTTTCTCCTCTGCCTACCCCAGCAAGATATGGTGTTTATATACCCAAAGTGGTACCCTCAGGGGTTCTATCTTGCTGTGTCATATCAGACTTAGGATGACGGAAGGAATGACCCTTATACATAGTTATTATGCAGGAGATGGTAGTCCTGCTGAGTTTCCAAGAATCCTCATACATAATGGATGAGGCTAGTGTTCAGGGAAAACCCCATGTCCTGTATACCGTAACTAGGTAAAAGGTTAGTCCCAAGAACCGTTATGTAGTGTAATGGTAGGGGAGAATATAGGTGAAAGGTTAGGTGACTACCTGAGCCTATATTGGGGTACCCATATGAAACATAACACCCACTCCTCATCCGACTGGACGACATATTAAAATTCTAACGTATTTGTAGGCATTGTACGCAAACAACTAATAAATCCAATAAAATTGGGTTTAAAAAATGTAAAAAAGTCTTAAAAAATGCTAAGATAATAGTTTAAGCAATAGAAGTCTTTACTAAGATATGTTCATATATATAGTTCGAACAACTATGAGTGACTGAAAGCCATGCATCTCAGCAAAAGTGTCTGTTGTTTAAAATTCCAAATTTGGCTGTTTTGAAAAAGGCCAAATATTTCCCACCACACTATGAGCCAAATGTTTATGTGTCCTGGCTGGGAGACGCAACATCACTGTTGCTTGCCATCGCAGATGACGATCCCTGCAACACCTCACAGATCAGGTCAATCGAGCACAGATGATCTTCTGCACTATCCACAGCCGATGCTGGGGAAGCCTGTGTGACATCCAAGGCCTGACTATTTGTTGAGGAGCCGGTATCCGTTCCAACAGGAGCTGAAGCATCCTGTGGTGGCTCTAAGAATGCAGACATCAACATGGGAATACGCTGAGGACACAGCAGAACATGGGCCGTTATCGGGTCCAGTAAAGCATCAACGTCCGGTAGCGCAACCGATGGAAGTGTTAGACAGAGATCCAACACGCATTCTTGTCCGCAGAACAGGCAACGGAGGACAGGCAAAACACAGTCGATCCAGACTGGTCTAAATGACAGGAACCAAGACTCGCTCAGTTCGCGGAGGCGAGGTGTGCCCAGATGGAGTACCATGCGATCACGGTAACGGCGTTCCAAGAGCATTTTTTCCATCTCCTTGGTGACTGGGACATCCATTGTGTATCAGAAAAATGACAATCAGGATACCTACTATTAGGAACAGTATCAGCGGAAGCCCTCCAAAACTGCTTCCAAACACGGAGTGTATGAAATTGAGAATAAGTCCGAAGATTGTCTGAAAGGAGCTTAACAGTTCAGAACCTATGGTTTTAAATTGGTGTACTATACCCGTCGTATCAGACATGTTAAAGATACGATGTACCATTTCTGTGAAATGGAAAGGGCAGTTTGTTTGTACAAGTGCCTGTATCTCAGCTGAGGACCTTGTGACCTAAAGATCAAAAGTCTCTCGGGCAGAGGTTAAGGGCATGGTTTTCTGTAAAAGCATGGCTTTCATTCTGCTCAGAGTATCAAACTGTATAAAGGAAACATTCAATGAAGGCCATAACGGTGCCTCCCTGACTCTGTGGGTCGGTGGAAACAATACATGCATACAACAAGTAACCCTGGGGTTTACAGTGACAAGCTATGCAATGCCCAGAAGCATCCCACAACAACCTTGATCATTCAGCATCAAGTAACCCCCATTCGAGAGCAACCTGAATACCGGATTAAGCACGGCAGCCGGGGACTCTTTCAAGTGACAGGATGAGTTAGCAACTGAACCATTACAGGCCCCGTGAAGCTCCTGGCATATGAGAGATCCACTTAAAGCGTTCTCGCAGTTTGTACCGCTTAGAAACACATCCGTTTCCCCCCTCTTGCATCGAAATCTGTATGGTAATTCCCAAGATTCCTTGATGAATTCCCTACCCATTGTTTCATATCTGCCTGCCTGTTGTTGTTCTAGGCAATACTGAAACTGTAAAGTTGTGACCGGTAATGTTATATGGCCATGGATTAACCATTCTGTGGATGGTGACTCTGCCACAGCGAAAGGTAATTTGTCCAGTTTTTCAACACGCAGCATTGTATATTTTGCTCCCCTTTGTGCCATTGTTATCTGTTTTTCAGTTAGATTGTATGCAGAGAACAAGGACGTACTGTTGATAAATCGCCAAGGCACATAACCAGCGCGCAATGATTGCAGCGTCCAGCTTAATAACATAATAGAACGTAGTTGAGTTTGTCCATGCTGTAGTATGGACAGATCCTGTTCTAGTATATCCATAGTAGAAGATACAATGTTGCCCAGTGAATAGATCCTGGATGTTAATGTAGTCATACCATTGTCAACTACAGCTAACGCCTTTTCTAGGTTAACTCTATCTATTTCACGAAGTCTCTCCGCAGCTTCTTGTTGAGAGATTTTTCCAGATTTCATTATAGACAGCATATAAGAAACGTTTCTGACGTGGCTTTCGGGGACCTAATAAAAAATCCCTTAGATCCACCTCATCTGAGAGTAAGGATAAGTGCTGTTTCACCTGGGACGAGGCATAACTTCCCAACACTGTATGATGTCACCACCCCCGGATGCTCTCTTTGAACATAGCGTTGGTCTGGCCTATGGATACTAAACCCTTTGGTTGTACTCCTGAATCTTGTTTGACATCTGTTTGTGTCTGTGGGTCAAACTAACCGATAACGGCCCATGTTCTGCTGTGTCCTCAAACTAACCATCCCTTCCAATTTGGGTCTGATGAATTGTAGTGTATGATGTCATCTATTGCATCCCCTCCACGTGATGTAAAGTTTTGCCACCCCTCAAAGTGTGATGGTGTTGGAATCCGAGGCGTGTTCAAATCCTTGTTCTTGGCTATTCCAAGACAGGAAGTCTGTTGCACAGTGTCATTCAGAAATATTATCAGCTGTGGAATGAGGCACGCTCTAAATGGCGCTTCTGTTCCCTGAACTTGCCATTCCTTTGAACCCCAGACTGATTTTATGTCTATAGTGTCCTTCCATAAGTCGAAACCCTGTTCAGACAGTTGGGAAATAAAGGATGCAGAATACATCTGTTTGGTGTTAGTCAGCATATTTTTCTGTGCACTTGTAGGTGCAACCTTATAGTAATATGAGGTCGGGTCAGAAGTGTTAAA
This sequence comes from Calotriton arnoldi, assembly GCA_963921515.1. Classification (NCBI taxonomy): domain Eukaryota; kingdom Metazoa; phylum Chordata; class Amphibia; order Caudata; family Salamandridae; genus Calotriton; species Calotriton arnoldi. The sequence goes on along the minus strand of CAWUFW010004332.1, from coordinate 1,324,219 downwards.
CCCTGAAAAATAAGAAAACTTCCGTGCGAACGTTTTCGAACTACTTTTCGGTGGTGTCTGGCAATGTTCCCATTGGTGGTATGTGAAAACATATCGTGGGATACTGCATTTGTGTAAAAAGTGATGACCATAATGTTGGTAACAGTACATAATGTTATAGTCTGATGTGTCATCTAACATTTCAGTGCTTGAAAATGCAGCGGATTGTTCTAAAGCAGACAACATATTATTTACAGTTTCAAAATCCCAATCGTCAGAAATTGTCCTGGAGGTAATGATATCATTTAGAAATTTTTTAAATACATGAGGTATTTTTAAAAGTTCAGTGGAACCAAATACATCATAATCAACCTTGTCCAAACTATACCATCAGAAATCTGAACAGCTGTAATGTTCACGAAGGACAGGTCTCTTTGTTCATGATGAGAAGATGTATGAGGTTTCAGGACCACGTTCACATTTGATACTGCAGAGCGTTCTGGGAGATAGTTTCCATTCATGAGTACGCAAAAGACAGTCACTAGGCCAATCCAGAACAGAAAAAACAGTATTCCAGTTATTATCCAGAGCTGGAGCCAAGGTGATACTAGGTAAGTCTTTTTCAGAAAAATGTAGAGGTCATGAATTTGTTGCTTACGGAAACTGGAGCTGGCGTTGTTTCAGGTTCACTGGGATCCAGAGAGAAGGTATCAAAATCGATGAAGTAGCCAGATGCAGTTCGATCTATTTTTGGTAGCTCAGCAGGTTTTGTTGAACTGGCAGACGTCTCTTGTAGAGGCATATTGATGTAGACATCGGTGTTAGGCCGAATTGATATTTGTCTTTCATTTTGGTTTTGAAGTTCTGTTTCCAGAGAAACGAGTTCCATTTCATTGTTGGAAATTCCATTACTTTGTATTGGCGACTCTTCAAATGTTAAGTCTTTCTGTCTGAACTTCCTGTATGGTAGCGAGAGGAGAGCGTCGGCTACCCAGGAGCCCACGAGGCCTACTATTCAGTATCGGCCACATAGTGTGGTTTGATCAGATCAATGGAGACAAATCCCTTTTCTTTTTTGCCAGCAAGAGGCGGAAGAAGTACTGTTCTTGTTCCTTCAACAGCCAGGACAGGTACAGGCTTTCTGTATGATGGCCCAAATTCTTTCTTGTCCACAATATTTTCTCTGGCCAGATCCCCGACTTTTGGGATCCAGGCAGGTTTTGCCGTGACTGATTTGACTTCCCCAGTGGCGGTGCGTTTTACTTGCGCATTGCTTTGTAGTGCCTGGAATTCATTGAGATCCTGTAAAACAGCCAAACCTTTATTGCTGTCAAATGGTTTCTCATCCGCCACTGTGCTTTCATAATCGAGATCAGGTACCCACATTCTTGTCCCAAGTAGGACTTCGTAAGGAGTGACACCTCCTAGGGAATGTCTTGGCATATTGTTAAGGGCTCTTTGGACCCTGTATAAGTGATTGACCCAACTACCACCCGGACCTAATACTCTCGCTCTTAAAGATTGCTTTAAGTCTCGGTTTTTCCTCTCCACTACCGAATTTGTCTCGGGATGGTACTGAAAGGAGTACCGCAATACAACACCCAAACTTCCCATGGCTTCCCTGTAAGCCCTAGAGCTAAACGCGGGGCCATGGTCAGAATGTAATGTGCCAACTGCGTATGTCCCTATAAAGACTCGCAAATCTTTTATAACAGTTCGAGCGTCAGCCAAGCACTGAGGCCAAACCCACATGAATCTGGAGCATGAATCCACTGCCACCAAGATGTACGTGTATGCCCCATCCGATTGTAGGGGGCCGCAGTGGTCCAAATAGACACAAGCGAGTGGTCTGTCTGATATTAGTAATGGTGTCTGCACTGGACCCGCCACGGTGGAACCCTTCATCTGCTGACAGATGTCGCACTGTAAGACAAAATTCTTCATCCGTTTAGTTAACCCTTGCCCCCAATAGCGTTGTTTCAGTAAAGAACCCGTCGCGGTAATCCCTGCGTGTGCAGCTAGAATTAAACCTAATCTGCAATCTGTGTTTGGTATTACTCTATCCCCCACGCCTGGAATTTGAGCATACGGAATGTTATTGGCATCTAACTTGTAGGAGTACTTGAGTGAAAAAACTTTCAGTAAGGCTGTGCTGTTTTTGCGTGAAGCAATGACAGCTACCATTATCTGTCCGTCTATTCTCGTTTTAGAACGAGTGATTGCAGCTAAGGCAGCAGTTCGTACTGCCCCTTTTGCGGCTTCATCGGCCAATGAATTCCCTTCAACGTGAATGCCATCACGTTGATGACTCAGCGTGTGTATCACGTGAGCTCTCAGTAGTTCGTTTTTCAACTCAGCTACCTGTTCCCATAGCAATTTATGCTTAATTGTGCAACCTCTTGAGTCTTTAAACCCATTCTGAACCCAGTAGTGAAGATATTCATTGTATGACTGGACACAGTAAAAAGAATCGCACACAATCAGCGTGGGGAATTCTCGATCCGTATTTATAAGTGCCAGTAATAGGGCTTTTAGTTCTGCCAGCTGCTCTGTGCAGTCTCCTAGAGACTGTGTCTTCGTACTGCTAGGATGGAACTTGCCTTCCTGCATACGACCCTTCACAATCGCACATGCGCCGCTGTATTGTTGTTTACTACTATGGCCGGCTGAGCAGAACCGTCAGTATAAATATGTATTCATACTGATCTAGAGACATTATTTCATTTGGGAAAGGATATTCTTGTTCATATTGCAGGAATGCTTGTGTTTTAGTGTAGGGTCAAATTTGTAATCTACATCTGTTGCAGTGAGAGAATTAGCCTATTGTATCCATCTTGGATGTAAGGCTTTAGCATTTGGAACGCTTGCCTTTGTAACAGCCTCTATGGCTGGTACCGGAGTTACGACAATTCTTTGTTTCCCCTGAGCCAGTGCTCTTTCTCTCACTACAGCGGTCTGTACTTCTGTCAGAATTTTTTCTGTAGAAGCAAAACGCATTTCAGCGTTTGTGTACAAGTGTGATTTGTATGCTATGGGTACTGTTTCGCCTTCATTGAAGGTTAGGTAAGTGTACCCAGATTGACCCGCTATAACATGGATCGCTAGATTTGTGGTGTTTACACGTGTGCGCAAGTGTTTGAAAGCTATCATGTCAGCTTGTAGGGAACGAAGGATTTCTGTGTGTTAATGTGTCCAATGCCTAACTGAAAAGTTAGGTCTTATTAGGTCGTAGAAAGGTTTTACTTTTTCTGCGTAATCTAAAATGTATGTTCTGCCAAACTTTAGGAATCCCAATATGGATTGTAAGCTTTTCAATGATTTAGGAGGTTGGAGCAGCACACACTTTTCTAAAAAGTTAGCTGCCAGGCTTTTCCCTTCACTTGAAAGCTCATATCCCAAAAATAGGACATTGAGGTGGGCTATTTTTGATTTTTTAAAGTTGAATTTGGAGCCCTCAGAGGCGAACCCCAAAATGATGTTGCTCACCCTGGTCAAGTGTTCCTTTAAATCATCATCGGTCAGATAAATATCATCTACATAGGACAATGCCTCTTCATTCAAATTCTGAAGTAACTCTGTTACCCTAGCTGAGAACAACCCAGGGCTATTTTTATACCCTTGGGGAGTCAACAAAATTGACGCTGGGAACCTAGCGCTGAGAATGCTGTCAAATAACTGCTTTCAAGCGCTATACTTTGGCAGAAAAATTCATTAGAGATATCTAATGTTGGTTTGTATTTTTTCCGCACAATGTTATTCATTAATGCGGCACTGTGTGAATTCTGTACTGCAAATGTTTTAGTGCATGTGTTCAGATGTCTGTAGTCTAAAACTAGACGGTATGAATTATCGGGTTTCATTACAGGAAACAAAGGATTATTCATGGAGGAGGTGCAAGTTTCAATTACACCTTGATATTCAAGTTGATCTAAGATCTCCCTGACCTGTTTTTTTGCTTCTTGTTTTATTGGGTACTGTCTCTGTGGAGTTGGAGTCATTTTTACTGGGATTACATGATGAGGTGACTCAGCATCCCACCCAACATTGTTGGGATATAATGCTGGAGCAAGTGCTATCACCCACTCCTGCGAGTATGTATGTTTTAAGTATATGGGAACGAGGTCGGAAAAAGCCAGTAAAATAACCGTTTCTCCCTTTGGACAATCCATAACAATTGCAGGCAGCCAATCTTTTTCAGCTAAAAGGATGTCATATCCATGAGTCAGGTTCTCCCAAAAGGGACCTTTGATTTTTCTGGGTTTGTCCCCCTCCATTTGGAGTGTTATTTCATGTAACTTATGTGGGACACTTACCCGGGTATCCGGTGTCTCCACCGTGATATGTTCATTCAACTCCGATGTCACCAAAAATTCCATCAGGTTCTGGCGAGCTATTGTTACTTCTGCTGCACTGTCTAGCATCATCAGAGCCCATTCCCCATTCAGAAGTTGAGTCCTCAGGATTCTGGGCATGTCTAACTTTAAGACCTGCTACTTTCTTCTTTTTAAATTGAGGTTTTGATTTTTGTTTATCTTCTTTTTTGGAAGTATAGTCTGAAGCGTGTTGCGTGTCTCTGGATTTCGTACCCTCTTCTTGTCTGTGTTCTGACCGTCCTTCCCTCTCAGAGGTTTTTGATGAACCCTGAAAGGAACGAGAGGAACATGTATCAGTATCCTGATACCTTTCAGGTTTTTTAATGTTATCACGATTCCTAAGGTTGTACCTCCTTTCGGAGGGCTCCTGTTGAGGAGACCCACCCCTGGATTGTGATCTATTCTCTCTATTCCTGTTTTTTATTATTATCCCATTACTTCTTGGAAGAATCAGGTGCTTGCTTGGTGTTATCCTTTTCAGGACCACCCATAAGTTGAGGTTTTGTTGCTCTAGCTCCCAAATTGTCTCTACCTAATTCAGCATAGGTGTCTTCGATAATTTTAGGTAATTCACGTTCCTGTTGTAAAGGAGTGAAATCCCTCAGGCGTTGGCGTATTGCCACTGCTGCTGCCTCCCCTTTTACATTTGCTAATACGATAGCTGATACCTGGGCAAAATTACCTAATAATTTCATCCCTAAGTTCAGAGCAGGTTCTGCTCCATACTCATTCTGTGTTTGTCTTATTACATCTGGTATTACTGCTAATGAAGGGATACCATGAGTTCTGGTATATATGGCAGTGAAAACTGTACCCCAAGAGGTACAATCCTCTATCTGGGGAGCATTCTGTGTTTTTCTTGAGGGCTTGTGTGTGGAAATACTGCCTCTAGCTGTGTTATTTTTTGAGCTATCCAGAATGGCATTTGCTCACGTTTAGTGGGCATTTTACCCATAACTGCGTGTAGCGTTTATGGTGTGATTTTAGTTGTAGATCCCTGAATTTGTCCTGCTTGTGTAGTCCTTGGTGGCTGAAGTGTGAGTGTTCTCATCACGAACTGTGTCAGGTTTCTGTAAAGTTCTATTATTTCTTTATGAAGTGTATGTAAGTCTGCTACTGACATTGTGTCAATGTCTGGATGTGGTGTATAGACCGCTAGGACTGGCCAAGTCACTCCATCTCTTCAGAGCGGACTGAGTCTCACTTTTTCTTCTGTGTGTGGGAGGGCGACCTTTAAACCAGTTTATATACTCCTTGTAGTTGAGCGGAACTTCAATGTCCTCATACAGACAGTATTCTTCTGGTTTTCATCTTCAGAGTAAGAATGAAATGCGTTTGATTGTCCATCTGCTTGTGGGAATTTAGCCCATGAATAGAATACCTCTGTTCTATATGATTTGTGTGCCTCAATCACGAAAGATACTGTCCCACCCCTAGCTGTGACTCCATAGTCTGCTAGTTTTAGATCAAGGGCAGTTCTAACGTTTTCTGAAATGTTGATTTCCCTTTCCTGTTCTTCCTCCCTAGCTGCAGCACGTTGTTCTGGCACACCGGGGTCTTCGTCAGCCATTATTTTGAAGAAGGAAAAGTTTCAAGGAAACTGAGATAAGGTTTTATGCACAATAGGAACTTTTTGTCCTTCAAGCTTGATAAACCTACAGCTAATACATAGGAAATGCCTACTCAGCTGTGGCGGATAGTTCCCTTCCCACTCTCTCACCTTGGCGGAGGAGCCGCAACTGTAGCCAAGATCTTATTTCTCCTGGGTTACATGCACTGTGGGTCTTGAATTTAGCTCCCAATATGAAACCACAGAAAAGGTAGCCAGAGATCAAAGAGCTACGGCCTTTCAAACTGACCAATGCACAATTTTCTGAAAGGATGACGTGCATAGAAGAACCTCAGATCATGCACAAGAGGTTATTATAGAAGCTTCTGCAGATTGGAGCTCCTAAAATAGCTGAGTTAATGTTTCCTAAGGACTGGAGGAGGGTCGATCTACATGCAATTCATGACTGTGCCTATTGAGTGGAGCCTGCTCTCACAAAAGACACTCAGAGACTGTAGTAGGCTGGTGTGGTAAAAAAGCTTCAGAAGGACCCCCTTAAAAACAGAAATCACATGAACTCAAAACAGCCCTGACAGTGAGCACACATTGGCCTGATTGTTGCATCAGTGCATGCCTCCTGAATTACTGAGTCCTGTTGGAGTCCTAGAGGATAATTCCCTAGAGAGAGTTGATGGGAAGTTCCTACCTCAAGTATGTCCTCCAGGACGTATAACACACAAAAAGGTATTTGAGGGAATTTAAGTAAACGCTTTACCTATTGATTGACTTATTCTAGTACTGGGACATCAAAAGAATTTTGAGAGGTCGTCTCACCCTCAACTTATCGAGGCATGCTTCATCATTTGATGACCTCTCACACCCCGGTAAGGATAATACTACCCGGGCGGACTCAACAGAGGGAAGCTAGTCTATCCCTGGGACCTCTTATGAATCTGTATTCAGGACAATTAGTCTTGGTCCTGTTTTTTGGGGTGACAGGATCAAATATAAAATATGCCTAGTGGTATACTCTAAACAATGATTTATTCAATGAGTACCACTGGTATGTATAAAAACACTAAAAAGGAGGTTTGGTCTCTTAGTGATTTATAATGTATCACTAGACCTAAAAGTCCTAATTACCAAATCCTGATTACCAACATGTTTTGACCATACTATGAGCCTAAAAAGATCTAAAGTCTTTGTCAGGGTAATGTGATAAACAGCACTAGTATGTTGTAAACATGCAATTGAGTAAATATTATTACCCTACAGGTCTCTCTTGTAAATCAGTCAAACCTAAGGAGATAGGAAGAATAGACAAAAGAGAGGAGCAAATTTTAATCAATGTTACCCACTAATACCTCAGCCAATCGTAGTGGTCAAGAAATATTCAAAGAAAGTTTGAACAGGAATTTATTAAAAAATCAAAACGTATATAAACATTTTGGGGCACTCACCCAAACTCACTGTGTCATTGTTGTGACTAGGAAGCAGTGCGGCAAGCGTCTTTGAACTCGAACTTCGTTAGATAATTATTTATGGTGTAACCACCTTGTACCATCACTACTGGTAGCATTTTTTTGTATATCTATGTAAGTGTGAAGATACCATTCTACAGTAGCATTTTTAAAAAAACCATTTTGGTTTTCAAAAGAAGAACAAGAAAATATTATATACAAAGAAACGGGGGGAAGGTTTTCTTTTTTTTTTAAAAAAGGTCTCAATGTATGCGTATAGATGAATAGACTAACGCATGTAACAGTTCTTATTTAGGAGTCCTAGAGGACCCATATCAATGTAAGGGGATTCAGGGCTGAGGCAGCCAGAGAATGTGTAGTGGTATGAATCTGCTAATTCCATGCTGCAGGGGAAGGACACATTCACAGAAGTGAGGCCCCCAGAAAAGCTCATGTCTGGGCTCTCAGCATCAATGCTGTTGCAGGACACTCATTCCGGTAAGGGCTGTAGGGTAGCCACACCATCAGCCGAGAGACCTAGGACACCCTTTTGTCCTAGACAGGCTGTAAGTAAACAGCTATGCAGTGGTTAGAAGGGCACCAGCTCATTCCAGGCTAAAGGGCAGGCTCACTGTCAGGGGGTGCATGGGGTACCAAGGGTGAGCCAAACACTGCACATTTTGCAGAGGGTGCATGAGATGGCTGGTCCTCCACCAATAGTAAAAAAGAGGGAGATACCCTAAACTTTATATAGGTTCAGGGTGGTATAAAGGAAAACAAAGAAAAGTCCCTAAGTGAAAAGACTCAACAGTCACAATGTGGCTCTTGTGTTGGACACACAACTGTGCAAGCACCAAACAAAGAGTAGCAATGGCTAAAAAATGTAGTGAAACTCAATTAAATACAGTAAAACAATCATAAAACCAATATATAGTTGATATAATCATAAATAAATTTATTCTGTATCAATCTGATACGTACAAATCAATTGTGTTTAGACAAATTTATTACAACAAAACATTTCTATTGTGGATTTAAAAACATCTCATAAAGAAATGTGAAATTTAAAACAGATTTAAAAAGATTGGTGTACATCGTATATCAATTCCATATCAATATCATATTAATGTACAAAATATGATATTGATATGGAATTGATATACGATGTACACCAATCTTTTTAAATCTGTTTTAAATTTCACATTTCATTATGAGATGTTTTTAAATCCACAATACAAATGTTTTGTTGTAATAAATTTGTCTAAACACAATTGATTTGTACGTATCAGATTGATACAGAATAAATTTATTTATGACATTGCTACTCTTTGTTTGGTGCTTGCACAGTTGTGTGTCCAACACAAGATCCACATTGTGACTGTTGAGTCTTTTCACTTAGGGACTTTTCTTTGTTTTCCTGGTCCTCCACCAAACCACCACAACTATTATTTGTCATGGGGGTGGGGGCTCCTAACCACACAGTGTTCTTTCAGCGATGAAAGTGGAAGAGGGCAAATGTCAAGAGCATAGCACTACAGGCCTCGCTCCGGTGGCATCATCTTAATGTCCCACTAAAGTTCATTGAGACTGTGAGGGTAATCCAGAAGCACAGCCATCTTACGTGAGGGTATTCCTGTAGTTCATGGCATGAAACACAAACTTCAATGAGCTCGAATGGGATTTTAAGATGCCCTCAGCCATTAGAGTGAAGCTTGCTACATCATGTACTTGATGTTTGCACTCTTTCTTTGAGGGAATGCTGGATAGTGCCTGACTGACTGACGTAGCAGTGTCAGCGCACGGGGGGCTAATAGGGAGGACAGGCAGTGGGGGTAGCCAATCATCACTGCAAATGAAATGTAAAACTGTGCCATAATGCTGAGGGCCGATCCAAAGCCTTTTTTCTGTGTATTGTTCACATGAGCTCTGAGAGAAGCAAGCTGTCTCTAACCAGACCTAAAACTGTACCTGTACAGTTACAAAGTACAAATAACTTTTCTCTTAATACTGCACAGCAAATCAGAAATCAATAATCATAAATAAAACTGCTGATCTGTGACTTTGGAATCTTACATTTTGGCCTCAAGCTACAGAAAAACGCTTTCCATTTCTGACAACTCATGATATAATTAATAACAACTTTAAAGGATTGAACTGCCAAGGTCTCTTACACTTCTGGGACACTGAAAACAACACAGCAGGGAGCTGCAAGAGCTACTTCAATTGTGAAGTCGTGCATTTCACGATGCATCACAAATTTACTCTTCATGTACACAGAAAAAGAGCATGGAAAAGTGAATTAATAATGAAAGACGGCAGAAAACGAAAGGCTGCCTAAAGAACCTTCATTATAAAAATATACCTAGCAGCTTTCACACTGCCGAACAACTGAAGTAGAGAAGAAAAATGTACTACAATGAGTAAATGCACCAATTAAAGAGCGAATGAATGGATGACTATATGAATACTTTATATACACACACATTTAGGGGTGTAGGCATGGATTTTCAGTTTCTACAACCAGAACATACACTAGATCCAGGCAGAGCCTATCTTTTCATTTGGACACTGCTGAAAACTAGAAAAAGGTTTGGAGTCCTTCTTCTACACTGACTGAACTGTATCAAGTTCTATCCTTTGAGAGTCGACCAACTAAGACCCTTCAACGGCATCACGCTGGGTTCCCAGTGCATCCCTCTTCACAGAAAAGTTGATGAAGTCTGAGAGCTAGAAAGACACCTTCTCATTACAGACATTCCTACACACACTCACGCACACACACTTGCATTGCTTTATGAAAGGTTTCTCCCTCCATAGTGAAAGCACAGGAAGCAGCTGTAGTTCCAGTACTTACTTTAGTCACTAGCGCTGAGTGTGTTCCCAATCTAAGGCAATGCTAGTTAAAACATAGCTTTTGTCATAGTTTTTTTTCTCATTACATTGAGACATCTCTCAAAGATGTTCAGTATGAAAAAACACTTTATTTTGTTTAGGCTTAGTCCTGACCCCCTGATATACCTCCCTAACAAAATTGCTGTCCAGAGATTTTCATTTTTGATTTGTGTTTTTGTATTATTAGAGAAGTAATTTAACTGGGTAGACATTGCTAATCAGGGACAAATTTTTCTGGACGGCATTTTTAAATATGGTGGATGTATTGCAGTGATGATGTAATATTTAAGGAAACATGAGAACTATATACTTCATTCTGGTGTCAAAACAAGTTTTGGGGGTCAAGTAGTCTTATAGAAACAGAAAATAACTCCTCAGAGCAACCCTTCCGCCATTTTCCAAAATGGTGGCTCTATAATGATGTGTTTTAGCCATCATATTGGTAATTTATTTTAATATTATTTTTGTTTCAGGTTTTCAGTTGATTCAAATTCGTAAACATGAGTGAAGCAGGTGGTAGCAGAGGATCTTTACCTCCTGACAGAGTGTTGCTAACTACAAAATCTGAGGACTCCTTCAACAAAGAAAAATGTGTCATATGCCAAAGTAACTTCAAAGAAAAGCTAACCTCAACTGTGGCTGGACAGAAGAGAGTTCGAGATACTGCAGAAATACGGCAAGACGAAGTTCACAAAAGATTGAAACTGATGGGTGAAGAGAATCAAATATTTTATCATTGAAAAAACAAGTGCTACAAGTCATATACAATGGAAAAAAGCCTGCAAAAATTTGACCAAAAATTGCAGAAACCAGTGAATCACAACAAGAATCCGAGTCTTCTGAGAAAGCGACGACAACTAAACCTAATGCCCATCCACTTAGAAGATCGTCCACCTCTAACAACTGATCAGAAAGCAGAGGATCTTCAATGTGTTATCTGTGGTTTCGCCAGAACAGGGGCCAAAGGGATTGACAATAGTATAAAGTACAGAGTATGTGAGTCTCAAAGGGCAAACGTATTTATGTGCAGCTAGTTTCTTCCAAGATGAAGTTTTCAGCCAAGTAGCTGATCTAAACAGCGAGGTGGATGTATTTGTAACGGATTTGTATGCCCACCAGAACTGCATGCATACATACATTTGAAAATATGAATGTACAATGAGCTCCCAGCTACAACGTAACTGCCAGCCTTCAGTTAAGTTTGCACTCTTTGAAAAAGCAAATTAAGTTTTAAAGCCACTTTTGAGTGCTGGCTATGGGTTCACACTCAGTGAGATCAGAGATCAGAGAAATAATGGTCAACACTGACTAAACTGTAGTGTTCCATAATAACTAAATTAAGATTTTTCTGGTGAGAATGTACAATGACAGAATTAGTTTTGTCAGTGTTAGACTTGGCACCATTGGCGTGGGTCTCCCCTGCATTTTTTGCTGTGTGTTGGACTCCGTTTTGCTGGTCTAGATGCTTTGGGCACTTTTCCACTGCTGTTCAGTGCCAAAGTGCAAGTGCTCCCTTTGTAAATTGTTGTTATGGATTGGTGTTTCCATGATTGGTTATTTGATTTACTAATCAATCCCTAGTACAGTGCACCGTGTGTGCCCAGGGCCTGTAAATCAAATACTGCTAGTGGGCTTGCAGCACTGGTTGTGCCACCCACATAAGCAGCCTGTAAATGTAACTCTGGCCTGCCATTGCAGAGCCTGTGTGCAGTCTAGTACTGCCATGTCGACCTGGCAAGTGAAACCCACTTGCCAGGACCTAACCTTCCCTTTTCTTACATGTTAGTCACCCCTAAGGTAGGCCCAAGGTACCCCTGTGGGCAGGGTGCAGTGTATGTGAAAGGTAGGACATGCCCTGATGTGTGTGGCATGTCCTGATAGTGAATTACTGCCAATTTTGTTTTTCACTGTTGCAAGGCTGCCTGTTCCCATAGGACAGAATGGGGAGTTTGCTTATAACATCTTATAAACATAACTGCCCCTGGGAACAAGGTAGGAAAATAACGTTTAGTATGCCTGAACTCAGAATGTTAAAATGCATCTTTTAGTGAGGGTGATTTTTACATTCTGGGTTTGAAAATACCACTTTTAGAAAGTAGGTATTTTCTTGCTTAGCCATCCAGTGTGCCTCTGCTAGGTTTGTGTATTGCATGTCTGGCTTTTGGATGACAGGGCCTGGGGAAGAGCAGTGGCTCCAGAGAGCCTGATGAGTCAGGGCTGGGCTGAATAGACCTGGGCTGCATTTAGAGTAAGGGGAGGAGATATCCTATTACCTGAATGAGCCTGGTCTGCCTTCCACAATGCTGTCTCCACCTCCTGCCAGGAAGCTGCACCAGAGAGGACAGAACCGGTTTTGACCAAGCACAGGGCTTCTCTGCCACCAGAGAACAAAGGATTTTGTAGTATAAATATTGGGGCCCAGACCCCAGAACTTTAGATCATTTCTGGTAATCAAGAGGAACCTTTGCCAAGGAGAAGAGCCAGAGAAGCTGAGGAGGAATACTGCCCCTGTGCTGTTTGCTGTCTGGGGTTGGCCTGCAGTGGCTACTTGCTGCCAAGGAAAGGAGAAAAGGACTTTGCTGTTTGCTGTGTCCCCTGCTTGAAAGAAGATCGCCAAGGACTTGAATTGAGCTTGCCTCCTGTTCTGAAGTCTCAGGGACACAAAGACTTCCCCACCAGCTCCCCTGAACTTCCTTGCTGGGAGTTCTGACCTGCAAAGAGGTGCCTGCTGTTGTTTTGGACCTCTAGAGACTGTTTTCCGCTGGGAGCTGTAAAAGTAACGCAACTTCGAGACGCACCTGCACCTGTTTACGACGCATTGGCGAAGAAATCGTCGCAGCGCCTGCCGTGGCTCGAGAAATCGCCGCAAGCCGCATCGAGTGCACCGATCTCCGAGATCACTGCACCAATTTCGACACAAGGCCTGCTGTGCAGCTTCAAGAGTTCACGCATCGTTCCGGATCGTCGCATCGCATCGAGGCGCCAAGTTTGTCGCATCGTTGGGGGACGCAGTAAGAAACCGATTTATCACCTCCCCCACGCAGTAAGAAACCGACGCATCACCTCCTCTCCAGTAAGGAAGCGACGCATCACCTCCCCTGCGCTGCATGAAGGAACCAATGCATCACCTCCCCTGCAGCCCGTTTTGTTTGTTTGCGTGACGCATCCCAGGTACTTTGTGAGAAAAGTGTTGCATCTGCAATTAGCTTTGAACTGAACTATTTCTACCATCTGAAAGTCATATTTTTATTACTGTATTGTGGATTTTTGTTGTTTGGTCTTGTTCTGTTTTAGATAAAGATTACTTATTTTTCTAAACTGGTGTGGTGTCCATTAGTAGTGTTTTCACTGTATTACTGTATGTGTTCACAAATGCTTTACACACTGCCTCTGAGATAAGCCTCTCTGCTCGTGCCAAGCTACCAAGGGGATGAGCAGGGGTTATTTTAGAAGTGTATCCCCCTTACCCCGTCTAGAAGCAAGGGTCCCTATTTGGACAAAGGTACCTACCTCTGCCAACTAGAGACCCCCATTTCTAACATTGGTGGTCAGCGGTGAGGATCTGGACTTGCATTTGTGACTTACATACAGTGATTGGTGTACACTACTAGTAGAGTGCAGACCATTTTCCTTGGAATTTTTTGCATCTTGAGAACTACCAATTTTCGCCATGAGTAAACTAGCCTCACTTGCATCTGTGGATATTGAATTTGAAGAGGAAAGGGTTGATACCTACACTGTGCCACAACTTAAAGCTGTGTGTGGAAATTTAAAATCTCTGTGAGAAGCCTCACCAGAAAGGAGGAATACCAAAAGCCGCTGAGGGCCTGGTTGGAATCAAGGAATGCCAGTGAGCATACAGAGGAGCCTATGGTGGAGGGAGAGAATTTAGATGGGCAGCAGGAAGGGCTATTGGGCCTGACTAGGGGGAAGTTGCCTTCCAGGGGGGGCAGCAGTGTATCTTCCAAGGGTCTGTCTCCAGAGGAGTTGGAGGACAGGGAGAGAAGCAGAGTGCATGAGATGGAGCTTACAAAGCTCAGGCTGGGGAAGGAGTGTGACATGGAGAATAAGAAATTGGAGTTGGAGAGTAAGAAATTGGCCATAGAAGAGAAGAAAATGCTCTTAGAGCATGAAAGAGGGTTGAGGGAGATGGATCTGAAAGCCAAACGTCTAGAGATCACTCCTAATGGTGCCAGCGCACCATCAGTGCCTGGTGAAGGGAAGGTATACACCCTCAAGGATGTTATTAAGGATTTCATGAAGCATGAGGACATTGGTCAGTGGTTCAAGGCCTATGAGTTAGCGATGAGGTCCCACAGAGTCCCTGAGAGAGATTGGAGAGCGGGGTTGTGGGGCCGCTTTGTCAGTGAAAGGAGGGAGACATTGCTAGCATTGCACACTGAGGATCAGATGTCCTATGCCCCCATGAAGGAAGCCTTAGTAGCAAGGTATGGGTTGACCCCAGAGCTGTACAGGCAGAAATTTAGAAACTGCAAGAAGCTGGAGTCAAGTACTTGGGTGGAGTATGTGTCCGATTTTTGGAAAGCACTAGATGGCTGGGTGAAGGGTAGCAAGGTGAATAATTTGCAGGGGCTCTATGATTTGGTTGCATGGGAGCACTTGTCAGATAATTGTTTTCCAGAGCTACGCCAGCACTTGATTGACTGTAAGCTGACTGACCCCAGGAAGCTTGCTGTGGAGGTGGACCGCTGGGTCAGTACCAGGGTCCAAAAAGGTCATGTGGGAGATTCCGCCAAAGGTGGGCAGGGTCCCCAGCAGAAGAGGGGGGGCAAGGGTAAACACAAGGAGTTCCAAAAAGGCCCCCAAAGTAATCCCCAAGGGTACCAAGGTAAGGGTTCCCAGCCTCCCACTGAAAAGAAGCCATGGGTCCCGACAGGTAAGCCTGTTCTTAGGGGTCCCAGGGCATGTTTTGGTTGTGGACAGGAGGGCCACTTCCAAGGGGATCCTAGGTGTCCCAAAAAGGTTACCACCGCACCCACTGGTGCACCGCCCTGAAAAATGGCTAGTGTAGCCTTGGGGGAGGAGACGGGTGCCCATGCGAGGTGGGGTCCCGCAGAAATGTCCCTGGTCTCTTTAGGAGACAGTGAAATGGTCCCAAGAGCTCATCTGCATGATAACACTAAGAAGTACAGGCAGTGGGTCACCATCAATGGCCATAGTGTGGAGGCTCTGAGAGACACCGGAGCCAGTGTGACAGCTGTCAGTTGTCAGCTGGTGTCTCAAGAGCAGGTGGTCCCCAACACATTCTACCCAGTAGTTGCCGCTGACAACTCAGAGTGCCTCTGCAAAGTGGCACAGGTTCCCTTTGAGTGGGGGGGTCTCAGGTACCTTGAACGTAGCTGTGAGGCCAGCCTTGCCTGTTGACTGTCTGCTAGGCAATGATTGGAGAGCTCCCCTTGGGCGAAGGTCAATCAATCAATCAATCAGGGAATTGTAAGCGCGCTACTCACCCGTGAGGGTCTCAAGGCAGAGGGGAGGTCTCATTTAGAGATGTTGGGTCTGCCTGAGTGGACGTGTGTGACCACTCGGTCTATGGCAGCCGGTAAGGACATGTCTTCTTTAGCTGGACTGGCTGAGTCTTATGGAGCGAAAATCATCTCATACGCTGATGATACTCAGCTCCTCTTCTCCTGTGACAAAGGGATGAATTTTGAGGGTACCGTGATCAAAACCTGCCTCTCTAAAGTGTTTACATGGTTAAGATCTAACCAGCTGAAATGCAATCCGGAAAAGTCGGAAATCATCTTTTTTGGCACTCAACCGCCAGATGACTGGAGACTCTGGTGGCCTGAAGATATGTCGCCATGCTCCTCGGCTCAACAAAAAGTTAAGAACTTAGGCGTTTTGATAGATGATCGTCTATCAATGAAGGTCCAAGTCCAATCAGTGGTAGGAACGTGCTTTGGTCTCCTCAGGATGTTGAGGAAATTTCTTCCTCTCCTGTCTCTTGAACACAGGAAATCGGTGGTCAAAGCACTAATCACTTCAAGATTGGACTATGTGAATATACTCTATCTCGGCCTTCCAGAATATCTTCCTAAACGTCTGCAGGTGGCACAGAATGCCGCAGCTAGAGCTATTCTCAGGCTTAAGGTGAGGACACATATGTCCCCCTACCTTAGAGATCTTCATCGGCTCCCGGTAAAAAACAGAATCCGATTTAAAGCGATGGTACTATTCTTCAAAGCTTGGCAAGGAACAGGGGCCAAGTATCTGTGTAGAAGGATCTCTCATTTTGTCCCTTCTATATTGCTGAGATCCTCCTCAATGAATCTAGCCAAGGTACCCAGAATCTCCCGCTTGCGGTCTGGGGGATCCTCATTTGGGCTTCTAGGCGCTCAGGCCTGGAATGCGCTCCCCGCCTCACTGAGAGTGGTGACGGATTTTACCATTTTCAGAAAGCTTCTTAAAACCCTGCTTTTTAACCAAAAACTGTGAGGACTTCTTTTGCGCGTTTAGGTTTCCTTATATGTGTCCTTCATGTGCTTGGAGGTCATTGGGCGGGTCTATGCCAGGGGGCCTTTTGATGCGCCGGGACACTCGACTGAGTAGCTGTGCGCTATACAAATGCCTTTATATTCATATTGACGAGGACCTGTTGCCTGAAAGAGTGGCCCAGGTGCCTGCCAGAAAGAGAAGAGGCAGGGGGCACGGGAAACCGGCCCCCGAAGTTCCCACGGTCCAGGAGGAGGCAAACCTTGAGGGGGATGCCCTGGAGCCTACAGGGGAACAAGTGGCTGAACTGGGGGACCTGCCGGAGCTGACCCATTGGCAGCAGGAAGGGAGCCCCACCAGGGAAGAATTCTGCCAGGAGCAGCAGAAGTGCCCTTCTCTAGTTGGTGTGCGGCAACAGGCTGCAAACCAGGCAGCAGGTGATCAGTCTGGATCACATTGGATCTACTGGGAGAATGGTCTCCTGTATAGCGAGCCTAAGGTTGCTGAGCCTTGGTCAGCCCGTGTGCTGGTGGTACCCCAGCGCTTCAGAGCCTCCCTACTGGGTCTGGCACATGATGTGCCATTGGCAGGACATTTGGGGCAAGACAAGACCTTTGAAAGGGTTGTTATCCACTTTTACTGGCCCCAAATGCGTAAGAGTTCTGATACTCATTGTAGGTCTTGCCAAACTTGCCAGGCAAGTGGTAAGAGTGGGAGGAAGTGTAAGGCTCCTCTCCAACCTTTCCCTGTGGTCAGCACCCCCTTTGAGAGGGTGGGTATTGACATTGTGGTGCCTCTGGATCCCAAGACAGCCATGGGCAACAGGTTTATCCTGGTCTTGGTGGACCATGCCACCCGGTACCCGGAAGCCATCCCTCTCCGGACTGTGACGGCCCCCGTGGTGGGTCATGCGTTGATGGGGATTTTCTCCTGTGTGGGGTTCCCCAGAGAGGTGATGTCCGACCGTGGTACCAACTTCATATCTAAGTATATGAAGTCCCTGTGGCAGGAGTGCGGTGTTAACTACAAGTTCACCACTCCTTACCACCCCCAAGGTAATGGGCTGGTTGAGAGATTCAACAGGACCCTGAAGGGCATGATTATGGGTATTGGTGAACCCATGAGGCGTAAGTGGGACTTCCTCTTACCATGCCTTTTGTTTGCTTACAGAGAGGTTCTGCAGATGCCCTTAGGGTTCAGTCCCTTTGAGCTCCTGTATGGGCATCCTGTAAGAGGACCTCTAAGTCTGGTCAAAGAAGGCTGGGAGAAAGCTCCCTGTAAACCTTCCCAGGATGTATATAGCTACATGCTGGCCTTCAGGAACCAGACAAAGCGCTTCAGACACATCACTCTGGCGAATCTGGAAGCCAGCCAGGAGGAGATGAAACATTGGTATGATCAGAATGCCACTCTGATCGAGTTTCAGCCTGGACAGAAAGTGTGGGTCATGACCCCAGTGGAGTCTTGTGCGCTCCAGGATAAGTGGACCGGACCATTTGAGGTGGCAGAGCGCAAGAGTAAAGTCACCTATTTGGTGGACTTGCAGTCTTCAAGGAACCCTTTGCGGGTCCTACATGTGAACGGCCTGAAGCCCCACTTGGAGAGGTCCGAAGTGGGCATGCTCCTAGCAACAGTTGCTGGAATGGAAGAGGAGACTGAGCCTCTTCCTGACCTCCTGTCTGCGAAGGAACACGATAGGTCGGTGGACGGCGTAAGCCTCTCCCCCGCCCTGACTCCTGAACAGCAGAGCGACTGCCGCCAACTGTTGGGACAGTTTGCTGCTCTGTTCTCTCTGACCCCTGGTGTCACTCAGTGGTGTGTCCATGATGTTGACACTGGGGACAGTCCTCCTGTAAAGCACAAAATTTACAGAGTGACTGACAGGGTAAAGGCTTGCATCAAGGAGGAGGTCTCCAAGATGTTGGCGCTAGGGGTGATTGAGCCCTCAAACAGCCCTTGGGCCAGCCCAGTGGTCTTGGTCCCAAAGGCTGCTGCACCCGGTGCCGCGCCAGAACTCCGGTTCTGTGTGGACTACCAAAGGCTCAATTTGGTCACCAGGACTGATGCGCACCCCATCCCCAGAGCTGATGAGATCATAGATCCGTTGGGAGCTGCCCGGTACCTCAGTACGTTTGACTTAACGTCTGGGTACTGGCAGATTGACTTAACTGATGGGGCAAATTAGAGGTCAGCATTCTCAATGCCAGAGGGGCACTACCAATTCCGGGTGATGCCCTTTGGGTTGAAGAATGCCCCTGCCATCTTTCAGAGGTTGGTCAACCAGGTGTTGGCTGGACTGGAGGATTTCAGTGCCGCCTACCTGGATGACATTGCAGTGTTCAGTGCCACGTGGGAGGAACATCTGCACTACCTCCGGGAAGTGTTGAAGGCTCTGCAGAGGGCAGGCCTCACAATCAAGGTGAGTAAGTGCCAGATCGGGCAGGGTTCTGTGGTGTACTTGGGACACCAGGTGGGGAGAAGCCAGGTGGCGCCCCTACAGCCCAAGATTGATACCATTCTGGCTTGGGAACCCCCCAAGACCCAGACAGAGGTGAGAGCCATCTTAGGACTCACCAGGTATTACAGGAGATTTGTCAAGGGGTATGGCACCATAGTTGCCCCCTTCACAGAGCTGACTTCCAGGAAGCAGCCCAGAAAGGTGAACTGGACTGACGCCTGCCAGAAGGCTTTTGATGCCCTGAAATCTGCCATGTTCACGGCGCCCGTGCTTCAGGCGACCAACTTCTCAAGGGAATTCATTGTGCAGACAGATGCTTCAGAGCATGGTGTGGGGCTGTGCTCTCACAGCTAAATGAGGAGGGCCTAGACCAACCTGTAGCCTTCATTAGTAGGAGGTTACTTCCACAGGAACAGAGGTGGAGTGCGATTGAGCGTGAGGCTTTTGCTGTGGTCTGGGTGCTGAAGAAGCTGAGGCCCTACTTGTTTGGGACTCACTTCTGGGTTCAGACCAACCACAGGCTCCTCAGATGGTTGATGCAAATGAGGGGTGAGAATCCAAAGCTGTTGAGGTGGTCCATTTCCCTACAGGGAATGGACTTCACGGTGGAACACCGCCCTGGTACAGAACACGCCAACGCTGATGGTCTGTCCAGATTTTTCCGCCTTAGTGAAGAGAACTCCCAAGAGGGTAGGTAGTTCTCCCCACATTTCAGCTGAAGGGGACACGTGTTAGACCTGGTACCATTGGTGTGGGTATCCCCTGCATTTTTTGCCTTTGCCTCCTGTGTTTTTGCTATGTGTTGGACTCCATTTTGCTGGTCTAGATGCTTTGGGCACTTTGCCACTGCTGTTCTGCCAAAGTGCAAAAGATCCATTTGTAAATTATTGCTATAGATTGGTGTTTCCATGATTGGCTATTTAAATTACTAGTCAGTCCCTAGTACAGCGCACCGTGTGTGCCCAGGGCCTGTAAATCAAATGCTGCTAGTGGGCTAGAGGCACTGATTGTGTCACCCACATAAGCAGCCTGTAAATGTAACTCTGGCCTGCCATTGCAGAGCCTGTGTGCAGTCTGGTACTGCCAAGTCGACCTGACAAGTGCACCCACTTGCCAGGCCCTAACCTTCCCTTTTCATACATGTTAGTCACCACTAAGGTAGGCCCAGGGTATCCCTGTGGGCAGGGTGCAGTGTATGTGAAAGGTAGGACATGCCCTGATGTGTGTGGCATGTCCTGATAGTGAATTACTGCCAATTTCGTTTTTCACTATTGCAAGGCTAGCTGTTCCCATAGGACAGAGTGGGGAGTTTTCTTATAACATCTTATAAATATAACTGCCCCTGGGAGCAAGGTGGGAAAATAAAGTTTAGTATGCCTGAACTCAGAATGTTAAAATGCATCTTTTAGTGAGGGTGATTTTTACATTCTGTGTTTGAAAATAACACTTTTAGAAAGTAGGTATTTTCTTGCTTAGCCATCCAGTGTGCCTCTGCCAGGATTGTGTATTGCATGTCTGGCTTTTGAATGACAGGGGCTGGGGAGAAGCAGTGGCTCCAGAGAGCCTGATGAGTCAGGGCTGGGCTGAATAGACATGGGCTGCATTTAGAGCAGCCCAGGCCCATTCACCTGAATGGACCTGGTCTGCCTTCCACCATGCTGTCTCCACCTCCTGCCAGGAAGGTGCACCAGAGAGGAGAGAACCAGTTTTGACCAAGCAGAGGATCTTCAATGTGTTATCTGTGGTTTCGCCAGAACAGGGGCCAAAGGGATTGACAAAAGTATAAAGTACAGAGTATGTGAGTCTCAAAGGGCAAACATGTATTTATGTGCAGCTAGTTTCTTCCAAGATGAAGTTTTCAGCCAAGTAGCTGATTTAAACAGTGAGGTGAATGCATTTGTAGCGGATTTGTGTGCCCACCAGAACTGCATGCATGCATACATTTGAAAATATGAATGTACAATGAGCTCCCAGCTACAACGTAACTGCCAGCCTTCAGTTAAGTTTGCACTCTTTGAAAAAGCCAATGAAGTTTTAAAGCCACTCTTGAGTGCTGGCTACGGGTTCACACTCAGTGAGATCAGAGAAATAATGGTCAACATTGATTAAACTGTAGTGTTCCATAATAACTAAATTAAGATTATTCTGGTGAGAATGTACAATGACAGAATTAGTTGTTGTCAGTGTTAGACCTGGCACCATTGGCGTGGATCTCCCCTGCAGTTTTTGCCTTTGCCTCCTGTGTTTTTGCTGTGTGTTGGACTCCGTTTTGCTGGTCTAGATGCTTTGGGCACTTTGCCACTGCTGTTCAGTGCCAAAGTGCAAGTGCTCCCTCTGTAAATTACTGTAATGGATTGGTGTTTCCATGATTGGTTATTTGGTTTACTAGTCAGTCCCTAGTACAGGTCACCGTGTGTGCCCAGGGCCTGTAAATCAAATGCTGCTAGTGGGCTTGCAGCACTGGTTGTGCCACCCACATAAGCAGCCTATAAATGTAATTCTGGCCTGCCATTGCAGAGCCTGTGTGCAGTCTGGTACTGCCATGTCGCCCTAACCTTCCCTTTTCTTACATGTTAGTCACCCCTAAGGTAGGCCCAAGGTACCCCTGTGGGCAGGGTGCAGTGTATGTGAAAGGTAGGACATGCCCTGATGTGTGTGGCATGTCCTGATAGTGAATTACTGCCAATTTCGTTTTTCACTATTGCAAGGCTACCTGTTCCCATAGGACAGAGTGGGGAGTTTGCTTATAACATCTTATAAACATAACTGCCCCTGGGAGCAAGGTAGGAAAATAAAGTTTAGTATGCCTGAACTCAGAATGTTAAAATACATCTTTTAGTGAGGGTAATTTTTACATTCTGTGTTTGAAAATACCACTTTTAGAAAGTAGGTATTTTCTTGCTTAGCCATCCAGTGTGCCTCTGCCAGGATTGTGTATTGCATGTCTGGCTTTTGGATGACAGGGGCTGGGGACGAGCAGTGGCTCCAGAGAGCCTGATGAGTCAGGGCTGGGCTGAATAGACATGGGCAGCATTTAGAGCAGCCGAGGCCCATTCACCTAAATGGACCTGGTCTGCCTTCCACCATGCTGTCTTCACCTCCTGCCAGGAAGGTGCACCAGAGAGGACAGAACCAGTTTTGACCAAGCAGAGGATCTTCAATGTGTTATCTGTGGTTTCACCAGAACAGGGGCCAAAGGGATTGACAAAAGTATAAAGTACAGAGTTTGTGAGTCTCAAAGGGCAAACATGTATTTATGTGCAGCTAGTTTCTTCCAAGATGAAGTTTTCAGCCAAGTAGCTGATCTAAACAGCGAGGTGTATGCATTTGTAGCGGATTTGTGTGCCCACCAGAACTGCATGCATGCATACATTTGAAAATATGAATGTACAATGAGCTCCCAGCTACAAAGTAACTGCCAGCCTTCAGTTATGTTTGCACTCTTTGAAAAAGCCAATGAAGTTTTAAAGCCACTCTTGAGTGCTGGCTACGGGTTCACACTCAGTGAGATCAGAGAAATAATGGTCAACATTGATTAAACTGTAGTGTTCCATAATAGCTAAATTAAGATTAATCTGGTGAGAATGTACAATGACAGAATTAGTTGTTGTCAGTGCTAGACCTGGCACCATTGGCGTGGATCTCCCCTGCATTTTTTGCCTTTGCCTCCTGTGTTTTTGCTGTGTGTTGAACTCCGTTTTGCTGGTCTAGATGCTTTGGGCACTTTGCCACTGCTGTTCAGTGCCAAAGTGCAAGTGCTCCCTCTGTAAATTATTGTAATGGATTGGTGTTTCCATGATTGGTTATTTGATTTACTAGTCAGTCCCTAGTACAGTGCACCGTGTGTGCCCAGGGCCTGTAAATCAAATGCTGCTAGTGGGCTTGCAGCACTGGTTGTGCCACCCACATAAGCAGCCTGTAAATGTAATTCTGGCCTGCCATTGCAGAGCCTGTGTGCATCTGGTACTTCCTTGTCGACCTGGCAAGTGCACCCACTTGCCAGGTCCTAACCTTCCCTTTTCTTACATGTTAGTCACCTCTAAGGTAGGCCCAAAGTACCCCTGTGGGCAGGGTGCAGTTTATGTGAAAGGTAGGACATGCCCTGATGTGTGTGGCATGTCCTGATAGTGAATTACTGCCAATTTCGTTTTTCACTATTGCAAGGCTACCTGTTCCCATAGGACAGAATGGGGAGTTTGTTTATAACATCTTATAAACATAACTGCCCCTGGGAACAAGGTAGGAAAATAAAGTTTAGTATGCCTGAACTCAGAATGGTAAAATGCATCTTTTAGTGAGGGTGATTTTTACATTCTGTTTTTGAAAATACCACTTTTAGAAAGTAGGCATTTTCTTGCTTGGCCATCCAGTGTGCCTCTGCTAGGTTTGTGTATTGCATGTCTGGCTTTTGGATGACAGGGCTTGGGGAAGAGCAGTGGCTCCAGAGAGCCTGATGAGTCAGGGCTGGGCTGAATAGACCTGGGCTGCATTTAGAGTAGGGGGAGGAGATATCCTTTTACCTGAATGGGCCTGGTCTGCCTTCCACAATGCTGTCTCCACCTCCTGCCAGGAAGCTGCACCAGAGAGGACAGAACCGGTTTTGACCAAGCACAGGGCTTCTCTGCCACCAGAGAACAAAGGATTTTGTAGTATAAATATTGGGGCCTAGACCCAAGAACTTTAGAACATTTCTGGGAATCAAGAGGAACCTTTGCCAAGGAGAAGAGCCGGAGAAGCTGAGGAGGAATACTGCCCCTGTGCTGTTTGCTGTCTGGGGTTGGCCTGCAGTGGCTACTTGCTGCCAAGGAAAGGAGAAAAGGATTTTGCTGTTTGCTGTGTCCCCTGCTTGAAAGAAGACCTCCAAGGGCTTGAATTGAGCTTGCCTCCTGTTCTGAAGTCTCAGGGACACAAAGACTTCACCACCAGCTCCCCTGAACTTCCTTGCTGGGAGTTCTGACCTGCAAAGAGGTGCCTGCTGTTGTTTTGGACCTCTAGAGAGGGAGCTGGAAAAGTAATACAACTTTGAGAAGCGAGACGCATATTCACCGGTTTCCGAAACATCGCCGAAGAAATCGTCGCAGCGCCTGCTACGGGTCGAGAAATCACCGCACGCCGCATCTAGTGCACCGATCTCCGAAGTCCGAGATCACGCACCGTTTTCGATGCAAGGCCTGCTGTGCAGCTGCAAGAGTTCACGCATCATTTCGGATTGTCGCATCGCATCGAGGCGCCAAGTTTGTCGCATCGTTGGGGGACGCAGTAAGAAACCGACGCATCACCTCCTCACGCAGTAAGAAACCGACGCATCACCTCCTCTCCGGTAAGGAACCGGCACATCACCTCCCCTGCGCTGCAATAAGGAACAAATGCATCCCATACCCCCGGAGCAAGGAACCGACCCATCACCTTCCCTGAGTGTAAGGAACTGACGCATCACCTACCCTGTGGCCCATTTTGTTTGTGTGAGTGACGCATCCCAGGTACTTTGTGAGAAAAGTGTTGCATCTGCAATTTGCTTTGAACTGAACTATTTCTACCATCTGAAAGTCATATTTTTATTACTGTATTGTGGATTTTTGTTGTTTGGTCTTGTTTTGGTTTAGATAAAGATTACTTATTTTTCTAAACTGGTGTGGTGTCCATTTGTAGTGTTTTCACTGTATTACTGTATGTGTTCACAAATGCTTTACACACCGCCTCTGAGATAAGCCTCTCTGATCTTGCCAAGCTACCAAGGGTGTGAGCAGGGGTTATTTTACAAGTGCATCCCCTTTACCCTGACTAGAAGCAAGGGTCCCTATTTGGACACAGGTACTTACCTCTGCCAACTAGAGACCCCCATTTCTAACAGTCAGTCTAACAAAAAGAATGAGCGACTTATGGTGTTCTCAGCTGATTTGTCTCCTGAAGTACTTGCTGCCAAAATAGGATCACAGGATGCAGTAATCAGCAGGAACCATTTTAAGAAACGTCCTGAAGATTTCGATTTTGGACTTAATGATACATTTTGTGATGCCCCAGATTTTGGCCTTAATGATAAATTTTGTGATGCCCCAAAGCTTCACAAATCATGGGAGTCAACAATTTATTACTTTTGTTTGTTTGTACCTTTTCCTTCCTTGTGTCCTCCACACGTCTTCTCATTTAAAAAAAAAAAAAATGCGCTCCGTCCAGTGTGTTGGTCTGCGCCTGGACGTATGATGCGGCCCAATGATGAAGCATGACACTGCAAAGTGTGTGAGGGCAGTATTAAGAAAAATAATTGTTTCCCCCTGGTTCTCTCCTATTGTCCGAATTTTTAAGTTTAGTGCTTCTCTGTTCAGTGAGTTTATATAGTTGGTAGGGGAGTCGGAGAGGGCTCATTCCCTTTTCTCCTTTTCTGTGAGATATAGTCAACAATTATGCCTGATGTTGTCTTAACATTTTTTACATAATTGTTTAATATCAACAGAGCAAAACTTTTACAAACTAAAGTTCTTGAGTTCGAAACAGAAGCAGCCAACATTGATGATGGCTTTAAAGATATGAGCAAAGAAGTGGAAGACAATCCTGTGAATCAATAGGCTTATGCTGTGCAAATGTACTGTCTTTTCCAAATCATATTTTATGAATTACATCAGGGCAAAAGAAAACTCCACTACACATGATGACTGCCCACGCAATCTATGACAAGTGCAAAAGTAGAGAGCTAATCACTTCAATGAATAGAATTGGTGTATCAACAAGTAATAATGACATAGTACGGAGCAGAAACTTGTTAGCAGCTCATGCTGCAAAATCTGGTGAATCCGGCAGCACAATACTTCCAAGTCACTTTACCAGGAAAGGATTTACAATTCCTGCTCTTGATAGTATTGATTTTGAAGACACCTCTTCTTTGTCTGGAACATCCAGCACAAATGATACTGCCACAGTGCTTTTTCAAGACTGTACCAATGCAGTAGCTGCTGGAAAACAAGCTGTGTCAGCTCAGCTGTAGGCATAAACAAACAAAACTGCAAACTTATAACCCAACTGCCTTGCCAGCGTGTGCAAAATCACTACAAGCCATCAACACGTCACAGTCTACCAGAATGTTTCAAAGTGGCTGAGGACATAGATCTTCTTCTACCTGATGCTGCGGTCGGTAATGCTGATTTAACTGAATTTAATATATCGCTTATTCGGTGCGGACTGAATGATGGAGAAAAGCCAGTTCCTCCGTGGGCTGGAATTCATGCTCTGATCTCCCAGAATACCGTCACACTGAAGAAGGTTGGGTTTTTACCAGTAATACCATTTCCAGTCATAAAACTATGCAACAGTGTACACAGCTCTAAAAAAATTCCAAAATGTGCATGCTCAGCTTGAAGACCAGCCTATCCTGCCAATTTTCTGCGATGAAGGTGTTATCCGTATTGTAGCTGACATTTTTATGAGCAATCAAGTAGAATTTGATGATCTTTATCGAATGATGGGTGTTTTCCACATGACAAAAGTTGCGTTGCGGTGTACAGGAAGTTATCTCAATGGATGTGGCATAGACGATGCACTTATTGAGGCTGAGATCTTTGGAAGCAAAACTGTCCAGTCAGTATTGAGCAGAACTCATTATGTTTGTTCGTTACAAGGGATGCTCATCATATCTGAGGCTATAGAAGCATTGAGTTGGAATGCTTTCTGGAACAAGTATGACACATTAGGTTTTGCATATCTTATCTTAGAAGTGAACAAGGCACAGGTTGCACTTCATTCAAAAGACATAATGCACAGCCAGGCAATGTTCAATACAATCAGTTCAAAATCGGAAGATCTGAAGACCATGTTTGTAGAGTTTGTCAAAGAATGTGAAGAAAAATCAGAATATTGCAAGTACTGGGGAAATGTTTTACACATGATAGCTATAGTCAAAAACTTTGCACATGCTGATCGGAAAGGTGATTGGGAGCTGCATGTGAAGACTGTGGAGTCACTGATTACTGGGTTTTCCGAATCTGATTGCATAAACTACCTGAGATATGAGTCCTGGTATTTGGAAAGAGTGAAGAAGCTAGAGGTGGAAAAACCATACCTCTACAGAAAATTAATCCAAAGACATTTTGACCTCATTACGATGTAGGGCGGACTTGCGTCTGCCCGACACTGGATCGGTATGGGAACCGCCCGACCATGGGTCGGAGGTTTCCCATATCTTATTACGATGCGACCGCGCATGGTGCAGTCGCATACTCCCATTTCTCTATGGGAGCTTTTGCTGCGGCCGTAAACTGGCCATAGCACAAGCTCCCATAGAGAAATGGGAGAATCTGTTCATCCCTGCACAGCGGTGCATGGATTAACAGGGGGCACCATAGGAGCCCCCTCGGCCCCAACCAGAGGCCACAGGATGAAGGGGGCCCTGCTAGGGGCCCCCGATGTTGCTTTCCGACAGGCTTTCCATGTCCGAAATCCCGTTATGGAAAGCCTGTTGGAAACCGACATCTTAATCCCTACGGCATAGGTTTTCCGACCCTCATCATAATCAGGCCCTTTGTGGTGAAAGACAGAGAGGGAAGGTTCAATGCTGTGGCTCTGGATATGAAACTGGAACAGACGATCCAGAGATCACAGAAAAGCTCCAAGGGAATTGTTGGTCAGACACGTAAAAGTGAATATGTTGCTCAATGACAGCTAGTTTACCATGAAGTCCTTTCTATTTGCAATGTTTTCAGAGAGAGGACAAAATCAAAATTAATGGACCATTGTGAAACTGTTCCTCACCATGAACTTGTGGGAAAGAGGAGAACATTTTAATAAACATGTTGACAGCCTTCTTCATTTTGTGCAGCAGCAAGGAAACCCCTTTGAAATGACCGAGCCTGTGCAACTACACAACTTTGGGCACCATGCATCAAACTAAATACTGGTCGCAAACGGGTAGATTCTCAGAATCTGCCCCTTTGCGGCCGGTATTTTAGCATTTGGGATGCATCATCCCAAATGCAAAACTCGTAAATTGCGATTGCATTTAAGGAAACGAAAATTGCGATTCCTTAAATGCAATGCTAGAAGCAATTTAAAATAGCGATTTCGCTATTAGGGCTCGCAAATTACCGAAATTAAAACTGGTCGGTAATTTGCAAAACTTTGAAAAAAGCACTAAAGTGCTTTTTCAAAGTTACATGTTACACACACACATGCCCTTGGGGCATGTATGTGCACAACATGGGTGCACTGTACAATTTCAGGGGTGCAACAGGGTGTCCTTTTGGCACCCTTGCACCCTTGAAATCGCATGCGCAATTTACGAGTACCTATTTGGTACTCGCAAATTGCGCATACAATTCCCATTCATTCCTATGGGCCTGTAGGCCCATAGGAATGAATGGTAAGGCATTCCTTATTTGCGACTCGCAATTTGCGAGTCGCAATTAAGGAATGTTTAGGAATCGCTATTTTTTTAGCGATTCCTACATGCATAGGCTTTTGCGATTCCTTAATAATCGCAATTAAGGAATCACAAAAGCCTTCCTTGATGCATGTGCCAGTTTGTGACCACAAAATATGTGGATAACGATATAAAGACACGTCTACTAGATGTCCTGGAATATGGATCAAAACTATACGCAGAACTGAAGCACGAGAGATTTCTATTGAAAGAGAAAAAGGTATTTGACATAATTACTAAAGCTAAACTTCCACGCTTTAATTGCCATAGTAAGAGTTTCGTCCAAACCAGCCACTACAAAACAGGTTACAAAAACAACTTTTGCAAGCACGTAGAGAAATGGATGTAGCAAAAGAAACTGAAGAATTTATCAAGAACATTCTGTCACATGATCTTCTCC
The DNA here is from genome assembly GCA_963921515.1 of Calotriton arnoldi. Lineage (NCBI taxonomy): Eukaryota > Metazoa > Chordata > Amphibia > Caudata > Salamandridae > Calotriton > Calotriton arnoldi. The sequence continues at coordinate 1,295,246 of CAWUFW010004332.1, read as the reverse complement.
CAACAAACGCATTATTTGATGGACAAACTTGTACTAGAGCTAAAAAAAAAATTCACCTGAAAAATGTCAATTCGAAAAGGTGTCCTCATTGAAAACTGCTGTTGTTGTGGACTATATGTCACAATTGCGTAGGGCCAAGATTTCATCCATGCAAAACTTCGGAGAGGTAGTTCAGACTCTTCTACAGATATCAAAGTCAGTGTGCACCTTGCAAGAACTGCATGTTGTCTTTGACAGCTATCTTGAACCTATCTGTCAAAGAAGGTAAGAGAATCAGATAAATGTCTACAAGTGGAACAATTGACCTTGCCTGCATCAAAAATTTGACACCTATGCTTGTGCAACTTGATAAATTCTGGTCATCAACATCAAACAAGATGAACTTGGAGATGTTAACTCTCTAAAACATTGCTGATGCTTCAGTGAACACTGAGGAGCATATGTACAAAGAAGTGGCGGGGTGAGGCGTTAACCATCATGGCTTAACGCCTCACTCCGCCACTTCAGAAAGGCAAGGCTGCACCATATTTACAAGATTATGATGCAGCCTTGTGTTTCCCCCTGCGCTGGTGCTACACTTAGCTGCCTAGCGCCAACGCAGGTACACTTGCACCATAGTGCAAGGGTGTCTGCATGCAGGAGAAGATTGTTTATGTGTAGGAAGGGACACCTTCCTACACAAACAATCCAAGGCATTTTTTTTTCCATGTGTGCTGCACAAGGCAGCACACAGGGAAAAAGCAAAAACGAGGAGAAATAAAGCATTTCTCTTCATTTGGCCAAGTTAAGACCAGGTTTTCCCTGGTCTTAACTTTGGCGCTGCCTCCTATTTATGCCACCCTTGTAAATAGGGGGCAGGGTCAAAATCAATAGGTGTTGCAGTGGAACACCCACTGCCCACCCCTTTCACGCTAAGCATAGCGTGAAAGGGGGCCTTATTTACAAGGCAGCATTAAGCCACGTTGTAAATAAGGTGAAGCCCCTATCACCACAGGAATGTCCTAAAAAGTGACGTTCCAGTGGCAATAGGGGCTTGTACATATACGCCTGAATTTCCAATTATTGCAAGTGGAATGATTGTCAATGACGAGTTGGTGCCTGCAGAGATATAACCAAACGTACGGGCCATATTGATCAAGAACTTAAAAACAAATTGGAGGAAGCTGACCTTCATGATGTGCCACATGTTGAGTGGGCTGTTCGAAATAGTTCCAATCGAGTCATTGTACTGTCAAATGGCACAGATGTTATTATTGTGCTACTTAGATTTGTTGCAATGTTCATGAGTCAATTATTGTCAGAGTAATGGATACGTTATGGAACAGGAGAGAAAAGACACTTAATCCCGCTTCATACTCTGTACAAGAACTTAGCCCAGAGACGCCCAGTGTTATTATCAAGGCACATATATTCTTACGGGTGATGACACTATCAGCAAAATTGGGACAAAGCTTGGAGCTTTAACTGCTGAACCTGTGAAGTTTCTAAAAGGATTTGCTTAGACTGAAGAAGAATGTGACTTTAAAGACCTAGAAAAATATCTTGTACGTGTGTGGAAAACTATTTCTGACTATCACACATTTGAGGATCTTCGGTACAGTGAGTTCAAGAATTGAGTCTGGCTAAGTGACCTTCCACCAACGTCATATTCTGTGCGTGGACACATGAAAAGAACGTTCTACTTGATAATAAAATGTGTAAATGTTTTGGATCATTCATATGTAGAGAAAGATCCATGTGAATATGGTTGGGAAGATATTGATGGGGGTGCTAAAACCGATGAAATTTCTAAAGCCTCTACCCACAGAATTTACACGTACATGTACTTGCAAAACCTGTGTCTATATGCTCTTCTCAAATGTTCAACATTCTGCAAATGTACCACGGGCGATTGACGAAACAAATAAAGAAAATGAACTATGAAAATGTGTCTAAAACAGGAGTGATAAACATTATTTTTTTCATATTCAGATGATAAACATTGTTTGGTGTATACCTAAAAGGGTTAAAAACCATTCTTATTTGTGTAATTTCCATATTTGTCTCTTCTTCCTCTATTATAGCCGGCATTTTGGAAAATGCCGGAAGGGTTGCTGTATAGGTCACATGGTTCCTGAAACATTACATCCTCACTGCAACACATCCGCCATTTTTAAAAATGTCGTCCAGAAAAATTCCGCCCAGATCAGCAATTTCCACCCAAGCTAAATTACTTCTCTAATAATCCAAAAACACAAATTGAATTAAAAATCTCTGGACAACAATTTTTTTACGGAGGTATATTGGGGCCGGGATTAGCTGGCACATGCGACGCAGTTGGTAAACTTAAAACTAAGCTTGAGGATAGTCAGTACCAAGCCTTCACGGGTAATTACCGCTCTCCCGGAGATTCTTCAGACCCCTTGGCTTGGTTTTGCCATTGACAGGCCAGGGAGGGTGCTGGTGAGCAACTTTTGCTGTGTTTACTCTGAGGTGATTGGACTCTGCTAGGTAGTTTGTTGTGGCACTGCCTCGGACCATAAACAAAGCCTTCTCCCTGGCACGGGAAGTCAAGGTTGCTTGGCACCCCAATCTAAAGAGAACCCTAAATCCTGATAACTGTATCTATATAAAGCCCCAGATGTACTAACATTAGGAATAGCAATTTCCTAACTGCATTTTTCTGCGAATTGCATTTAGGAGATCGCTATTCCTAATGTATGAATGTTTTATTTTTGAAATAGCGATTCCTAGTGGGTTGCAAATCGACCTACCTCATGAATATTTATGAGGTAGGTCGCAGTTTGCGACCCATTAGGAATGCTAGCCATCACTGGGATGGTGGCCTACTGTGGTCAGCAAACAACCATGTTTGTGATTGCTTTTATATAAAGCACTCATTTTTTCTTTGAAACGCAACCCGTTTCTCCTAAAGGAAATCAGAATGCATTTCAAAAGAAAAAACGTGAAACGTTTAAATTTTCTTTTTTAAGAGTAGGCAGTAGTCCGTGAGACCACTGTGTGCTCTTAAAAAATATTTATTTTGGTACATTCTCGAAGGGCAAGCGGTCCCATGGTAACCCCTTCCCATTTGTGAATGGTTACCACTACCTTTCAGTAGTCGATAAAATATTAATGTTTTGCCACCAGAATTCGGTCATAAAACATTAATAGATACCACTGAGATTCGGTAGTTGGAAGGGACGCCCTAAACACGCCCCTTCCAAATACCGAATCACTAAACAAAATTGCGATTCAGTAACAAATTACCGAATCACAACTTGACATTTGTACATTATCAAATGCTCTTTTGCAGTCGTCCCATTTGCGACCTCAAAAACGTTTTGTCCGTATGGCCCACAGTGGGGTAAGAGGGAGAGTAGCAGAGTATGAAGTGCACACGCCAGTAGCTGGGAATTATTTCCTCTTTGCTTTTTAGTTTCCACTTAGTAGTGGTGCAACAACTTTTGAAGAAACTGTTACTTGAACTATTGCAAGTACTATTTACCCAAATTACTTTTGTGCTCCCACATTCAGCAGATTCTAGTCCGCCCTCCCTGTGTCTGCATGTTTGGACTCCCACTCTCGGCTTCAGGATCTGGAAAGAATTGGGTACGCTAAGTGTTTGATGGTGATTGGTTCCTCTTTATTATTTAGTGTCTGGTTGTCACAGAGGTGACAGGACGCTGGAAAAAACTGTTGCTTGAAACACAATTGCACTTTTTATACAAATCTGCCTACACAGCTCTCCTGGTTAGTGGGTCCTTATCTGTCAACTCTGTTTCTATTTGTAATAACTTCCACTCACTACTTTTTGGTACCTAGAAGGTCTAATAAGCAGGTAGAGTGTCATGGAACACATAGGGGCTTATTTTGATGTCGGGTGGAATCCCTTCCGCCTGACACCGACTCGGTCGTGGGACCGACCGACACCCGGTCGGCAGTCCTGATTGACTCATTTCAATGCGACCGAACACTGTGCGGTCGCATGCTCCCTTTCCTCAATGGGAGCTCGTGTTACAGCCGTAAACCGGCCATAACACAAGCTCCCATTGAGGAAAGGGAGGTGCAATTCATCCCTGCACCCCATGGCATACACCTCAAGGTGCCTGCCACAAGGTGCAGGGATTAAAAGGGGGGCGCCACAGGTGCCCCCACGGCCTCCAACTGGAGGCTGTGCACCAAAGGGGGCCCCCAAACATGCTTTCAGACATGGTTTCCATGTTGGACAGGCCGGCATGGAAACCATGTTGGAAACTGTGCATTGTAATCTCAAGGGCGGAAAGGCCCGCCCTTGAGATTACTAGCCGGCTTCCGACTGGCCGACGGGCTCTCCAAGCCTGTCGGAAGCCAGCCGGAATGACCGGCCGGTTTACTTTCCAACCGCCTCTATCATAATGAGGAGGTCGGAAAGTAAACCGAGCAGCCCATTATGATGCGGCCCTAAAGGCTCCGACCACAGGCCGGAATCTTAAGGGCCACATCGTAATCGGTCCTAAAATGTTTACTAAGGGGGGATTAGTTCCCCTTTGCTGTTTAGGCCTTCATCTAGAGCTTGGTAGACTGGCCATCAGGCTGCAACAAAGTTCAATCTAGCACCTCTGCCCTAATGGCAATTGACTGTCTGCTAAATTTAAATTCTGACATGTGGTCATTCCATCCTTCACTGTCCAATAGTAAGTCAGTGGGCAGAGACTTCATTCTCCGTGGAAGGGACATGTCTGCAGAATTTGGTTCAGTGGACAAAAGCTTGCCATATCTAACTAAGGCTTCTCTGTTTCGGAAAAGTTGACCTTAGAAATCTGGTGGTGGAACACTCAATTAGAGGTAGAATGTCTTCCTTGTTGAAAATGTACATCATCTAGCAAACAGCAAACCCTGCTGCTTTATCTACATCTACAAAAGAATACTCACCTGTAACATCCCATTCTGTTCAGTTCAGACCAAGTTTCTTGCTTAGAATTAATAAAAACCATCGCAAATAACCACATCAAACAATTTAAAACCAAATATGGATAATAACATAGGCATGATTAGTATTCCAAACGAAGAAGTAAATACACATATAAAACAACATCCAGTACCTATAAATTCATTCTTAAAGCATGTTCATTGACTGAGGCACAAAAAATATCTCCATTTTCCACAAGAACCAACATAAAGATAGTCAAACGCATGCCTGGTTGATATATTTTTGCAGGTCTCCTTAAACTTGTCACAGAAACCCACAAAACTATGAGTCAGGATGACCCTGCCCGATCGTATTTATTCACCGGGATACCTTCAGGTTGAAAACACTTTCTAGGAGTGACTGTACAAAAGGAGTTCTCGTATATATACAGAAAGTGTCGGCGTGCTTCCTTCAGGGTTAAACCATTTTCTAAAAGTGACTTTGTACATATACAGAAAGTGCCAACATGCTTCGACCGACATTGAACAATATTTGGCACAGCAAAAAACAGGACCTTCCACTACCTGACCCTGTAAGTCAATATCATGACATAGTGGCGCACATATGTTCTATGTATCCTACAAAAGAGTAGCGGGTGGTTCCTTCTTAGAAACTGGATCACAGGCGCCCTACATGATCTTATTTGTAAAGTGTTGGAGTGCAATCGTATAAAATATCTGTGTGCATCAATCAGGTTTAAAGAAACACATAGAATGTGTGTGATTGTTTCTTCTTTATTTACACATAGGTGACAAGATTGTGTTGGCCATGTAAACTTCCAGTGTGGAGTCATGTCCTTTGAGGGAAAATCACCCCTCCTTAATTTCATCTACTTTAACTTATATTAATAGAAAAATGTGCCTGTGGTTTTAGACAAACATAACATCCAGGCACGAGCTTTCTTGGCAAATTGATGTTATCCTGAAGGTGCAAGACAAGTCTAACTGACCTATTTACGACTTGCTTAAAAGACGAACCAGTGAGCCCCGAGACCCACAATGAAGATAGCCCTAAGGTGCTCAGTGCAGAAGATAAACACTCTCCCCAAGAGGTAGATTTCTTACCGAATCCAACTTTGTCCCAGATAAGTCAGGCCCAACGTTGGCTCAGGCAATTGATCCAACTTTTTCGCAAAATATAATAAACGCACCCTAGCGTGACGAGACTTGGCTCACTAAGCCAAATTCCAGGCGAACTTGTGACTGAAAGGAATCTGGTTGCAGACTAAAAAGATGTCTGTACATATTCGCCTGTAATGTATCTAAATGCTTAGGGGCAGATTTACAATAAAAGTGAGTCAGTGTGTGCTGCAAGCCATTTGGCTGCGCCGCACTGAGTCACTTTCAAAGCACAGGGATGCGACATATTTACAACAATATGTCGCATCTCTGTGCTTCCCCCCTGTGCTGGCGCACAAACTGCTGCCATGCGCCGTCGCAGGCACCCTTGCACCATGGTGCAAGGATGCCTGCATCGTGGGGAGATTGTTTTTGTGCAGGAAGGATTCCCTTCCTGCACAAAAACAATCTGAAATTCAGTTTTTCAACTTCTATGTGTGCTGCATTAGCACACATTGAAGTTGAAAAACGGCATTGTTTCAATGATTGTTTATGTGCAGGAAGGGAACCCTTCCTGAACAAAAACAATCATTAGAGGTGATTTCCTCTTTCTATGTGTGCTGCAGAATGCAGCACGCATAGAAACAGGAAAAAAACGAGGAGAAATGTATTCATTTCTCCTCGTTGCGCCTCACTACGCCTCCCCTGGGGAGGCGTAGCATACACACTCATTTCCAGATTTGATGATTCCTCGTAAATCTAAAAATGTGTCTGGTTCCATGGGTGTTGCGTCGGTACACCCACAGCAACAAACAGTGAATGCCCTTTTCACGCAAAGTGCTGCGTGTAAAGGGGCCATATTTACAAGGACAGGAAAAGTCACGCAGGGTGGCTTTTCCTGTCCTTGTAAATATGGAGCAGTACAATGTGCCACCAGTACGTCACAAAAAGTGACGCACCGGTGGCGCAAGGGGCTTGTAAATCTGCCCCTTAGAGTCCAGCCCAAGCATTATTTCAGACCCATGGGTAAGTGATGGTATCAATTTAGGCTCCATTGACTTAAGGATGGGAGTCACTGTTGGACCTCTCAGTTTGGTGTTTAACATTTTAAAGGCTGCTAACCAGGAGCTGGTGTTTAGTTTTGTTGATTGCATGTGCTGGACAAACTGAAATCGTTGATCAAAAATAACTCTTAGATATGTGTATGTGTCATTATAATTTTTCATCCAAGAACCAAGTAAAGATTTTTTTCCTCAGGAGATTGCCGAAAACCATCACTTTTGTTTTTTTGGTGTTTATTTCCAGCCCGTTTTTTTTCTAGTATAAGCAGCAAAAGCAGTTGACAAGTGTTGCAGGCCTATAGGGGTCCTACTAAGCAACACAATATTGTCCGCATATTGTAGGCTGGTCAGAGGTGTCCGGTCTAACTGCAGAGCCTCTGAGATTACTACACAACTACAATTCAAATCAGAAATAAATAGATTAAATAGCAGTGGTGCAAGCACACAGCCTTGTTTTAGACCGTCACTTGTATGGATCTTTTTTATAGTTGCTAATCCATCTCCCAATTTTACTCTCACTTACGTATTTTAGTACAAAAGCTGAATAGCACTTAATTGTGCTGGGGGTGTTCCCATTCTGCACACACATGTGTCCCAGAACCATGACCTCCTTGGTGAGGACTACTGTCTGACTGACTGTCCCTAAGAGCAAGAGCATCAAGATTCACAGGTAATGAGCTTGAGGTCAAGGTGGATGAGAGACTGTACCTGAGTTCCTGGTTCTGAGGTACAGATCATGGTCATCAATTCGCCAAAATGCCAGAGGTAGTCGAGGTGACCTCACATGCCATTTGAACTTTACTTTGACTCACACACACATGCTTACACACATTAACACATTCACAAACTCTCGCACATATAAACACACTCTCACCCGCAAGCATGCATACAACATACATTTAACAGCATTTTTTACTTACCTTAGCTTCCATAAAGGGCCATGTTTCAGCTAATATACTCCATTTTATATTACACTAATAGTGAATAGTACTATTCACTACTTGTATAATAAAAAAATTGTCAGAAACCAGGCAAGTGGATCTCCAACCAGCGTCCATTAGGAAGAGCTGCCACTGTGTTCCAGGCACTGATTTTGCCACCTCTGAGGCCAGTGGCTCCAAACGTAGTGCCAGGGGTAGCGAGGGGCAAGCCAGGGGGACCCCTGCTGACCCTTAAATGACGGCCATGGTACAGACCACCAGCATCAGTCAACAGAGGCAGTGCGGATCAGAGTTGAGAACAGACTTAGTTTTATGTCCACAATAAGAATGGCATCAGAAAGAGGTACACCGATTTGTGGAGCAGAGTCAGTTCCCTAGTCAACAAAACAAGACAGTGTGCCCTGGAAGGCTGGTGGCAGTTTATCTGGACCTCTTGTCCTGCAGCCCTAAGAGGCGAAGGTAACGGGTTCTCTTTTTTCAAATGATAGCTTTCGAGTGTATTACTTCAATTGAAACAACTAAAGTGCACCAGGGCTAAGACTCCCTAAATTTCCTATGCTCATGTACTACATCCCAGGAGTGGAGCACTGTGCTGTTGGTGACATGGTGCTAGACAGTAACCTTAGAGTGTTGGTAACATTGGAACGATTTATCATAAAGAATTGTGTTTGAGTTATAAGCAATGGTAAAGTAATATATGTAGTATCTCCATATGGATATATTTAGCCTGTTGGTTTGTTAGAGTCACATGTTTACCTCCATTAAGTTAGTCTTAAACTCAGGTCCTCTGTTTTTTTCAGCAAAGGCACATTGCAAAATGGGTTAGCAGGAGGTTCGATAACCCAGACTGCAGAACCCGAGGCAAACTATACACCACATCAGACAGCACTTCATTCTTTACATCCTATTATCCTTCTTTTTCCCCATACTACATTAAGTATTGGATCTAAAGTAGACATAAGCGCAGGGGTTTGTTTTTATTGTTATGTTAGACATTTTAAGGTCCCTAAAAATGCATGGAGTATTATTGTCTTATACAACTCGTTCCCTCTGGAGAAATATCAGGAAGGCGAGTGTGAAGAATAAAAGGCTGCACAGAGCCAAGTGAGTTAAGCAGTGGTCTGCAATTAATAAAAAGAGGGTTCCTGGCTCGAATTTCAATGGGGAGCATGGGTTATTAGGATGTGATATAAATTAGAGGGATGGGGCGGGTCACACCCTCTATTTGACCTTTAAGGCTTGAGTATCATGAAAGGAAGCATCAATATTTTAAGAAAAGAGCATTTTAGTTTCTGAAAGAGATGGGACACCATCATAATGACCCCATTGGGGAAGTGGATGCTTATATGTACTTGTAGTCATCAGATCACAGTAACAATCCACTCTAACCAAAAGGTTACCCAAAAGAGCTTGTTTGTATAAAACTTGAGAAGGGACAGTTCAGTGCCTTGCGTAGTGATGAACTTCTAAATGTGAAATTTTCTGACAGGTGAGATGTACACATGCTGACTACCAACCATGATGAAAGTACTTCACCTGTTAAAAAATTATTACAATCTTTAAAAACACCTCCTTACTATTCAAGAAGCCAACAGCCCATCTTGAACAGAAAGAATGTTCTACTTCAGTATTTTTTAACTCATTTAATGAAAATACTGGCCATACAAATTAGCCATGAACAGTAAAACATAGAATATGAGTACTATTATGGTCTACTATTACGAATGGGATCTTGCAAAGCACACAGAGGGTGCCAAGACCTACATTGCGTATGAACAACTGTGCCTTGAACAAGCATTTGAAGGTGGAAAACACATTGAAGTCTCAAATATGATCTTGGAATGTGTTCCAGGTAAGTGTTGCTTGGGATAATGTTAGATTAATTTGAGAGCCAATCTAAATTCTGGGCACACCATAAGGCCCTCAAGAGGCTATAAGGAATGATCTTTGAAATTAGATAGTCAGGTGCAAGTTCTGGAAGACATTTAAATGTAAGACAGGCAAGTTTGAAAGTATTTTAGGCCTTGACATGTACCCAATGCAAGGATTTCTCTACTCGAGAGATTTTATCATTTTCGTAGGCAATGATCTGATAACAGTGATTTGAACCATCTGATATTAGAGGGCTCTTTATACAGAGATTTCCATAGTCAAGGTGAGGATTCACCACCGCTCCAACTACTAAAGCCCTGTGATGGAGCGTGAAGTATGGAAGAACTTCCCTCAGGGTAAATAATTGGAAGAAACAATTCCATTAAATAGTGCCAATTTGAACTTTCAATGTCATGCTAACGTTGAAAATGAAGCCTGTGTGTTATACTTCAGTGGCTGGCAGTAGGGTCAGGCTGAGAAGTGGTGGCAGTTGGACATGCGCACAAAGGGTCTATTTTTACCAAAGAAAATAACTTCAGTTTTGTCATGATTCAACTGTAAGTGTACAGATTTACAGTCACATGTGCCATGGGAATCACTTGAACAGCTGATATAGACGAGATGAATAAGGACAGCGCCATAAAGGAGTACATTGAGTAGGATGAGCACAAAGTAATCACAAACTAGTCCAAATAAGTAAAAGAAATATGACCCAGCAGGGACATGACAGCAAGCATCTACTAGTGTTACATCAGTAGAGGATACAACTGACTTCAACAAAATGGCAGCAGAACGATAGGGAGAATTTTCTAAAACCACTGCTTTCCCTGGTGGGTCTAGCACATCTTATAACTAAAAAATATAAACTGCATTTGCCCTCAGATTTACTCTCAATTAATTAATTTGTTTGTGTTAACTTGGCACAAGACTCTATTGCGGATCAGGTATAGTCACATTTAAACATATTTATTTCAAAAGGAAAAACATTAGCATAACAACTGAGACAATCCGCATAACAACTGAGACAAACATTATCATAACAACTGAGCCAAACATTAGCATAACAACTGAGACAAACATTAGTATAACAACTGAAATAAATGTATCAATTCCCATGCTAAAGCCTCCCATAATCTAAATAACCCTAATGCCTGATTTCAGAGCAGTATCATTGACATGTTACAAAATGTACCATAGATGCAAACGAGGAGCAAAGCAGGGTTCCAGATCTGGTTCTTGGCAGTAGTGCTTTTTGCAGGACTGGTAGCGAAAGCAAATACCCAGATTTCTGGACCTCACAATATTTATAACAGTAGATAAGTGGACTACACAGGATTTAATTGAATTGCAACACATACACCAAGAGTTCATACTGTATCCATAGTCATGTCAGTCGTAATGTTAATGGTAAGGTAATATGGCCAGTGCTTAATTTTAACCAGTGGTTTCCGGTGCTCGGCACCAGCACTTAATTGTCAACACCAACACTTATGACAGTCAGCCACATGGTGGCACTGTTTGTCTAAATTAGAGATGAACATGACAACAGTTGTTTATTAATTCAAAATACAATAAAATGACTACTATCTGCTGCCCAAGCAAATTCTTTTTGTTTTGGGAGCCCGGAATAGTCTGAATTGTCACACTTGCACGGGGTGATGGTTAGTAGTTGTGTTGGTTCTGTCTTCGGCATCTCTAGCAGAGGCAGTGGGTGATGCAAGCTGCGGTGGCCTCTTGACAAGAGCCCTGGCACTTACTTATTCACAAAACAAGCACTGAATATGTCATTCACAAGTGAGATCATATATGTCATTTGTGTAAACATTTGTTACATCGAAGGCGAGAACATGAGCATTACATGTGGTGTACAAGACATGGTTTGCATGGAGAACGTGCCAGCTATGGTTTGTAGAGCTAACCATAAATGGGGAATTTCAGAGTTTCTTTGGTTTTCGTTTGCAACCATTACTATGTTTTAACTATGGTGTTTAGGTCAATTTGTCAATAGATATATATATATATATATTAAAGATGGGGGCCGCAATAGAACACTAGGGAATTGGACTCAATAGCCCTTTCCTTATGTCCACTTAACACACACCTGAGGGGATGTTCCCAGGACACAATTTTAAAAGCAGTGTCAAACGAGCATGGATGTTTATTAATCATTGTGGCATTGAGAAAGGCAGTGACGCCGAAACGCGTTTGCCAGATTAAAGAGAAGAAATTATCGTATACCTGTGAGTGCTCGTCTTTTCCCTTGTGGGGTGTTTTGTGAGATATATATATATATATGTAGGAAGGTGGAATCTGACTACATGGTTGCCCCCACTTTCTTCTGGTGTTTTGATGGTTTTTTACTTAGTTTGGCTGGGAACCTGCTATTCAGGTCCCCAGCCTATCTGCTTTCTCTTATAAATTGATTCCATGTACTTTAGGTACACCACAGATTGGATTCTGGAGTGCCCTTATAAGTCCCTAGTATATGGTATACTATGTACCCTGGGCATAGGTACCCCAGAGGCCTACCAGGGGTTGAAGCATGTATTGTGCCACCCCTGGGAGGCCCTCCAAAATGACACCACAGGACTGCTACTGCAGCCTGAGTGAGGTGGTGCATGCACCCCTTACAGAGATATAGGTTCACTATATCTCACCCATCACTGCACATACAAACCTATCAGTCACCCCTATGGCAGGCCTTATCAATCCTGAAGGCAGGGTGCTTGGTTTTATGTGAGAGAGTGCCCCTGCATGAGCAGAGCCCCTCTGCAGCCTTCGGAATCTCCTCTCCGGGGTTGTCTGTGGTGCAGCCTGACCATATACTCTTAAGTGCATTATATCTAAACGGTAGCCCCCGCCTCCAGCACCGACTGCACTGAAGATCACTGGCCTCCACTCCACGAGTGTCCTGTGAGTCAGCTCCAAGTGCGTCCACTCGAGGCTCCTTCGCAGTCGCTAGTCCGTTGGCTAGTGGGCCCTCCCGAAGGCAACTCTTCTTCTGCTTGGGCTTTCCTGGTTGCTCCAGACGTGCCCTGACTTACCCTCACTGGGTGAGTCCCCCAGACCTTGCTGGTCTGCATCAATGTCCTTTCTTTGTTTCCACGTGACTTGCCGTTGCCTAGGCTTGTTGGGTCCACTCCGGTCGCCGACACCGCAGCAGTCGACAGACATTGTGGGACAGCTCGAATCCAGCTCCTGGTCATCGTCGACACCTCCTGGAACTCGTGGCTGAAGAGTCAAGACGACCGTCAACCTACCTGAAGCACCCGACATCGGTGGGCATCTGCTCATCGCCTTCCTGGTCACTGGCTAGTGACCCGGACTCTGTCCCCTCTGCTTTCAGGTCTTTCAGATCTTCGATCCACTCTTGGATCCACCCAGACACTTTCGACTTGGTCGCCAGCAGCCTGCTGCAGCAGATCGCCATTGAAAACGACGACGAAACCCGACGCCAAAAGACACCTATGCACCCGGCTTCCCTGGGTGAGGTAACTCGAGTACTCCGGTGCTCCCGTGGGTATTGACTCTAGAACTGCCTAGTTCTAAAGGGATTTGCTCCAAGTCCTCCTCTAAGTGTCCTTTCCTTTTAAAAATCCAACCGCGACTTTCCCCATAGAAGTCAATGGTGGCTCGCGGCTGTGTTCTCACACTGCACGCGTCCCCCGTGGGTCCCCTGTGTCACTACCTGGGGTGGTTCCTTGGGGTCCAAGCACTTCTACAGGCTCTAGGCCTTGTGTCTAGCTCAGTCGTGGTTCTTATACCACTTTTTTGGTATATGGTTTGAGTACGCACCTAGGGCTCAAACGTGTATTTGTGCTATTACTGTTGATAACTGCCTTGTAAACTATGTACTTCGAACTCTAGCCTCATAAAGAGACTAGAGGGGTGTGTTTAAGACTAAATACATATATTTTATATATATACCTGGTGTGGTCCTCTTTCATTTGGTCACTCAAGAGATTATAGACTGGTAAAACAAGCTGCTTTACATTCCTCCAAGACTTAGCCTGAAGGCTGCTCTCCATAGCTACCACTAGGATAGCTTTCAATAAAGGTTGTCTTTAACCTATCTCCAATAAGGGGTTGTTTGGACTGGTGCAAGGTGCCCACTATAATTAGTGGACAGCATATACCAGGCCAACTTCTCACATTGGTGTGTAGCGTGTGGGATTCCAGCTTGCTATTGTTTTACCAGATAATCTCAAGTGACTAACTGAAAACCACTAAAGGTACCTAAGGTACATATAAAATCAAGCTTAGAAATATAGTAAGTTCTACTGAACTTAGAGTTGTGTGTCAAGGGCTTAGCACACCCTTTCTACAACTCAAGAGAGTTTAGTAGGCCACACTAGAGTAGGTAGTGCATACACCACACCTCACTAGTAATGTCTTCAGGGCCAGGATCCAGTAGGTCCCTGCCAGGAACCAGTGGGCTCCTACCCTCCAAATATGACAACCTCCCATTCTTGGAATTGAGAGAGTTGTGCAAGATTAGGAAGCTGAAGACAGGCAAAAGTGCCAACACCCAACGTCTCATGGAGATGCTTTGCTGGATGATCTCAGAAGACCCTTAGGGTCTGCAGGGGTAGGCAGAGAAGGTGGGGCAGAAGATGAGGAAGGGAACAGGGGTGAAAATACCCAGGACCTGACCTCTGAAACTGGCCAGGAAGATGAAAATGATCTTGCCCTGGACAATCCAGCTCCTCCTGCAGATGAGGAGGAGGATCAGAATGACCTCCCCTTTATCCCACCAGGAAGAGTTGTGAGTGTGCCTAGAAGGTCCAGATCTCCTTCTCAGGAGTCTAACCATTCTGACACCTCAGTAGGGACCTATGTTTCTTCTCACAGGAGGGAGACCTCTAATGAGAGAAAAAAGAGACTGCTCCAGTATGAAGAAGCTCAGCTTAGAATCAGAAGAGAGCAGCTGGCTATAGACAGGGAGTCCCTAGAGCTTCATAGACAAAGAAGAAAGTTGGGACTAGAGTCCCATGGTGGCAGCAACTTCCTAGTGGTAGGGAAAGGTCTTATGACCATAGAAACCTGAGCAAGATTGTCCCTCCCTACCAGAGTGGGGATGACATCCACAAATGGATTACTGCACTGGAAAGGGCCTGTAAAGTTCAGAGGGTCGCCCAGGAGCAGTGGGCAGCAATCTTGTGGCTCTCCTTTGCAGACAAAGGTAGAGATAAGCTCCTCACTGTTAGAGAAGAGGATGCTGACAATTACAAAGTCTTGAAGAGTGCTCTGATTGATGGGTTTGGCCTAACCACTGAACAGTATAGGTTGAAGTTCAGAGATACCCAAAAGGCTCAGACTCAAGACTGGGTTGACTTTGTAGATTGTGCTACTAAGGCTCTGGAAGGTTGGATACATGGCAGCAAGGTGCATGACTTTATAGGATTGTACAATTTGATTATGAGGAGCAGATCCTTAATAATTGTCAAAACCAGCTTTTACACCAGTACCTGGTGGACTCTGATCTGACCTCCCCCCAAGAATTGGGAAAGAAGGCAGACAAATGGGTCAGAACCAGGGTGAGGCCTAAGAATCAGGGTGGTGACCAGAAGAAAGATTCTACCAAGTCCCAAGAGAAAGGTGGGGATAAATCTAAGGATAAGTCCACTACAGGGCCCCAAAAGTCCTCTTCTGGGGGTGGGCCCCAAACTCCTTCCTCACCTGAAAAGAAACCATATTGCCATGTCTGTAAAAAGCCTGGATACTGGAAAACTGATCCCAGTTGCCCCAGGATTGGCAATAAAGAAAATGCTCCTCCAACAAATACTACCACCCCTCCTGGTACTACCAGTAGTAATCCTCCAGTTGGGAGTAGTGCACCCAAAAAGTTAGGTGCTTTTGCAAGGGGAACCGAGGTGGGCCCTAGTTTAGACAGGACCCCCTCAACAGACTCCTCTGACTCTGATGGTGGTATAGGATTTGCCACCTTTACCATGGGTCCCAATGCATTGGGCAGGTACAGACTGGAGCCAATGATTAATGGTCAGAAAGCTGTGGCATTCAGGGACACTGGGGCTAGTGTCACCATGGTGGCAGGGAAACTAGTCCCCCCTCACCAGCTTTTACCTGAATTTAAATACCAGATGACCAACATTGATGGTGTCAGAACAGATCACCCCATGGCCATAGTCAATCTCAGCTGGGAAGGGGTCACAGGCCCAAAAAGAGTGGCAGTGTTCCCAACCTTGCCTGTAGATTGCCTGATGGGCAATGATCTAGAAATTTCAGCCTGGGCTGAAGTTGAACACCAAGCCCATCTGAGAATGCTGGGCATCCCTGAGAAAGTTAGGGGGGCTGTGATGGCCACGCCCCACCCCTCCTGGTACTACCAGTAGTAATCCTCCAGTTTGGAGTAGTGCACCCAAAATGTTAGGTGCTTTTGCAAGGGGAACAGAGGTGGGCCCTAGTTTAGACAGGACCCCCTCAACAGACTCCTCTGACTCTGATGGTGGTATAGGATTTGCCACCTTTACCATGGGTCCCAATGCATTGGGCAGGTACAGACTGGAGCCAATGATTAATGATCAGAAAGCTGTGGCATTCAGGTACACCGGGGGTAGTGTCACCATGGTGGCAGGGAAACTAGTCCCCCCTCACCAGCTTTTACCTGAATTTAAATACCAGGTGACCAACATTGATGGTGTCAGAACAGATCACCCCATGGCCATAGTCAATCTCAGCTGGGAAGGGGTCACAGGCCCAAAAAGAGTGGCAGTGTCCCCAACCTTGCCTGTAGATTGCCTGATGGGCAATGATCTAGAAATTTCAGCCTGGGCTGAAGTTGAACACCAAGCCCATCTGAGAATGCTGGGCATCCCTGAGAAAGTTAGGGGGGCTGTGATGGCCACAGCCCCACCCCAGGAATTCTGGAGTGATGGAGCCTGAAAGAATGGCCCACTCTCCTCCACAAGAGAGCACAAGGGTTGAAGAAAAGTCTTCTTCCTCCCAGACTATAGGTAAGGGTCAGCCTCCTCAGGGAACAGACCCTACCCCTAGTGAAGGAACTGCCCCCGAGGTAGTCAGGCCTGGCCTGGCCACACCCCTGATGGCAGAGGACCCTTCCAAGGTGGTACCCAGTCTGGAGCAGGTAACCTGCCCCTCTCTACCCTGCCTCAGTCAGCCCAGGGCTGCAGAGGTCAGGGAGGTCAGTGGACCCCACAGGGCCCCCTGTCCAGAGGAACCCCCCATCAGCAGATTAGGGGCACCCAGTCTAGTAGTCCTAGCCAGGTGAAAATTCCTCAACACACTGAGGGATCCCCCATACCTTTGTGTAGGGACCTCCCCCAGAAGGACTCTGTTAGGCAAGGGCAAACCTGGGACCAAAAGGTTCCAAACCTGCCATGTGCCTCCAGTGTTCCATCCAAAGGGACCCAACCCCCAGCTGTAGGCAGCCAAAGGTTGACCCTTAGAGCAAAGTGCAACTCAGTCATGGAAAGACAGGCATACATGGTGACCAGTGATCTGAGGAAGCTGAGACCAACTTTCCTAGGGTCTCACTTCCCTACTCAGACACCTCATCAGCCTATTACTTTACCAAAGCACACCACAGGTAGTAATTTCCCATGGTGGAGACCCTCTCATACCCTTAGGGTGAGGGATAGCTTAGTGGACCATAAGACAGGGGGTAACCATGCTAGTGCAGGTACTTCCTTATATGGCCACTTAGTCAATAAAGGCTCAACTGGCCAAGGTTAGCCTTATCTCCTTTTGTTTGGGGGGGGGGTTATGTAGGAAGGTGGAATCTGACTACATGGTTGCCCCCACTTTTTTCTGGTGTTTTGATGGTTTTTGACTTAGTTTGGCTGGGAACCTGCTATTCAGGTCCCCAGCCTATCTGCTTTCTCTTATAAATTGATTCCATGTACTTTAGGTACACCACAGATTGGATTCTGGAGTGCCTTTATAAGTCCCTAGTATATGGTATACTATGTACCCAGGGCATAGGTACCCCAGAGGCCTACCAGGGGTTGAAGCATGTATTGTGCCACCCCTGGGAGGCCCTCCAAAATGACACCACAGGACTGCTACTGCAGCCTGAGTGAGGTGGTGCATGCACCCCTTACAGAGATATAGGTTCACTATATCTCACCCATCACTGCACATACAAACCTATCAGTCACCCCTATGGCAGGCCTTATCAATCCTGAAGGCAGGATGCTTGGTTTTATGTAAGAGAGTGCCCCTGCATGAGCAGAGCCCCTCTGCAGCCTTCGGAATCTCCTCTCCGGGGTTGTCTGTGGTGCAGCTTGACCATATACTCTTAAGTGCATTATATCTAAACGGTAAATTCTAACTTTGGGATGGCTGCACGGAAACATGTTGTGTTTGGTGTCAAACACCTTGGAATCATACCCCCACACCAGTAACTGGTGTGGGAGTATGATCCCACCCTTCTAGAGGGAGAGACATGACATCACCGGTATACCCGGTACCCCCTAAAACAGAGCCTGGCATCACAAAATGGATGCTGCAGCCACAGACACGAGTCTGGCCTCCTGCTGCTGACCGAAACTCCGGCAGGGGAGGCCTGGACAATAGGTTTCCTGTCTCTGGGAGGTGTTACCACCTCCCAGACAGGCCTTAGTGGATTAGGGTTGGGTGGTGTACGCCCTGAGTGCTTTGAAGTCCTGCACTGGGGGCATATTTGGTGTCCTCGTGCATACCCCAGTTCAAACCGGTTGCAGGGGCTGCCAGCCCCTGCTCTGGCACGAAACTGGACAAAGGAAATGGGTGTAGCAACCCCTCTTTCCAAACCCTCCCATAGGTGGGTCCCCAGAGTTAGTCCAACCCCTTTTCTCAGTATAAGTAAGGGAACCCTGGCAACAGGATTTTAGATATCCCTGGACGAAACTCTGAAGCCGAATCCTGGACCTTCGACGCTCTACTTAAAGATTAGAGGACTGAAGAATCTCCCTTTTATGTCAAGGAGTGACTCCCCTGCTTGGCAGGCACCTAAGAAGCAATTGTCCGGTCTGCATCGCTGAAGCTCCTGCCGGACGCTGAAGTCTTTGCAACACCAGAGGTGGATTTCCAGACTTCCCCGAGGCTGCCCTGAGTCCCCAGTGAAGCTGAGGCCCATAGCTGTCGTGGGTAACGTGGAACCGTGACCCCTGGACACCAAGAACTTTTGCAAGTGCATCCTCTTCCTGGTCTCTCACGAAGTTGTGCTTTGGGCTCCGAGTAGCCCCTGCCTCCAGCACCAACTGCACTGAAGATCACTGGCCTCCACTCCACGAGTGTCCTGTGAGCCAGCTCCAAGTGCATCCACTCGAGGCTCCTACGCGGTCGCTAGTCCATTGGCTAGTGGGTCCTCCCGAAGGCAACTCTTCTTCTGCTTGGGCTTTCCTGGTTGCTCCAGACATGCCCTGACTTACCCTTGCCGGGTGAGTCCCCCAGACCTTGCTGGTCTGCATCAACGTCCTTTCTTTGTTTCCACGTGACTTGCCGTTGCCAAGGCTTGTTGGGTCCAATCCGGTCGCCGACACCGCAGTAATCGACAAACGTCGTGGGACAGCTCGAATCCAGCTCCTGGTCATCGTCAACTCCTCCTGGACCTCGTGGCTGAAGAGTCAAGACGAACGTCAACCTACCTGCAGCACCCGACATCGGTGGGCATCTGCTCATCGCCTTCCTGGTCACTGGCTAGTGACCCTGACTCTGTCCCCTCTGCTTTCAGGTCCTTCAGATCTTTGATCCACTCTTGGATCCACCCGGACACTTTCGACTTGGTCGCCAGCAGCCTGCTGCAGCAGATCGCCATTGAAAATGACGACGAAACCCGACGCCAAAAGACACCTATGCACCCGGCTTCCCTGGGTGAGGTAACTCGAGTACTCCGGTGCTCCCGTGGGTATTGACTCTAGAACTGCCTAGTTCTAAAGGGATTTGCTCCAAGTCCTCCTCTAAGTGTCCTTTCCTTTTAAAAATCCAACTGTGACTTTCCCCATAGAAGTCAACGGTGGCTCGCGGCTGTGTTCTCACACTGCATGCGTCCCCCGTGGGTCCCCTGTGTCACTACCTGGGGTGGTTCCTTGGGGTCCAAGCACTTCTACAGGCTCTAGGCCTTGTGTCTAGCTCAGTCGTGGTTCTTATACCACTTTTTTGGTATATGGTTTGGTACGCCCCTAGGGCTCAAACGTGTATTTGTGCTATTACTGTTGATAACTGCCTTGTAAACTATGTACTTCGAACTCTAGCCTCATAAAGAGACTAGAGGGGTGTGTTTAAGACTAAATACATATATTTTATATATGTACCTGGTGTGGTCCTCTTTCATTTGGTCACTCAAGTGATTATAGACTGGTAAAACAAGCTGCTTTACATTCCTCCAAGACTTAGCCTGAAGGCTGCTCTCCATAGCTACCACTAGGATAGCTTTCAATAAAGGTTGTCTTTAACCTATCTCCAATAAGGGGTTGTTTGGACTGGTGCAAGGTGCCCACTATAATTAGTGGACAGCATATACCAGGCCAACTTCTCACAATATATATGTCAGCTTCCAAGTTTCAAAGGGTAACCATACCCATAAATGAAAAAGAACTCTCGGGGGTGAGTTCCGTGAATTTATTTAAACGGACTCTGGCAAAACAGACGCGTTTCGGCTGACGCCTTTTTAGATGTTTGTCGGGCGCGCCAAAGCCACCATTTTGTATATACATGCAATGCATTCTTATGTTGACAACACAGAAAAGGTCCAAAATCGCAAATGCGAGCAGTTCCGCCATTTTAACACTGTGCAATTATATTTCTACAACGGCAACGGCATAACGATCAAACCCATTGGTTTTATGGATATTTGTCTTACATTACCCCTTCATAAACTAGAGTAACGTATATACGTATCACATACATTGCATATGTATGCTATTATTCAATGTTTTATACATTTTACAATATCCCTCAACCTAGTTCTGTCATATTCATCCTTACGTTAAATGCTGTTCCATTAATCCACATATCTCGCCCTGTATGGGCCATTTAACCGCAAAAATTGCACATAAACGTGTATTCAATGTCAGATATCCATATCACACTTGGTGAATACCTTGTAAATTTATCACGCCCTGTATGGGCTAATCACCCAAGGAAATGTTGCCAACAAAAACCAAAAATTAACCTGTACATTAATTTAATCTCTCAAAACCTAGTGGCGGATTAAAGCAAATTTCTGAATATGTGGTGTACCTATCAATTAGTTATTCCTAACTTAGATATAGCAAATACATGATGTAAGGAAGGAGAAATGGGGGGGAGGGGAGAAATGATTAGAAGGATAGAAAGATGGAAGAAAATAAGAAATTCTGAGAGACCCCTTAAGTGGAGACAGGAGGGGCACAAATATCATCCTCCAGCCATACTGTAGTCTAATCTCCCAAATGTACTGCAAGTTCCTCGCTACTGTTCATGCCCAGAGGTGTTTTTGTCTGTAAATCAATAATATAGCGAGATTCAAGACGTCGGAGGCGTTAAATTCTGTCTCCTCCTCTTGGATTCACTGGGACATGATCAACACAATAAAATGTAAGAAGATCCCTATTCTGTTGATGTACTTTATTAAAATGTCTTGCGACAGGGTATGTCACATCCCCATTTGTTATGGCCCTCATATGTTCCAATATTCGGACCTTTGTAGGATGGATCGTACTGCCGATATATTTCAGGCCACACGGGCAATTTAAGCAATAAACCGTATAGGGTGTTGTACATGTTAAAAATGTCTTGATATTTTTCGGTTTGTCCAGACCCGGGATACTAAAGGACAGGACTCTTTTGCTTTTGCTGCAGGCCTTGCACTTCCCGCAGGGAAAGAAGCCATTGAGTGGTGTCAACATTGGTTTCATGACTTCTTTCACCTGGTGGCTGTGAATCAAATCATTTCTAAGGGATCTGGCCTTTTTGAATGTGACTAGGGGATTAGATGGTAAATCACTCCCTATGTTAGTATCAGACAATAAGGTATGCCAATTTTTTCGCAGAATTTTCATTAGCTGACCAGCGTTTTCTGAATATGTGGTGATCATTCTGAACTTCCCATTACCTTTAGTAAATTTAGTTGTATCTTTAGAAGTGTCTTTTAGCAGATCTGTTCTTACCAAGGAATTTGCTCTTTTTAGTGCTTGTGTCAGGACCAGGTTGCTATATCCCCTAGAACTAAACCGCATTATGCTCTCTTTTGCAGCTAATTGGAACTCATATTCATTGGTGCTGTTTCTTTTCAGTCTTAATAGCTCGCCATATGGGATGCTATTGATGAGTTTCTTAGGGTGGCTACTTGTGGCTTGGGGAGTGGAATTTCCCGCCGTTGATTTTCTATGTAGCTTGGTACACAGTTTCCCCTCTGAGATATAGACATTCAGGTCCAAATCGTTTACTGATTGGGAATTTTAAATTTACCGTGTTGGAATTTAACACATCTATGTAAGCACTCGCTGTTTCAGATGACCCCTTCCAAATAATAAAGAGGTCATCGATATAGCGATGCCAAGTTACAATGTTATTTGTCCAGGTTTTGTTGGATGTTGCCCAGGCTACCTGCTCCTCCCACCAGCCAACGAATAAATTCGCATAGCTGGGGGCGAAGCAGGTGCCCATGGCCATCCCTGAGACCTGTCTAAAGTGTTGATCCTGAAAGAGAAACATGTTATTTTCAAGACAAAATTCAATGAAATCCATCAACATGGCATTATGTTCTAGATATTTCAGAGGGCGATTGCCCAAAAAGAACTTCACTGCCCTTAGTCCATCTTCATGGGCTATGCATGTATAGAGGCTCGTTATGTCTAAGACCATAAGTTGAAAGCTGTCCTCCCATCGTTTTTCATTGATATGTCTTAAAAAATCCTTTGTGTCTCTGATATAAGATGACAGTTTCTCCACATGTTGTGAGAGGAAATAGTCTATATAGATAGACATATGTTCAGTCAAACTGCCCTGCGAGGAGACAATAGGTCTCCCCGGAGGATTCAACTTATCCTTATGGACCTTTGGAAGGTGATAAAAGGTCGGAATTATGGAATTTAAGCACCTAAGAAATAAGTATTCCTCTGTTTCTAGCATGTTTCTCTCATACCATTTACATGTCATCAAATGATAATTCGTTATACTTTGGTTGTAGGTCTTCTCATTGATCTTCATGTAACAGTGAACATCTGATAGTTGTCGGTTAGCTTCCAGGTTATATCGTTCACATGTCTGCAGGACAATATTCCCAACTTTGTCTGATGGCTTACACACTATTGATGTATCTTGGCATAGATTGTATAATGCTAAATGTTGTTCCTTTGAAAAGTTCATCTCCACTTCCAATCGTTTATGTTTTTCCCGTCGAAAACACAATAGATCTTTGTTTACTGATTCTGCAAATACATCTATAGCATCCACCGGCATCTGTGGTAGGAATTGTGAGGTGGGTTTGAACAGGCTGAATCCTCCACTCTGTTCCACTCCAGCTATGGCAACTTGTTGAGTCAGGCTCATGGTTGTATCATTTCCC
Organism: Calotriton arnoldi; assembly: GCA_963921515.1. Classification (NCBI taxonomy): domain Eukaryota; kingdom Metazoa; phylum Chordata; class Amphibia; order Caudata; family Salamandridae; genus Calotriton; species Calotriton arnoldi. Next base: position 1,271,874 of record CAWUFW010004332.1, on the reverse strand, counting down.
AGTTCTTCATCAGAACCTAAGTTCTCTAGAATTCCCAGGGTTTTTAAATCCTTTCCTGTCAGGATGTCAGTATCCTTCTGGATACAGCCCGATTTTTTCGGCCTGATTATCGCTGGTTTCATTTTGAAATACTTGTGCAGCTTTAGCTTTCGAGTGAATTTAAAAAGGTCAATTCGGGTTTGAGTGTATTCCATTGTCTTTTGGGGGCAAAAGGACAGGCCAAGTTTTAAAACTGATTCTTCTGTTTCTGACAGAGTCTTGGTAGTCAGATTTATGATGGTCAAGTTCTCATTTTTGCTAATTTCTTCTTGCTGAAGAATTTCTTGCTCCGTGTTACGGGTGGTGACCGATTGCCTGATCGCCTTGTTTTTTCGTGGACCTTTGTTCTGGGGGTTTGCCCTTGCCCCCTCTCTGCCATGATTGTCATATCAGTCTGAACTCCTCGTGAAAAGGGGTTCGTCCAACTATTGATGGTGGTCGACTCGAGCTGTCCTCACCGGATAATTCATTATCCGTTATATCTGACTCTGATGTGTCTTGTGATTCCACAGTAGACTGTGCTCTCTTAGTTAGTAATTCCCTTCTTGGCGTATCAAATTTTCTGGCGAAGGTTAATACCCTGCCTTGATTATAATCTTTCTCATCTCTGTTGAATTTCTCTTGCTTCCGTTGTTTGATCTTTTGTTCGTATATCTTTAATCTCTTCTTCATTTGTTCCCTCATTTCTTCAAGTTTGATTTTGTCTTCTTCCTTTAATATCTCCTCTTCCAGCTCACTGATATCTTTCAGTGCTTTATCTCTATCGCTCCACGCGAATTTAACAAGTATTGTCAGCATCCCCTTGCAGGATTGGGCTGTGTGTTCTGCCCACTCATCCAGCAATAGGGGGTCTGGGTTCTCGTACGCGGGTACCGTGTAAATTCTTAGGCCTCTGGGGACTCTATTAACCTTGATGTAACTTTGCAGAGAGGTTGCCTCCCACCACTTTCGTATTTCCCGCTCATAAAGGCGTTCCAGAGTGGAAACTTTTGAGGCAAGGTTCGATTTTACGCGCACCCCCTTCTCGCTACTCTCCAATCCTGTATTGCTTTGTTTTTTAAACATGTTCAATGCCGCTTCGCGGCGCTCCGATTCACAAAACATGGTGTTGTAATCTTCGCTACTGTTGCAGCTCTAATGTCAATAGCCTCTAACCCCTCGTCCGATATATATATCACCTATTGGCGGTAGCCAGGAGGTAGTTATAGTTAGGACCTTGTTTCTATTCAAAAAGCGTTTTTTCTTTTGCCAATATCTTTTGCGCCGTTTGAGAATCTTCGCGAAATTTTCAAAACTAATGGGGCATTCCGGTCACAGCTCCTGTCTTGAATGTTTCGGGGTGATTCGTCAAGCGGGGGCCAAGAAAAAAGGGGGGTCCCAAAATGCATTTTCTCCATGTTAATTTTCATAGGAAACTTTAGCCGCGGCTACAGCCCGAACTGCTGAATGGAATTACACCAAATTTGGCAAAAAAGGGAGCTTTTGGTTCAGAAAGTACTCTTTTCATTAAATGGTGTAAATCCATTCAGTAGTTCCTAAGAAATTAATATTTAAAAAAATATTGATATCTGGTGACCGCGGTGGATCCGCGAACCCTCCCGATCACGAGCTTGACTCTGATTGGCTGCCAACACTTCAAACCAGGAAGTGTTGGCAGCCATCTTTGACACTGGGCAATGTCAAAATTTGGTGCTGGGGACCGCCACCTCCCCGGGGCTTTCTTTAAAATAAAATGCGTGGGGGAACTCCTGCCCGCCCCCACGCTGCCCCGGGGACCACCACCTCCCCTTTACATCTGTTGGGAGGGGGGCTGCGCGGCCCCCCTCCTGGAGCCCTAGATGGCCCTGAGGACCGCCACCCCCCAGGGCCGGTTCCAGCAATGTCCCGGGGTGCCCACCCCCAGGACATTGCAGTTTGCTATGGCAGGGCGGGAGCACTGCTCTCGTCCTGCCATAGCAAACTTCTGCTTCGCTTTGTGATAGCGAGAGCAGGAAAACTGCTCTCGCTTCCATGAAGCGAAGCAGATTAGCTTTTGGGTAAAGGGAGCTGCATGTTTGCAGCTCCCTTGTCCAAAAGCAATGCCGGCTCCTGCAGGAGGCAGGGAGCTGGCACGGACCGCGGGGGCATTGGGGCTCCCTCAGCGGTCCCCAATGTGAGGCCAAGCCCCGGGGATGGGGTCCTGAGGCCTATAAGCTATATAGGCCTCAGGTGGGGGGCCGCACGGCCCCCCTCCAAAATGTAAAAAAAAAAAGTAGACACCAGGCCCCGGGGGATGGGGTCCCCAGGGCCGAAAATGGCCCTGGTAGGGGGGCCACTCCGGCCCCCCTATTCTTTTTTTTTTTTTTTTTAAATGAATTGGGCCAGCCCCGGGGGATGGGGTCCCCGGGGCCAGAAGAGGGGGGCAAGAGGCCCCCTCTCCCTTTTTGTTTTTTAATGTCCGGGGGATGGGGTCCCCGGGGCCAATATTGGGCAATGTAACTAGGGGGTATTAATTATTTTCTTTTTCTTTCGTGATAGGAGTCGCGACCCCATCGCAGCTCTCAGCGCAGATCCGCCTTAAATAAATAATTTAATAGTATATAATTCAGAAGGTAGTGTTGCATTTGTGAACTTTTTTTATAGAGCTAGTGAGATTTAAGTTAATAATCACATCACATTTGATAAAGTTAGACATAATATAAAAAAATGTAAATTAAAAGTTAAATTTGAAAAGTGTATTGTGTTGTAGTACATTGAATTTGTGCTTTTTTCGGAGTCACCACGGGTTCGCGAATCCGGAAAAATATTTAAAAAAGTATGTATGTTAAAAAAATAATATTCACTGTTGGGTTATAGGGTGGCTCTAAAAAGAGCTGTTGTTTTCATTATGACTTTGTTGGAGCTACATGTAAGTGCGGATGCACAGCTTGAGGTTATTAAGAAAAACTGTTTCCTTCATCTGTGAAATGAACTCCATCACTTCTGTAGATGTCATGCATATCGAAACGTAGATTGTTGTTATAGATGGAGCCCATCTTATGATCTCTGAGGTAAACAGAAACAGCTTTATTGACATTCTTCCTAGCTTTCTCAATCTGTGGACAGAATTGATTTGACCACTTCCATTTTTGTCTTTGGCATATATTAGAGTATACAAGACAGTTTGAGGCAAAAGCAACATCAGTTGTGCAAAGGTATCCTTCATTAGCATTTCCAGCCCAACCCCAGTCAATGTGCCTAGGTCATTGCCACCACAGTGCACAATCATGAGGTCAGGGGGTTGGCGATGCAAAAAGGTTTTAACCAAAGGCATCACTTGGTGCCACTTTAACCCTCTCTGTGCAAACCATGTAATATCCACATTTTGCAAACCTAGGTCCTTGTCAATACCTCTGCATACCTCTGTGTTCAGCATTCCTTTTGCACCAGAAAACATAGCTGTGCCCTACAATCCATACTGTAAGCATTTTGAAGGGATGTCTTGAAGGAATCAAAAGATGTCTGTAGCTGAGGTAGTCAGTTGGTAGAATGAGAGGTATCTAAAATGGTGGAGAACATGCTGTTTTTGAGAACACCGATAATTGATTGGCTGATCATCAACATTGTGCACTCAAAAATAGGATGATTGTTACTTTTCTGAAGAAGCATGTTTCTGATTGGTTATTAAAAAAATGTTTGAAAGGTACAGTAGATAGGATAAGGTCATATTTTGTAAAAGTCAACCACACCTGCTATTTGCATTTGGAAGCTACTGTGCTGAACTTGAAAATATGATGAACTTGTGACCTGCCAGTATAGTTGAATGCTGCAAAAACGGTTACTATGGAAACTGGCATTAAGCAGAGTGGGGGAAGGGTTGAAACTTAACTGTGCTATTAAAATATGAAAGGCTAATATAAATATAAGTGATATGCTATTAAAGTTAGTTTTTCCAAATCAGTAGTATGTTTAGAAGTAGTGTGTTGTTAAAAATTAATACTAGTATTAGTGGAAATAGGTTGTTGAACTCCCGTAAGGGTTCGCAGCTCCATTGCGACGCAACACTGCGGCACCGCGGTGGAGTCACGACTCCAGAAAATTACAGAACCAGTTTGTACACTTTTAGAAGACACTAAGAAAGGGTTAATATGTCTAACCAATAGAAATGTGTTTCAGAATTTGAAATAATGAAGGAAGCATTTTGAGTCGTTACTTACATTTATTTGTGTGCAGAAAGACAGGGAAAGTTTGCCATTACTGGTTTTACCTTGTTGAGAGTGGTGCATTACATTTATTGTGTGAGAAAGAAAATCTTTTATGAGTTTCTGATATTTCATATTCTGCATTACTATTACAGAGGTGAGTTACAAATCTGTAAGGTGTGTTATGTGATGTGTAATAGTGCTTCAGTCTTTGTAGTGATATTTTTAACTTTGAAAAGCATTTTTTTTTAAAGTTTACAAATTATTAGAGAAGTGTGGTGTTTGAAATATGTTACAAAATGTACAAATGTGAATTGTAGTTTGTTTTATTGTACTCAAATGAAGATTGAAATATGTTGTGCATAGTAATATGTGTGGTTTGGTAGATGGATTAGTGATTATGGTAATTCGTATGAGTCTCTGGAAAGGTATAGTTGAAGTACGCCGTATAAATTTAGGTGTCTGCTTGAAATGAGAAGTGCAGTCTGTCAAGTTGAAAGGACTGCATGGTCTTGTGACTGAGGTATGTCTCTACTTGTACATGTATTTCCACACGTGTTATGCAGCTGAAGATGCTAGACCTATAAAACACAGGTATACATCTATTTGTATGTTTCTTTTATGTATGAAGCCATTAGCAAAAGGCACAGACATATGCATGCATGCTTTCAGGAATATGGTGAGACTTACAACAGTGATCTGCGAAGGGTTGCTGCTTTATATTTGGCTAGGCCCAAAACCCTGAGTAGTCGCTGAATAGTGAAGCTGCAAGAGAAAAGTGAGGTTTAAGACATGCTGGCAGAGGGATTCGTGATTAGGCTACTTCGTATGAGTCTGTGGAAAGGTAGTTGGCAGGTTGTTGGCAGGCAGAATTAGTGCCTGTCTGATCAATTGCAGATCACTCCCCAAACACGCAGACAATATCTGGTTATCACTGTTGGAAAATAACTGGGATGTGATGTTCCTGACAGAAACGTGGCTTAAGGAGGAATCTAAGCCGACCCTGACCCTGGCTATCACCCCGGGCTTCCGAATCATCTGTGCCAACAGGGACTGAGACAAAAGAGGGGGTGGGGTTGCTATCATTTTGAAGAAATTGTGGGAGATCTCTACAACGGAATTGAGAAATATGGGTATTATGGAGGGCCTAAATTTCTGTATAAAGATCTCTCCAACTCTCTCCTTTGCTGGGTTATTGCTATACCGACCATCTGACTGCCCACACAGCTTTACCCCAGAACTATGCAATTTCATTGCTCAGAGATCATTGCAATACGCCAACTTTACGGCCTTAGGAGATTTTAATCTTCACATAGATGATCCTAGCTGTCCCCAGGCCTCTCAGCTAACTATGTCACTTAATGGTGCCAACCTTACACAGCATGTGAAGGCTCCCACTCACAGAGCAGGTCATATTTTAGATTTAATTTTTTAGAACATTCCATCCATGGCAGCAGAGGCCCCCCGGTGTTTGGTCTGGACTGATCACTGCCTGGTCCCCTTCTCTTTCAGCCTAGAGAAAACTCAACCAAGTGGAGGTATACGCACTATTTTAAAAAGGAACTGGAAAAAGTTAACAGCTGAGAAACTAGGTTCAGTGCTATCAGTGAGTTTGCCTCAGTTAACTAGCAATCCCAAAAACGATTCGTCCGCACTTAATATGTGGATTTCTACCGCCCTGGAAACAGTGGCACCTGTGAGATCAGTTAGGACCCCGAGAGAATCACCATCTGCCCCCTGGATCTCGGCTGACCTCAGAGCGGAAAAGAGCAGGTGTAAAAGGATGGAGCGCCTCTGGAGGAAAGATTATAGTCCGGCGGCTAAACTGGCCTATAAGGAATCCTTGAAAAAGCTCCGCAAACTGATGAGGGAGGCTAGAAGGGAATACTTTGTGAAGCACATTAATAACGCAGAAAACTCTGGTAAAGAGATCTTTAGGATGGTCAGCTCCTTCACCAAGCCTTCTGCAATGGAGGGTAATATACAGCCTTCCCCCTCTCTGTGCATGAAGCTATTGGACGTCTTTGAGGACAAAATACAGAAGGTGTATGCCACATATACGTCAGGGGCTGAGATGGCTGAGCCACAGTCACAGGGAATCCTAAATACTTAGAGCACCCTCTGAAATTTTCTTCCTATTTCCCAGCAGGAATCACTGGCTGAAATCATGAAATACAAGTCTTGTTCGCCTGAGGATCCATGTCCCTCAAAGTTGTTCTCATTTGATTAACCCTGTTTTAAATCACATTTGGAATACCTCGCTTTCCACCGGCATCTTCCCTGATATTTGAAAACATGCTTTGTTACTGCCCCTATTAAAAAAGTCGAACGCTGACCCGATGGAGCTTAGCAACTACCGCCTGATCTCACTACTGCCAACACCCGCGAAGATGCTGGAAAAACTGGTGCAACACCAACTCGCCCATTTTAAAGAAGGCCATGACATCCTGCACGACACTCAGTCCGGTTTCCGGTCAGGATTCAGCACTAAAACTGCACTGGTCGAGGTGGTAGATTCTGTAAGGATGACGGTAGACTCAGGGGCTTCAGCGATGCTGGTCCTTTTAGATCTGTCCGCTGCATTCGACACAGTTGCACACCCAATCCTACTGGACAGACTCAAACAGCTGGGCTTGCAGGGGGTAGTACTCTCCTGGATCCAGTCTTACCTTAAAGACCACTCCCAAAGGGTCTTTCTCCAACCCCATCAATCGGAACCTAAGACACTGTGGTGCGGTGTGCCTCAGGGCTCAGCCCTGAGCCCATTGCTCTTCAACACCTATCTGGTGCCACTCTTCTCTCTCATTGCTTTTTGGGAAGTGAAGGCAGTCTACTATGCGGATGACACCCAGCTGGTGTTCTCTTTTAAGGATCACTCTGTTGATTCTTTTACTAGATTTAGGGGGTGTTTGAAGGACCTTTCATGCTGGATGAATAATAACAGCTTAAAACTTAACACGGACAAGATGGAGGTCTTGTTCTTCGGCCAGACATCTCCTCCCCCCGCCGGACTTTGGTGGCCAGTAGAAATGGGATCGCCACCTTTACCGGCAAACACGGCGACAAACCTGGGCGTCAAATGGGAGACAGACCTCTCTTTCTTGGCCCAAGTCCGTTATATATCAGCCTCATGCTTTGGGAAGATGAGAAGTTTGAGGAAATTCTTGCATCTATTGCCGGAGGTTTGTCGCAGGATCATAGTCCACGCTACTGTGACATCTCGGCTGGACTACGCAAACTGTCTTTACCTTGGGCTGCCTGCCTATTTGATTAATAGATTACAGATGGTACAGAATGCAGCAGCGAGATTAATTCGTCGAGTCCCGTTCCGTCACCACTTCTCTCCGCACATCAGACAACTTCACTAGCTACCTGTAGCTAAAAGGATAGAGTTTAAGTCCCTGACTCTGGCCTTTCGGGCTTTGCAAGATGGTGGCCCGGGCTATCTTAAGCGTAGGATCTGCCTATACCAACGAGAACGCACGCTGAGATCTAACTCCCAGTACCTGCTCTGTGTACCTCGTTTTGCTAAGTCCGGTATGAGAGGCAGATCCTTCACTGTGGGGAAGGCCAGCCTGTGGAACTCCCTGCCTTCCCATATGCGCCTGATCAAGTCCGAACGTGAGTACTGAAAGACCATTAAGACTTGGCTCTTCAGCCAATGCTAGTACCTCGGTTGGACCTCCCTCGCCTGCTGTTGACCGAGAAGCGCCAGGACACCTCTACTTGAGGTAGCTGTTGCGCTCTACAAATGCTATTATTATTATTATTATTATTACACTTGAAGTACGCTGTATAAATTTAGGTGTCTGCTTGAAATGGGAAGTGCAGTCTGTCAAGTTGAAAGGACAGCATGGTCTTGTGACTGAGGTATGTCTCTACATATACATGTATTTTCACACGTTTTATGCATCTGAAGATGCTAGACCTATAAAACACAGGTATACATCTATTAGTATGTTTATTTTGTGTATGATGCCAATATCAAAAGGCACAGACAGACACATGCCTGCATGCTTTCAGGAATATGGTGAGACTTACAACAGAGACATGCGAAGGGTTGCTGCTTTATATTTGGCTAGGCCCAACACTTTGAGTAGTCGCTGAAAAGTGAAGCTGGAAGAGAAAAGTGAGGTTTAAGACATGCTGGCAGAGGGATTAGTGATTAGGCTACTTCGTATGAGTCTGTGGAAAGGTACACTTGAAATACACCGTATAAATTTAGGTGTCTGCTTGAAATGGGAACTGCAGTCTGTCAAGTTGAAAGTACTGCATGGTCTTGTGACTGAGGTATGTCTCTGCTTGTACATGTATTTTCACACATGTTATGCATCTGAAGATGCTAGAACTACAAAACACAGATATACATCTATTTGTATGTTTCTTTTATGTATGATGCCACTAGCAAAAGGAACTGACACATGCATGCATGCTTTCAGGAATATGGTGAGACTTACAAAAGTGACATGCGAAGGGTTGCTGCTTTATATTTGGCTAGGCCCAACACTCTGAGTAGTCGCTGAATAGTGAAGCTGCAAGAGAAAAGTGAGGTTTAAGACATGCTGGCAGAGGGATTAGTGATTAGGCTACTTTGTCTGAGTCTGTGGAAAGGTGCACTTGAAGTATGCCATATAAATTTAGGTGTGTGCTTGAAATGGGAAGTGCAGTCTGTCAAGTTGAAAGGACTGCATGGTCTTGTGACTGAGGTATGTCTCTGCTTGTACATGTATTTTCACACGTTTTATGTATCTGAAGATGCTAGACCTGTAAAACACAAGTATACATCTATTTGTATGTTTCTCTTATGTTTGATGCCACTAGCAAAAGGCACAGACACATGCATGCATGCTTTCAGGAATGTGGTGAGACTTACAAAAGTGACATGCGAAGGGTTGCTGCTTTATATTTGGCTAGGCCCAACACTCTGAGTAGTCTCTGAATAGTGAAGCTGCAAGAGAAAAGAGTTGTTCAAGACAGGTTGGTAGATGGGTTAGTGATTAGGCTATTTTGTATGAGTCTGTGGAAAGGCATCATTGGAGTATGCCGTATAATTGTAGGTGTTTGCTTGGAATGGGAAGTGTAAGTTGTTAAGTTTAAAGGTCTGCATGGTCTTGTGACTGAGGTATGTCTCTACTTGCAGACATATTCTGCTACGTGTTATGCATCTGAAGATGCTACACATGTGCAACACAGGTATACAACTATTTGTATGTTTCTTTTATGTATGATGCTTCCAGTAAAATGTAGAGACGCATTAATGCATGTTTTCAGGAATATAGTGAGACCTACAACAGTAACATTGCAAAGATTGCTGTTGTGAATTTCTGGAGTTCTCGTGCTTCTTTCTGCACTTCTCTTGACTCTTTCTGCACCTCTGTTGCTTCTTTCTGCACTTCTGTTGTCTCTTTCTGCATCCTTCTTGTCTGTTTCTGCACCTCTGTTGCTTCTTTCTGCACTTCTCTTGTTTCTTTCTGCACCTCTTTTGCTTCTTTCTACAGCCCTCTTTCCCCTTTCAGCAGTTCTCTTGCCTCTTTCTATACCTCTCTTGCATGTTTCTGCACTTCTCTTCCGTCTTTCTGCACCTCACTTTCCTTTCTGTGCATCTCTTGATTCTTTATGCACTCCTCTTACCTCTTTGTGCACGTCTGTTGGTTCTTTTGACACTCATCTTGCCTCTTTTTGCACCCGTGTTGCCTCTTTCTGTACCTCTCTTGCCTCTTTGCGCATCTCTCTTGCCTCTTTCTGCATCTGTCTTGCTTCTTTTTGCAACCCTCTTGACTTTTTGTGCACCCGTCTTTCCTGTTTTGCACTTCTCTTGCCTCTTTCTGCATCTCTCTTGCCTCTTTGTGCACTTCTCTTGCATGTTTGTGCACCTCTTTTGTTTCTTTAGCACCCCTATTGTCTCTTTGTGCACCTGTGTTGCCTCTTTCTGTATTTCTCACATTTTTTAGTAGTTGTGTTGTTCTTTGTGTATTTCTATTCGGTGTTTCTAAACCCTTTTTTCTTTCTGTCCCTTTCTTTCTCTTTCAGCACCTACTTTCTTCTTTCTGCAGTTCTCTTGCTTGTTTCTACACTTTTGTTTTTTTATTTGTAATAAAGAGAATAGCAATGTAATTGTAAATAATTGCTTACTAGTTAATATGAATATTGATATGTAATTAATTTAAAATTGTTAATTCATGTAACAAACTATTGAAACTGTTTGTTTTTTAGAAAATTATTTTGTTTGGTTCACAAATTGAAGATGGCAAGAAAGCATGAAAAGAGTAGACAACAAAAAAAAAAGAACTACTTAAAGAAAAGTAAAAAGAGTGCCTTAGAAAAAGACCAAAATGTTACTAAGGATAAAGTCTGTTCTGGTAAGAGCACTAAAACAGTTGCAGAGAGATTAAAGAGAGACAATAATAATGAAAGGAAAAAGAAAAGTTTACAACAAAGCACAAGGAGAAGAAGATTTATTATGGTACTAAAACATTAGTTTTTGGAAAAACAACACATGTTATAAGAAGACAAAAATAATTTAAAGAGATACGTATACGAATGTTTCAAAGTACAGTAATTCAAAATTTATTAAAACATTGTATAAAGTATAAAGGAAGATCAGCAGCGTATAAGAAGAAGCAACACATTGAAAGTGCAGTAGATACTGCTTTTGAATTGAAACAAAAATTATTTATATTAATATTGAAGAGAATGAGAACATTGGATAAAACAATGGTGTTTATGAAAGAGAAAAGCAAAAGAAATGGACTTGTTAATAGAAGTAACTTTTGTAAAACTTTTACTGGTGAATGGAAGCACACTTCTAGTACTGAGCCTTTCTTTAATGAAGAAAGCTACTTTCAACAGAACACATTAGTACATGCAGTTGATACTAGTGGTCGATGCTATGAGATGAAAGATGGTTGTCCCATTCCAAAAGAAAAAATGGTTTTTAGGAGTGTAGAAGAAGTAATAGCTGAAGAAGTTCAAGGGAAGTGTACACAAGCTACTGTATATAAGTGGGATTGTAGCAGTATTTACAGTATTCGACAGGAATTTATTGACATATTGCGAATTGTTTTACGAGAGTATGCAAAAAAAGTCTTGAACAGAAGATTAAGATGTTACAAGGACTAGATCCATGTAAAATAAGAAAATATACTAAGTTGCAGGGTCATTCTCTGGCTTTTCTTTCAAGAAAAGTGTGTAAAAGTACTTTTCATCATTTAAGAATGTTAGCAGTACACCACTCAGAAATGCGGAAGTTAGTAAGGAGACTCTACTATGTAAAAACTCCTGCATTATATTTAAGTGAAATGAACACAGCTATTTTGCACGGTTCAGTATCAGATGTACAAAACGTTTGTGATGATATACAGTTTCTTTTTTTTGGTTCACAAGAGGAGTTTGGAGAAAGTGAGAGCTTGATAAGTGTGGGTGTTGAAGAACACTGGAAAGACATTAGTATTGATGAGTTTGCAGAAGAAATTACAAAGTTTAAGACAGTTTCATGTGAAAAACCAAACTATGTTTGTATTTGTTGTCGACATACTCACTATAGAATTCAAACTAGGAATGTTGATTTATATTTAAAAAGTGAAAAGGAAAATAATGATAAGTGGCAGCAATTTGGTGCTTATTTGTTGGTAGAAGGTCAGTTTGAGTTGGCTGCTGATCAAGTTATTTGTAAATATAGTTACAACAAATTAGAAGAGAATAAAATGCCAGGTAGAGCAGTACTTAACACCTTAGAGCTGGTAGCTATTCCTCAGGAACTGGCAGATTTGAATGCATATGAGTCCATTCTTATTCAGTCTGTACACCCATTTCAAGCCATAATTCATATGGAGCCTAAAACAGGTAAGCTGCCACCAACAGATTTACAAAGAGGTCTGAAAGAAAGAGTTGTGTACTTACCTTTAGATTTTTCAGAAAAATATTGAAACTGTTGGTGTAGACAGGGTAGAAAATGAGCCAGTAGTTATTCTAGTAAATGGTGTACCAACAAAGAGTCAAAAAATATTGCAAAAGTTTGTAGATGTTAATAAACTTCAAAAGGCTACATTATATCTGGTACAAAATAATATTTATTATATGAATGTAAATGTTGATGAACAGGTAATATGCAGTTGCGGCCGGCATGAATCGCGGGTGGGGGGCGGGGGGTCGCGTGGGGAGCAGGTGGGGGGTTAATTTAATTTAAAAAAAATAAAAACTTACCTTCGCCTCCGGTCCCGGACTCCTACGTCGCGTCTCCTGCTCTCTGCTCACAGGAAGCAGAAGCAGGCAGCCTCCCTCTCTCCACCTAAGCCAATCACAATGCTGCAATGGCAGCGTTGTGATTGGCTAGGACGCCGTCTATGGGGAGACAATTTTCTTCATGCAGGCTGTGCAGCAGCCTACATGAAGAAAACGGAGAGTGCTATGACTGGTTTGGTCGGCCCTGGGGCCGACCAAACAGTCAGCGCCCATAACATTGGGATAGCCCCTCCTCCCCGACCCACCCACCCGCCCGCCCGCCCCCAACCAGGCATACCCTTCTTCTGCTTTCTCGCAGTGCGAGAAGCAGAAACGTAAAATGGTATTTATACATCCTCTACATTCAAAAGAAGTGATAGGAAACAGTATTGACTTATTTCAAATGAAGGAAGCAAAGGAAAATGCCATGAGTGTATGGGAAGAAAGTGTAGAAGCTCGTTGTCTTCCACAGCTGTTCCCCACTGGAGAAGGTGGATGATTTGATGAGAGAGCTGTACAGATTCCAGCTTCAGAATACCGCTCGACAAGATTGTACTCTGAAGATCCATGATTTCGACATTGCATTCCATATATATTTCATCTTCTGTTTGAAAGTGATTTGTCTGCACTTTCATATGCAGTGAACCACATATTTTAAATAGGAGTTCCTCTTCCACATGTTTCTGCAAAACAATTCATGGACAACGTTCAACAAAGAGATGAAAATTTAGAATCACAGCTAATTAATTTGATGGCATGTCAACCTGGTACTAATGAATATTGGTTTCGTCGTCACAGTGAACTTAAATGTATGTTAAGAAACTTAGGTACCTCTACATGGTTTGTAACACTTAGCTGTGCTAAATATGCGTGGGATGATTTACTTGAATTTCTACGAGAAGCAAATTCTAATGTTAAAAATATTGAATTGAAGACACCTGGAGAACTCTGTTCCGTGGATCATGTAAATGTCTGCAGGTATTTTAACCGTAGGTTTCAAAGTATGATGTCATTTACCTGCAATAAAAATATTCCTCCTCTTGGAGAAGTTACTGATTTCTTTTGGCGAACAGAGTACCAAGCCAGAGGTGCTCCTCATATACACATGCTATTATGGATAAAGAATGCTCCAAAATTTGGAACTGATACTGATGAAACTGTTTTGTCTTTCATCGAACAGTATGTTACATGTGCCATTCTAAGACAAGGAGGAGAAAAGAGCTTGAGACAAGTTTTACGGTTTCAAAGTCATCGATGTGGGAAATACTGTTGATGAAAATTCAAGTGTAAAGGGTAATTTTATACAAAATGTCGTTTTGGATTCCCACGTCCAATAATTTCCAAAGGAAGAGTAAATAGTTTTTTGTCAGCAGTAAGGCATACAATAACTCGGAAATCTCTGAAGAATACATATAACTTAAAAGAATCGAAGATTCAAAGTACATTAATGACTAAAATCCAGTTATTTTGAAAATGTGGAATGCAAACATGGATATTCAATATGTTGCAGATAATTCAATTGCTGTTGCTCGCTATGTTACATCATATATAACCAAATCTGAAAATGAAGATGAAAGAAATGTGGGAAGAAATTTCACAAGAGAAGAGTCTTAGTAAGAAATTGTATAACTTTAGCTTGAAAATGCTTTCCATCGAGAGATTTGATCCTATGAATGTTCGGATTGCTTGAGCTCTGCCAGTTTATATTCAAAGTCAAGAGGAATCATATGGGTAAGTTTAGGTCTTGCCTCCACACGAAATAGAGTATTGAAATCTTTCCTAGAAATCGAATACTTAGCACAGAAGGAACCAGAAAGTACAGATATTGTTAAAACTAATATGTTGGATACATACTATCCCAAACGGAGTCCACATCTCAAAAACCTATCTCTGTATGAAATACTTCAACATTACAGCTTTAAAAGAAAAGTTACAGAAAATATAAAAGAAGAAAAATATGCAGTAATTGGATGTGACGGATGCTTGGTAAAACATGCCAAAGGAAATCTTATTAACCACAGAAAACTGAGTTGCGAAAGTCCAGATTGTGAGAAGTTGGCCTGGCATATGCTGTCCACTAATTATAGTGGGCACCTTGCACCAGTCCAAACAACCCTTATTGGAGATAGGTTAAAGACAACCTTTATTGAAAGCTATCCTAGTGGTAGCTATGGAGAGCAGCCTTCAGGCTAAGTCTTGAAGGAATGTAAAGCAGCTTGTTTTACCAGTCTATAATCTCTTGAGTGACCAAATGAAAGAGGACCACACCAGGTATATATTCAAAATATATGTATTTATTACTAAACACACCCCTCTAGTCTCTTTATGAGGCTAGAGTTCGAAGTACATAAATTATAAGTTAGTTATCTACAGTAATAGCACAAATACACGTTTGAGCCCCAGGGCGTACTCAAACCATATACCAATAAAGTGGTATAAGAACCACGACTGAGCTAGACACAAGGCCTAGAGCCTGTAGAAGTGCTTGGACCACAAGGAACCACCCAAGGTAGTGACACAGGGGACCCACGGGGGACGCGTGCAGTGTATGAACACAGCCGCGAATCACCGTTAACTTCTATGGGGAAAGTCGCGATTAGAATTTAAAAGAAAAGGGACACTTAGAGGAGGACTTGGAGCAAACCCTTTGAGAACTAGGCTGTTCTAGTGTCAATACCCATGGGAGCACCGGAGTACTCGGAGTTACCTCACCCAGGGGAGCCGGGTGCATAGGTGTCTTTCGGGGTCGGGTTTCGTCATCGCTTTCAATGGCGATCTGCTGCAAAAGTGCTGCTGGCGGCCAAGTCGAAAGTGTTCGGGTGGATCCAAAGGTGGATCGAAGATCTGAAGAACCTGAAAGCAGAGGGGACAGAGTCTGGGTCACTAGCCAGTGACCAGGAAGGCGATGAGCAGATGCCCACCGATGTCGAGTGCTTCAGGTAGGTTGACGGTCGTCTTGACTCTTCAGCCACGAGGTCCAGGAGGTGTCGACGACAACCAGGAGCTGGATTCGAGCTGTTCCACAACGTCTGTCGATTGCAGGGGTGTCGGCGACCGGATTGGACCCAACAAGCCTTGGCAACGGCAAGTCTCGTGGAAATGGAAGAAGGACGATGTTGGGGGACTCACCCAGCAAGGGTAAGTCAGGGCACGTCTGGAGCAACCAGGGAGCCCAAGCAGAAAAAGATTGGCCTTCGGGAGGGCCTACTAGCCAACAGACTAGCGACAGCGAAGGAGCCTCGAGTCGATGCACGTGGAGCTGGCTCACAGGACACTCGTGGAGTGGAGGCCAGTGATCTTCGGTGCAATTGGTGCTGGAGGCTGGGGCTACTCGGAGCCCAAAGCACGACTTCGTGGGAGACCCAGAAGAGGATGCACTTGCAAATGCGTTCGGTGTCCAGGGGTCACGGTTCCACGTTACCCACGACAGCTACGGGCCTCAGCTTTGCTGGGGACTCAGGGCAGCCTCAGGGAAGTCTGGAAATCCACCTCTGGTGATGCAAAGACTTCGGCGTCCGACGGAAGCTTCAGCGATGCAGACCGGACAATTGCTTCTTTGGTGCCTGCCAAGCAGGGGAGTCACTCCTTGACCCCAAGGGAGATTCTTCAGTCCTCTAATCTTGAAGTAGAGCGTCGAAGGTCCAGGATTCTGTATCAGAGTTTCGTCCAGGTAAATCTAAAGTCCTAAGGACTGGGGTCCCATACTTATACTAAGGTAGGGGGTTGGACATACTCTGTGGCCCCACCTATGGGAGGGTCAGGGCAGAGGGGTGGTTACACCCCTTTCCCTTTGTCTAGTTTCGCGCCAGAGCAGGGGCTGGAAGCCCCTGAGCCGGTTTGAACTGGGGTATGCACAGGGACACCAAGTGTGCCCCCAGTGCAGGACTTCAAAGCACCAGAGAGTGCTCCCGGCCAGCACAATACACACTATCCTGTCTGGGGAGGAGGTTACACCTCCCTGGGACAGGAAACCTATTGTCCAGGCCTCCCCTGCTGGAGTTTCGGTCAGCAGCAGGAGGCCAGACTCGTGTCTGTGGCAGCAGCATCCATTTTGTGATGCCAGGGCTCTGGAAAGTCAGTACCGGGTATACCGGTGTGTACATGTCTCTCCCTCTAGAAGGGTGGAATGCTATCCCCGCCGCCAGAACTGGCGGGGGGTAGTATTCCAAGATGTTTGACACCAAACACGACATGTTTCCGTGCAGCCATCCCAAAGTTAGCATTTAACGCGAGGTTATAATGCGCTTAAGAGTATATGGTCAGGCTGCACTACAAACAGCATCAGAGAAGGGTCTCCGAACGCTGCAGAGGGGCCCTGCTCATGCAGGGGCACCCTCTCACATAGGAACCACGCACTCTGCCTTCAGGATTGATAAGGCCTGCCCTAGGAGTGACTTATAGGTTTATATGTGTGTATGTATGTAGTGATATAGGTAGCCTATATCACAGTAAGGGGTGCATGCACCACCTTACCCAGGCTGCAGTAGCAGACCTGTGGTGTCATTTTGTCTGGCCTTCCAGGGGTGGCACAATACATGCTTCAGCCCCTGGCAGGCCTCTGAGGTACCTATGCCCTGGGTACATAGTATACCATATACTAGGGACTTACAAGGGCACTCCAGATTCCAATCAGAGATGTGCCTAAGGCACATGGAAACCATTTTAGAGAGGAAGCAGCTAGGCTGGGGTTCTGATTAGCAGAGCCCCAGCCAGACTAAGGTCGAAAAACAGTGAAGCATCAGAAAAAAGTGGGGGTACCCATGTGAAGCAGATCCTACTCTCCTACACAGATAAGAGGGAATTTTTCTATCTTCTGCAACTGTTCAAGCCTTGGCGTAGTGAAACAGAATTACTTGGAGATTTCGACTGCTATGAAAATTCTTTTAATGCAATTAAAGATAGTATTCAGTGCACAATTTTCCCTACATATCTACAAATATTAAATGATGAGATTGAACAAGAAACTACTATTGCAGCTGAAATAGCTAGACAAAGTTCTCAAGATAGTCAAAGTTCTGGTCCACTGAGTCAAGATCCACTGGGACAACCAATTATCGAAAATGAAGCAGCAATAGCCATGAATGAGGTAGAAACTGCAATGCGTCGAGCACAACAGGATATTATTCAATTGGAAAAGTTAGCAGAACAACTAAATATTTAACAAAAAGAAATATATCTAGAAGTGACACAACAGATACAACATGGTTTGCTGTATGAAAAAAGAATGCCAATGTTCATCCATTAAACCTATTCTAATGTACATCAGTGGTCAAGCTGGAACAGGAAAAGTTTCTTTATTAAAGTTTTGACCAGTTATCTACACAAAACTACAGAATCACATTTATCTTGTGTTGTAACAGCTCCAACTGTATTAGCAGCACACAACATTAAAGGGATTACTTTACATAGATTACTTATGCTACCAGTTGAACATGATAATAAATTGGAATATCAGAAGCTATCTGGAGAAGCTTGTTATGAAGTGTCAAGAGTACTGAAGAAAATGAAACTTTTAATCATTGATGAGGTGAGCATGGTCTCAAACTTAATGCCTTTGTACACTTGAGAATGCAACAGATTTTTAAATCAGATTACGATGTTCTGTTTGGAGGAAAACATGTAATTGTATTCGGAAATCTACTACAACTAACTCCTGTAAAAGGACAACCTGTTTTTAAAACACTTGTCCATGAAGACACTAGGAAATTTTTGGGAAGTGTTGGAAATGTGAACATTTGGTTACATTTTGAATATAAAGAACTTATTAAGAATATGCGACAAGAAAGTGATGAAGATTATGGAAATATTCTTCAAGACATAAGAATTGGTGTCTTGACGAAACATGGTAAACAAGCTTTAGAAAGTCGGCTACTAAGGAACTTGTTTACAACTGGAAACACAACGGCTGAAGTAATGTAGAATGAGCTTGGCGAAAAGAAGTCTATAGTTTGCCTAATGCCTATACTGCAAGAGTGTTCTACATTTAATCAAGAACTTTTGAAACTGGAAAAACAACAAATAGTGGAAATTGAAGCTATTGATAAAATTGAACACCAGGGTGTGACTATTCTAATTACAGAGAAACTACAGGCTAAATTGCATTATTTGGAAAAGTCTATATCTAAAACTGCAGGCTTAGAAAAGACTTTACATGTATGTATAAACTGTCTGGTAATTTTACGGCGTAATTTGAATGTAGAAGAAGGTTTAGTAAATGGAGCAATGGGAAAAGTTGTTGATTTTGTAAAATTTCAGAACAGAGATGGAATAGAATTTTTATTATAAAATTTGATCAGATTAAAGAGGTAAGACAGATTGGGCGTTGTGTTGTACGTTTTTGCTTGTAAAAGATTTGTATGTTCGCAGAAAACAGTTTCCTCTGTCTTTAGCATATGCAGTAACTATTCATAAATCTCAAGGTTTAAGTATAGACAGTGCTTTTGTAAATATTGGAAGTACAGTGTTCAAAGAGAAAATGGCATATGTTGCATTGTCTCGAGTAAGAACATTTTCTGGTTTATATTTGATAGATTTCAATGAGAAAAAGGTTAGTGCTGATGCAAATTGTGTAACAGAGTATAATCGTATAAGAAGACTTTATACACCTGATTTAGGTGAATATCCCATATATGAGAAACGTGTAGTGTGTCCAAAACAGAAATATGTCAAACATTCATCTGAGGTTCAAAAAAAGAAAACAATTGAAGAGAAACTTGAAGGCGTAAAGAAAAAGAAAATCGAAACTGTTGATGACATTGTAGGATACCAGTTGGAAAATAGTTCAGGTATCAACTGTTATGCTAATGTGATTCTGAATGTTGTGTTTTATCTACAAGATCTTTATCATGAAATCATGGGAAATCATGTAAAAAGATTCTGTTCTTTACTACATCATGTATTTCAACAGTTGGTAACTGACAGAAGTAAAATCCATACTGCTTCTGGCATTCGGCATTTTTGGATATATGTACTGGCTCTTTGACATTTACTCTTAATATGCAACAAGATGCACAAGAATTTCTAATCCTTATGCTTGTGGGTATTAGAACATGAAGGAATACAGATTGAAAACTTATTTGGACTAAGTTACAGATGGGATCATAAATGTGAGGAGTGTTCATTTACTTCTACCACTGAAATACAAACAGAACGATTCATATACTTGACGATACCAGACTGCAAATCAGTACCTTTTAACAAATTGATAAAAACAGCCAATCGGGATATGAAATGTTCGCATTGTAGATCAGAGATGTTGTCTACATTACATATAGAAAGAGTTGGAAAATATCTCATTTTAATGCTACAACGTTGTAGAGCATATGAAAGAAAATTGGACACCAAAATTAAAAATCAGTCAAATATCTATTTCAGGAAGAACTTTTATAGCAGTGGCTATTATTTTCCATGATGGCCCTACTACAACATCTGGACACAATACTGTGTATTTAAAGTGTAATACTGGATGGACACATTGCAATGATGCCCACTTGGAATTCAAACCTAGATTACCTTATGAATTACCAAATTCATATTTGCTATTTCTGCAGCCAAAGTTTTGAGTACATCATTCGGCCTATTGGGAAGATGTGAACAGAAAGTAGACAGGAGTGCAAACTATTAGTATTTATAATTAGTGTTTGGAATAATATTTGCACTAATTGATATTGCATTTGGAAAATTGTGTTTAAAAGGAAATAGTTTATATATTTGTTGTCTATATTGTACCAGATGTAAATGAGAGTCTACATTTTGGCAAAGGTATTTGAGATAAATAATAGAGTTAATATAGATGAAGAAAGTAATTAACAAAGTGTAGATAGGAAAACACATAGCTACACATATTGAAAATGATGCTCTACGCTGATTTGGGTTTTTTTCTACAATCAAGTTGATTGTTTTTTCCCCTGCTGTTCAATGATGATACTACATTGAAATCACTGTGTATGGTGAAGTTAAGTGGAATCTGAAAACAGCAAAGGGAAACTGAAAATGTTATTTAATTCTAAATTTATGTTGTGTTCTTAAAAATATATTATAATTTCTGTAATATATTACATTAAATACTAGTGTTTCTTCTTCTTTATAGTAGCTACTGGTGAAGTTGGAAAAGAGTTTTAATACTGTTTAGGACAATACTACTCTAAAATACTTCTACTGAATAATGTATCTAAATTACTTGAAAGGTAAGCATACATAATATAATATGCATGATAACGTGAAAAAATGTTTAAAGTTTTTTTATATGTTATTTGTTTCTAATATAAATAATGTTGATCCTTTACTCTATTTGAAAACTATCATCATGTTGCTGATGTAATCAGCCAGGCAGTCATCCTTTCACGCAAACACTACCTATGCTCTCATCTAGTCTCTCTAGCACAACTCTTGCACTAATAGGATATCCCAGGCATTATCCTTGCATTCTTCCTTTCACACAGGCACAACCCATGTACTCATGCCATCGCCCAGGCACTATCCCTGCACTCATGCAATCACCCATGCACTACCCATGTACTCATACAATCACTCAGGCACTACTCTTGCACTCAACCATTCACTCAAGTACTACCCATGCACTCATCCATTCGCTCAGGTACTACCCATGCACTCATCCAATGACCCAGGGATTACTCTTGCAGTCATCCTTTTACTCAAGCACTACCCATGCACTGATCTAAGCACCCAGACATTACTCTTGCACTCATGAAGTCACTCAGGCACTTCCCATGCACTTATCCAATCACCCAGGCAGTACCTCTGCACTCATGCAATCACCCAGGCACTGTCCATGTATTCATGCAATCACTCAGGCACTATTCTTGCACTCAACCATTCACTAAGACACTACCCATCACTCATGCAATCAAGGAGGCACTACCTATATGCACATTTAAATCACTCAGGCATTACCCATGCACTCATGCAATCACCCAGGCACTACTCTTCCACTCAACCATTCACTCAGGCACTACCCATGCACTCATCCATTCACTCAGGCACTACCCATGCACTCATGCAATGACCCAGGCATTACCCTTGCACTCATACTTTCACTCAGGTACTTCTCATACACCCAACCAATCACCCAGGCACCACCCTACACTCATGCAATCACCCAGGCACTACCCATGTACTCATGCAATCACTCAGGCACTACTCTTGCACTCAAACATTCACTCAGGTACTACCCATGCACTCATCCATTCTCTCAGGTACTACCCATGCACTCATCCACTGACCCAGGGATTACTCTTGCAGTCATCCTTTTACTCAGGCACTACCCATTCACTGATCTAAGCACCCAGAATTTACCCTTGCACTCATGAAGTCTCTCAGGCACTACCCATGCACTCATCCAATCACCCAGGCAGTACTCCTGCACATATGCAATCACCCAGGCACTACCCATGCACTCATGCAATCACTCAGATACTACTCTTGCATTCAATCATTCACTCAGGCACTAACCATACACTCATCCAATGACCCAGGCATTACCCTTGCACCCATTCTTCCACTCAGGCACTACCCATACACTCATCCAATCACCGAGGTATTACCCATGCACTCATGCAATCACACAGGCACTACTCTTGCACTCAACCATTCACTCAGGCACTACCCATGCACTCATCCAGTCACCCATTCAATACCTTTGCACTCATCTGTTTACTCAGGCAGTACTCATGGACTCATCCATTCATTCAGGCACTACCCATGCACTCATCCAATGACCCAGGCACTACAGTTGTACTAATCCAATCACTCAGGCACTATACATGCACTCATCCATTCCCTCAAGCACTACCCATGCACTCATGCATTGACCCAGGCACTACCCCTGCATGCATGCAATCACCCAGGCACTACCCATGTACTCATGCAATCACTCAGGCACTACTCTTGCACTCAACTATTCACTCAGGCACTACCCATGCACTCATCCATTCTCTCAGGCACTACCCATGCACTCATCCAATGACCAGCTATTACTCTTGCAGTCATCCTTTTACTCAGGCACTACCTATGCACTGATCTAAGCACCCAGACATTACCCTTGCACTCATGAAGTTACTCAGGCACTACTTATGCACTCATCCAATCACCCAGACAGTACCTCTGCACTTATGCATTCACCCAGGCACTACCCATGCATTCATGCAATCACTCAGGCACTACTCTTGCACTCAACCATTCACTCAGACTCTACCCATGCACTCATCCACTCACTCAGGCATTGCCCCTGCACTCATGCAATCAAACAGGCACTACCTATGCACTCATACAATCAGTCAGGTACTACTCTTGCACTCAACCATTCACTTAGGACTTACCCATGCACTCATCCACTCACTCAGGCACTACACATGCACTCATGCAATCAAGGAGGCACTACCTATACACACATCCAATCAATCAGGCATTACCTACGCAATCGTGCAGTCATCCAGGCACTACTCTTGCACTCAACCATTCACTCAGGCACTACTCTTGCACTCATCCATTCCCTCAGGTACTACCCATGCACTCATACAATGACCCAGGGATTACTTTTGCAGTCATCCTTGCACTCAGGCACTACCCATGAACTGATCTAAGCACCCAGACATTACTCTTGCACTCATGCAATCACCCAGGCACTGCCCATGTACTCATGCAATCACTCAGGCACTATTCTTGCACTCAACCATTCACTAAGACACTACCCATGCACTCATGCAATTAAGGAGGCACTACCTATGTGCACATTTAAATCACTCAGGCATTACCCATGCACTCATGCAATCACCCAGGCACTACTCTTCCACTCAACCATTCACTCAGGCACTACCCATGCACTTATCCAATCACCCAGGCAGTACCCCTGCACTTATGCAATCACCCAGGCACTGCCCATGTACTCATGCAATCACTCAGGAACTATTCTTGCACTCAACCCTTCACTGAGGCACTCCCATGCACTCATGCAATCAAGGAGACACTGCCTATACACACATCTAATCACTCGGGCATTAACCATACATTCATGCAATCACCCAGGCACTACTCTTCCACTCAAACATTCACTCAGGCACTACCCATGCACTTATCCAATCATCCAGGCAGTACCCCTGCACTTATGCAATCACCAAGGCACTACCCATGCACTCATGCAATCACTCAGGTACTTCTCTTGCATGCAACCATTCACTCAGGCACTACCCATGTACTCATCCAATGACCCAGGCGTTAGCCTTGCACTCTTACCTTCACACAGGCACTACCCCTGCACTCATGCAATCACACAGGCACTACCCATGTACTTATGCAATCACTCAGGCACTACTCTTGCACTCAACCATTTACTCAGGCACTACCCATGCACTCATCCATTCTCTCAGGCACTACCTATGCACTCATCCATTGACCCAGGCATTACTCTTACAGATATCCTTTTACGCAGACACTACCCATGCACTGACATAAGCAGCCAGACATTACCCTTGCACTCATGCAATCAAGGAGGCACTACCTATACACACACCCAATCAATAAGGCATTACCAACGCAGTCATGCAATCACCCAGGCACTACTCTTGCACTCAGCCATTCATTCAGGCACTACCCATGCACTCATCCATTCCCTCAAGCACTGCCCATGCACTCATCCATTCACTCAGGCACCACCCAAGCACTCATCCAATCATCCAGGCAATACACCTGCACTCATAGAAAGACTCAGGCAGTACTGTTGCACTCATTCTTTCACCCAGGCAGTACCCATGCATCCATATTTTTTGGGGAGTTTTTCAATTTTTAAAAAGAAAAAAGAAAAGTTAGAGTCCAACTGTGGTGTTTCTTTTAAACAAAGAAACAGAAACAACAAAACTAAAAAAAAGAATAGCACTTATGTGCTCACAGGAGAGCCTTGATGGCATCAATGGAGAGCTCTCCAACACAAAGAGTTGTCAAGCATTTGCGACAATGAATGCCTGCATCAGCCAACTCGGGAACGATTACAGGTTGCGGTGTGGTCAAAACAACCCCTGCAGATGTAGATGGTTGACTTCCATCATCAGTGGCTGCTTGCTCTCTCTTTTGGCGCTCCATCATCTCTCGTGCAAGACAAACAGGGTGGATGGTTCATTGAAGAAGTACCACATGAGTACCTCTTCTCGGAACCTCTGGAGAGGACTTTTTTGCAGGTCACCTTGAGAGCGTTGACTTTTTTTTCATCTTCAGGGACAGTAAAAAAAAGCCCACACTATGCTTTCCTTTCTTTTCTTTAGTGGCTCCTCCACCTCTACCATCTCCTCCTGCTGCTCCTCTTCTGGAAAAGTTGATGCCTTGTTGTATATTCAAAAATGAGCGACACCAAAGAAAGTAAAGAATTAACAGAGCCTACAAAAAAGGTAGTCTTAAAAGCAGACACACCCAAAATGAAAGGACTGGAACGGGTGTTGGTTCCACCCACCAAGAGAATAAAAAGCTCTTTAACCAATGAGACCATGAGAAGCTTTCTTTCTATGTCACATGGAGTCGCGTACGGGTTGCGCACCCATCGCTTATGCGTTGCACTCCCGTAAAATGTACTAAATGTAATATAAAACTGTAAATTACTATTAGGATATTGTGTTTCAAAGTATTTCAATGGAAAGTGTTTATGCAAAACAGATATTTAAACTTGAAACATTCATATTTCATACTTTTAAAATTTACGCCGGAGTCGCGATCCCTACGCAATCCCAGAAATACATGCCGGCAGGATTCGCGGCCCCTACGCGTCTGGTGCATGATGGTGCTGCATACATAAAAATGTGTTTTAAACATCTTAAAAATATTGCACAAGAACACTAATAGTAATTTTTTGGATTGATTAATAAACCTCTTTGTTAAAAAAATATATTAATTCAATGTAAGTATGTATTTTAGGGTTACATTCGTGTAAAGGATTCGCACACCCAACACGTAGATCCGCAACCGGTACGCGATACCATCGCGTCCACAAAAATCTATTAAAAATTTTTTTAAACAAATTTATAACTTCTTTATTACTATTTTTATGTACTCAGTAATAAACCTCTACGTCAAAAAAATATATTAATTCATTCTAAATATTTTAGAGTGATATTCATGTAACGGATCCGTGCACCCACCGCGTAGGTTCGCGTACGGTGCGCGACCCTTTTTTGTAAATTAAAAAAAATATATATATATATAAAGAAGATAGTTATCATAAGAAAAGAACATAACATCTTTCATACTATTAAAAGCAATCATACAAAATTGAATTTAGCAAAAAATAGTAAAAATATGCTAAACAATTATATATAAATTTTCTTTTTGAATTCAAAATTCTGTTCCATAATATCTCACTGTACAAAATTACAAACAAGAAAACAATGTTAATTCAAATAAATAACACTGTAAATCTTTGATCAGCTATGTTATATATATTTTTAAAAAGTGATTATAATTATTTTAAAAGTTTATAAAAATACATAAAAAAATCATAGAAAAAAAAATAGTTACAAACATCTTTTCACAAATAAAATGGTTTAAAAAAAAACCTTAGAAATTCACTGAAAAAACACAGGTTTCAGGAAGGTTAAAGTTAGGAATTAGCATTTAAAAAACCTTAGAAATTCACTGAAAAAGCAACAGGTTTCAGGGAATTTAAAGTTAGAAATTAGCATTTAAAAAACCTTAGAAATTCACTGAAAAAAACAGAGGTTTCAGAGGCGTTATAGTTAGGAATTTGCATTTTAAAAAACCTTAGAAATTCACTGAAAAAAACACAGGTTTCAGGGATGTTATAGTTAGGAATTTGCATTTTAAAAAACCTTAGAAATTCACTGAAAAAAACCACAGGTTTCAAGGATGTTATAGTTAGGAATTTGCATTTTAAAAAAACCTTAAAAATTCGCTGAAAAAACCACAGGTTTCAGGGATGTTATAGTTAGGCTGACATTTCACTCGTACAAAACCAGAGAAATTCAGACGTTATAGTTAACTATAACTCTCGCCCCCGCAATGCACTGCTGATGACGTCACATATTACATCACTCATGACATGGTCAGTGACATCACTGATTTCATCTCAAATGACATCACTGATGACATCATCCACTTAATATATGATGCACCTCCTCACACCCTAATATACACTCACTCTAAAATACAGACTACCATTCTTGAAACCATAGACACAACAATACCAGTTTCTCACTGATTCATAGGTCTACACACACATCCACTCACTCACCCATACAGTCACTCATTCCCGCAGTCACTTAACAATACAGGTACTGATATATGCACTCATATACCCATATAGACACTCACACACCGCCACTCACCCATAGAGTTACTCACACACCTAGTCAGTCCCCCAAAGAATCAATCACACTGCCATTTACTCACCTATACAGTTATACACACACCACCTCACTTATTCATACAGATACTAACAGATACGTACTCTCATATACAATCACTGACACAAGCACACACTCATCCATACCGCCACTCTCACAATCACTTGCTCTCACATATAGTCACATATATATTCCAACACTCACATATACTGCCTTTCACATATGTAGTTACTCACACATATAACACTGAGACATCCATTCACTCACCAACACAGCCATACGCACACTCACTCACCTATACAGCCCCTCGCAGACGCACTCATGAACCCGTACACCATCATTGATGTCATCAGTAATGTCACTGACCAAGTCATGAGTGATGTAATATATGACGTCATCAGCAGTGCATTGCGGGGGCGCGCGTTATAGTTAGCTCAGCTAACCATAACATCTGAATTTCTCTGGTTTTATACGAGTGAAATGTCAGCCTAACTATAACGTCCCTGAAACCTGTATTTTTTTCAGTGAAAAAAAAAAATATATATATATATATTCCAGCTCCAAAGTGTGCACCTCCTCCGTGCACTCACAAACGGGTGCTCTTTCGCGGGTGGTGCGCCCGCTAACATGCACGCTTCAAATCTTGCACTATCCTTAGCGCAAAGAACAGAGCACTGACGGGGGCGAGTCCAAATTGTTTATTCACGGACTCTCACTGCACCCAGACGCGTTTCGGCAGTCGCCTTTTTCGATGGTAATCAGGCGCGCCGGAAACGGCCGAAATTTAAGCAATAAACTACCCATGACCCGACATGGATCGACAGTGAGAAGGGACAAACTTTCATGAAATCACAACGCCATCTTGAAACATGCAAAATCCAATACGCGCAATTCATTTCATCAATGTGCACAATATTCATGATTCACATACAATGGTTAAAAATGTAAATGCACAGAGCCTATTTCATATTGCATTATTACGCTCATACGAAAATTCGTAATGCCACTCAATACATTATGCCCACAGATGGGCCAAAGTGCACATGCTTTCTTTGTGTGTAGAAATCTCTGCATTTAAAAGTTAAGGGTGATTCACATTCGGAATACCTGATGCAAATTTCACCACTATACCTCCCGTCCTGATAGACAATTACCCAGCTACCAGTGATCCGGTATATTCGAAGGAGGTAACATTAAATATCTCGCCCTGTATGGGCACCAAAACTTTAGCATGAAATTTAGCTTGGATTAAAACATGTAAAAATAATTGATCATAAATCTAGTCCCTTATCATCATGATCCATCAACAAATATATGCTTAGCTTGTAATCAATCTACGGGTGCAAACCCCAACACATCTTGAAATTCTATTAGAAACGTTTTTCAGAAAAACCACTCACTTAATCATAACAGTACAGAATGGCAAAATATCTAAACACCTAAGTGTATCGCAAGCTCTTCATTACTGTTCAGGCCCTCAGAATCGGAGGTGACTGATCCCGAGCAGTCTGGGGAAGAAAGCGGGGGCATCTCAAGCACAGCCTCCAATAAATCCCTTTTTCACGACGAATTTCGTGTTATCCGCCAGTCGTGGCAGAAAGGCAGCAGAGGGAAACCCCCGGAATCAAAACGCGGAGACCAACAAGAAGAGGGGGACAGTGGCGCAAAAGGACGCAGATCTCTGCCAGTCACCAGAAGCAAGAAAAAACTAAACAAACGACGTTAGCGCGAGCAACAGGAGAAAATCTAACCATCATTAATCTAACACCACGCAAATTGACGCAATGTGAGGAGGAAGTATTGCCTATGCAAAATAGTTAATGTGTCCCTGTAAAATATGGATTTTTACACCATATAACTGCAAAGCAACCCAGACATTGGACAGTTAAGGATAGCTGACTATGCCATAACTTACAACCCTCCATGAAAGCCATAACTTGCACCTCAAATGTAACGCTCAAGACCTCGCCCATGATGTGATGGATAACATAATAAATGAATTTAAGGACATCAGTGAATACATTACATATCATCCTAACATTATCGATTACATCTTTATTGATGCAGTACCAAATACTTGCATATGTGTTGTTATTTTAGTATGTGTGCTGTTAAGTCATAATATTTATTGGTGACAATATTTTTTTTAATAATCTTTTTATCAAACAACTCAACAAAAAGCACAGCAAGACAGGTCAGCAGTTGTATACATATAGGTACAGTAGAGGTACAGATTGTTCCCAATGCACTGTTTCAGAAACAATTTATTTTCATGGTATCTCCCCCTCGACATTTGGTAACTCTTGCATTCTCACATCCCAGTGACGTAGCTCCACCGAGGGGACAAACATATTTCACTACTGTACACATTCCAGGCAGCCCACTTACGGTCCCATTTTTTAGGGCATCCTCTGCGTTTAAAAACGTCTTTCTCCGCAATCATGGCTCTATCAATATCAGCCACCCATCCTGTGATTGTTGGTTATTCCCCCACTCTCCATTTTTGTGCGATGTTTCGCTTTACAAGGGCCCATCCTAGTGAAACCCATGATGTCTCAGTTTGAGTTATATCTGTGGCCTCCCATATGTTTAATAGGCATAATTTCGGTGTGGCATTTAGTTTTTTTCCCCCTGCCTTCTCCATCTGCTCTGTGACTGCTTTCCAGTACGTTTGGGCAACTGAGCATTCCCACATTTTGTGAAAGAAAGTTCCCTCCTGGCGACATTGCCTAAGGCAATAAGTGTCGGCCCTCCTGCCCATCTTGACTAGTACTCCCGCGGCAAGGTAGATGCAGTGCAGAGTTTTAAGTTGAACTAGTCTCAGTCTCATGGGGATGGCTATTTCCCTGGGGGAGGCCACGGCGTCTCGCCAATCATCATCCTCTAAATCGTCCAAGTCCGCCTCCCATTGCTGCCGCAGGCGTGTTAACAAGTCAGGTCAGTTATTGATCAGTTTTTTGTACGTTAAGGATATGGTCTTCTTGGTCATGGGGTCTAGTATTAGTCTATCTTCCAAGGGGGATGCTTTAGGAAGTGAGCCGCCCTCCGGTATCGCTGTTTTAAGAGCGTGGCTGATTTGTAGGTATCTGAATGTTTCGGATTGTGCAAGGTCATATTCCTTCTGAAAATTAGGGCCGACAGGGGGCACCCCTGCCGAGTCCCCCTGCCCAGCTGAAATTGCCTTGATGTGTGTTGGTTCACCACGATTTGCGCTGTCGGGCTAGTGTATAATAGTTTAATCCATTTGATGAAATTGGGCCCGAAGCCCATTCTTTTGAGGACGGCAAACATATATGCCCACTCAATGGTGTCAAAGGCCATTTTGGCATCGAGGGACAGCAGGGCCACATCTTCCCTTATCATGTACTCCCTACCCAACACCCCGTGCAGGCGTCGTAAATTCAGGGCAGTGTTCCGGCCGGGCATGAAGCCTGACTGGTCCAGGTGTATCAGCCCTGTTATCAGTGGGATGAGTCTATTGGCCAATAATTCTGCGAGTCTTAGCCTCTGCCGTGAGGAGAGAAATAGGCCTGTTTGCTTTGCAGTCGTTGGCTGGCTTGCCCTGCTTGTGTATTACCACAATTGTGGCTAACCGGATCTCTTCAGGCAATAGACCTTTCTCGTAACTTTCTAAATACATCTGGCAGAGGTGGGGCGTCAGCTTAGTGGCAGCCGACTTGAAAAACTCAATTGGGAGCCCGTTGGGCCCCATGGCCCTGCCCGAGCGTATGTCTTGAATGGCGTGTTGTATTTCTTCCACTGTGGGTTCCCCTTCGAGGGAGTCTCTCTCTTCTGGTGAGAGGCAGTTAACTTTGATAGTGGAGAGGAGGTCCCGCGCGGCGAGTGGTGTGACTGCCGCCACCTACGTGAATACCAATTCGAAGTAAGTCGTGAATGTTTCTGCGATATCCCGGGGATCGGTTATGACTTCCCCCTCGGGCCCTTGTAGTTGGTGTACCCACCTTGATGCCTGCTCCCTCCTCTCCAACCAGGCCAATAGTTTGCATGTTCTCTCCCCATGTTCATATATCTTGTGGTGGATTGAATTTTACCTCGCCTTGGCCGCCTCCGTAAGGAGCTGCCTGTAGTCTAGTGTCTTGGCTGCTAGTAATTGCTGAGCAGCGTGGTCGGGGGACTGGGCCAGAGCTTTTTCCCCTATCAGGATCTCTTCTTCAAGTTGGTCTATACGGTTCGTTAATTCTTTTTTGTGTCCTACCATCAGGGCCAGCGCCCTTCCCTTGATGACCGCCCCAAATGCCCCCCATAGGGTTTGGGACGAAGTTACCAAACCAACATTTTCCTTAAAATATAGGTCTGAGTCTTTTAATAGTTCCGCCTTGATGTGCGGTATTTATAATGCCCACGGGTTTATCGCCAGGGTCGTACGTCTAGGTTGGGGACCCACTGTCATTTTAGCCAGAATGGGAGAGTGGTCTGAGATTCCACGTGCCAGGCAGCGGGCTTCACTAAATTCAGGCAAGTCCTCAGCATGTGTGAGCATATAATCAATACGCGATTGATGATTGTAGGCCCCTGAGTGAAAGGTGAATTGTGTGGTCGTGGGGTTAAGCTGTCGCCAAATATCAACCAGGCCGAGAGGAATTCTGCCTGCCTAGACCAAGGGCCAGGATCCCTGCGCGGAGGCAGCCTGTCCAGCAATCCGTCTACCGTGAGATTGAAATCCCCACCTATCGCTAATGTGCCAACTGGGAGATCAAGGATGAATTTACTGAGATCTTGTAGGGTGGACTGTTGCAGTGCTGGGGGAACATATACCGAGAGCACATTCAGGATTCTACCCTCCCAGGAGCCAGATGCCTCGCTTCAATTTGTCCCCGAGTCCATTTACGTTTCACAGTGAGGAACTTCAAGTCTTTACTCAACCCCATCTGCGTGGATGTGTGTGAAAGCCATGTAGGGAGACAGTGATGTAACCATTCCCATGTTTTCCGGTAATATTTCGTTTTACGGGACCTTGAGTTATTTACCAGTATGTACATTTGGACTCCACGGCTAAATGAAAGCATGTGCATTACCTCCCCTGCCCACTATTGCCAGGACACCGAATGTTCAGGAGTGAGAACCCAGTACCAATGCTGACCATCGAGTAGTGTTTCGTTGCTGTGCTAGACTAAAACAATTAACTAAACTACCACCCCCCAAAACTCCCTCCACCCCCTCCCTGCCTCCCTGCATAACGGAATCCAGTGACCCACTTCCCCAACTGTGCAGAGTGCCCGTTGCCCTCCCAACCCTGTATTGGGGGAAACGTAGGCTCAACCCACCCCTCTCATCCCCCTCCCTGACGATCATATATTTGCTGCAGGAACCATTATGTACAGTCAATACATACTCATCGCAGTTCTGGACAATGATCACCAGTCCTTAGTGCAGTTTTTCCTCTCATTCGCCACCTGTGGCAGGACTATGCAGGCCGCCGGTGTATCAGCAATTCCGAGATCACCTCCCGGCCCAGCTCACCCCATCGAGGGTGAGGCGACATAGCCCGTCTATCTGGATAAATGTCCGCCACTCAAGTCTTGCTTCAAGCTCTTAGGGTGAGTTCACAAACCCCCGTCGCATGCTGATCCCTATCGTCTTGGGTGGATTCTTGCCTCTTTTGCGCCTTCACCACCCTTCAGTCTTGTCGGTCCGGGTGTCCTCTATCCCCGACTCTCTGCCAGCCATCAAGCCAGTCCATCACCCCCGCAGGGTCCGTGAAAAAACAACCTTTGCCCTCCGCCTCCACACGTAGTTTTGCAGGAAACAGCATGGCATATTTAGGCTTTCTATTTTTGGTCAATTCTGGTGGGGTTTTTTCAGTGATTTCAATGCCTTAAAAAACAGTGGTTATCAGTGGTTACACATTTTTGCGCCATTAAAAACAACAAAAACAGTGTTTTTCCGGTGTTTATGGAACGTTTTACTTTTATTATTGCTAGCTTTCTGCACTGATAGTGCATGGTATATAGACAGTGTACGTACAGTGTATATGAGGTCCAAATACATTTTTACAAATCAAACTTATTGTAGTAGACCATACAATACTTCTTCAGTGAGTCTTTGGTCATGCGTGCTCGCTCTTTCCTTCCAATGTAAACTTATATCTGTGTAAAGGCCCTCTAAAACATTGGCACTTGAGATGGGTAACGCCAAAACAGTCAGTACACAATTTGGTAACTCTGGCCACTGACATAGCTTTCAATGGCAATACTGGTGCACCTGAATATTGCGATTCTCTCAGACAGGTTCTGCAACATATACGTGGAACTGGGCGCAATGTTTTGCATGCTGGTGCACTTAGAAACAGGTTGGCAAAAATGCAGTGAAAGGAAAAAACACTGTAGACTGCATTGACTGCTCCGTGACAAAGCTGCAAAAACACAACCCACATGGTGTCCTTCTTCGTGACCGTCCTTGCTTACTGTTGAGAAAATAATGGGAAAGACAACAGTTTCACAGTCTTCATGATTTTACCTCAGCTTGTTTTAGTTCATAGCCAAATAAAAGTTCCACAATGGAATGTGACTTTATATGACGAACTGCAATTACTATATATATATATATATATATATTCACTGAAAAAACCATAGGTTTCAGGCACGTTATAGTTAGAAATTAGCATTTAAAAAACCTTTGAAATTCACTGAAAAAACCATAGGTTTTAGGGACAGTTATAGTTACTTGGACATTGCACTCGTACAAAACCCGTGAAATTCCCCCGTTATAGTTAGTTCAGCTAACTATAACTCGCGCCCCGCAATGCACTGCTGATGACGTCACATATTACATCACTCATGACATGGTCAGTGACATCACTGATGACATCACTGATGACATCTCAAATGACATCACTGATGACATCACTGATGACATCATCCAGTGACTGTGTGTTTCTGTAAAGTTTAAATATGTTTAATATATATAGGGAAAGGCGTATTGAAGAGTGAGTGGGTGTATAAGTGTCTGAATGGATGATTTAGTAGTTGCGTGACTAACTGTATAAGTGAGTGATTAAACTTATCTTACTGAATGCATGGGTTAGTGACTAAACTGGGTGAATGTCTGTATCCGTCTGTCTGTTGCTGTGTAAGTGGCTGCATGGGTTTGTGAATAGCTACATGTGTGTGTATATGAGTTATTGATTCGTTGTCTGAGTATCTGTATGGGTGCCTGAGTGTTTGTGTGGGTGGGGTGTGTGCGACTCTGTACATAGATGTGTGAGTGGGTGATTCACTGGGTGCATGATTTGAAGAGTGCGTCTGTGATGGACTGCTTGGGTGGGTGAGTGTGTGTATGGGTGTGTTAGTGAGTGAATGTATATCTCAGTGGTACATGTGCGAGTAACTACATATGTAAAAGGCAGTATATATGTGTGTTAGAGTATTTAAAAGGCTATAAGTGAGAGTGTGTGATTGTGAGAGTGGCTGTATGGATACGTTTGTGCTTGTATCAGTGATTGTATAAGAGCGTAAGAATGTGCTAGTATTTGTATGAGTAAGTGAGCTGGTGTGTGTATAACTGTATAGGTGAGTAAATGGGTGTGTGATTAAATTTTTGCATGACTGACTAGGTGTGTGAGTACCTCTATGGATGAGTGGCGGTGTGTCAGTGTTTATATAGGTGTATGAGTGCATATGATAGTCCTGTACTGAGTGACCGTAAGTATGAGTGACTGTACGGGTGAGTGAGTGGATGTGTGTGTAGACCTAAGAATCAGTGAGTGGGTATGTAGTTATTGGTGTTGGAGTGTCTTTGTTTTTGAGAATGGCAGTCTGTAATTTAGAGTAGGTGTATCAAAAGTTATATTAGGGTGTGAGAAGATGCATGAAATTATCACATGGTTGATGTCATCAGTGATGTCATTTGAGATGTCATCAGTGATGTCATCAGTGATGTCACTGACCATGTCATGAGTGATGTAATATGTGACGTCATCAGCAGTGCATTGCGGGGCGCGAGTTATAGTTAGCTGAACTAACTATAACGGGGAATTTCACAGGTTTTGTACGAGTGCAATGTCCAAGTAACTATAACTGTCCCTAAAACCTATGGTTTTTTCAGTGAATTTCAAAGGTTTTTTAAATGCTAATTTCTAACTATAACGTGCCTGAAACCTATGGTTTTTTCAGTGAATTTCAAAGGTTTTTTAAATGCTAATTTCTAACTATAACATGTCTGAAACCTATGGTTTTTTCAGTGAATTTCAAAGGTTTTTTAAATGCTAATTCCTAACTATAACATGTCTGAAACCTATGGTTTTTTTCAGTGAATTTCAAAGGTTTTGTAAATGCCAATTTTTAAATGTATTAATTGTTATTTTTATTTTTTTCATACTGATTTACTACATTTTTTTAAACTATTTATTTTTAGATATTTTATTTTTTAAATTACATTGTAATTACATTATACATTACATTACAAAATATACTTTCTCAGAATGAATTAATTTACTTTAAATACTTTGCAAATAGGCAATAGACTTTTAAGTACATTAGTTACAGTTGTTGCAATGGGCAACACAATTTCAAACACAATGCAACATTGAGCTCAATGTGAATTTCTAGCTAAATGCAATTAGTTACTTTATGGATTACTTTTCTAACCACAGGACTGGATCCTAGATTCAGTCCTGGGACATCTCCTGTAAACAGTTGAGTAAAAGCGTTTTGGTTACAGTAGTGATTTTTAAGGAATATTATTGTATTTTAAAAGTTGACACTTAGAAACTTTTTCACATAGAATCACCAATGTTATCCTATGGGAGGAAATTCACTTAGCAGGTAAGTAGTGTTATCGTGACTTTTCTCACTCAGTGGTGGATCCTGGATCCAGCACTGGTGCATCTCCTGTAAACAGTTGAAAGAATGCGTTTAAGTCATACAGGCGATTTTTAAGGAATATTTGTAGTTTGTGAAAATCGACACTTTGAAACTTTTCTGCTGAAAACCAGACAATGGATTCCTATGGAAGGAAATACAAGTTACTGGTAAGTACGGTTAAAATTACTTGTCAGGGTCAGTGCTGGGCTAAAAGATGCAGCACTGGGTTCTCTCCTGATAACAGGTGAGTAAATCGGAATTCGTATTTCGGTTGATTTTAGAGGAATATTTGTATGTTTCAAAAATCGACACTTAGAAAAATTTTCAGCAAAAAGCAGGCAATGATATCCTATGGAAGGAAATTCAAGTTACTGGTAAGTACGGTTAAAATTACTTTTCAGGATCAGTACTGGGCTGAAAGATGCAGCACTGAGGTCTCTCCTGATAACAGGTGAGTAAATCGGAATTCGTATTTCGGCTGATTTTAGAGGAATATTTGTATGTTTCAAAAATCGAAACTTTTTCAGCAAAAAGCAGGCAATGATATCCTATGGAAGGAAATTCAAGTTACTGGTAAGTACGGTTAAAATTACTTTTCAGGATCAGTACTGGACTGAAAGATGCAGCACTGAGGTCTCTCCTGATAACAGGTGAGTAAATCGGAATTCGTATTTTGGCTGATTTTAGAGGAATATTTGTATGTTTCAAAAATCGACACTTAGAAACTTTTTCAGCAAAAAGCAGGCAATGATATCCTATGGAAGGAAATTCAAGTTACTGGTAAGTACGGTAAAAATTACTTTTCAGGATCAGTACTGGGCTGAAAGATGCAGCACTGAGGTCTCTCCTGATAACAGGTGAGTAAATCGGAATTCGTATTTCGGCTGATTTTAGCGGAATATTTGCACAATGGTGAAGGGAGGGGGCGGGGCCTGAGGTGACATCTGTGCAAACGCGCCCCGTGGCGCGTTTTAAGTTGGAGGATTAAGTCCCCTTTAATCATGAGGGTCCCTGGGGGCCAACTAGCCCACCAGGAACCTCCAGTATGCGCTAGGGGGCTGCGTTGCAGAGACGTGTACAGAGGCCACACCCCTTTTACACCTCTCTGCAAGGCAGCTCTGTGGCGCTTTTGGAAGTACATGGTGGGCTAGTTGGACTCCAGGGACCCTCAGGATTCAAGGGGACTTAATCCCCCATCTTAAAACACGCCACGGGGCCTGTTTGCACACATGTCACCTGAAGCCCCGCCCCTCCCTTCACCACTGTGCAAACGCGCCCGTGGCGCGTTTTAAGTCGGAGGATTAACTCCCCTTGAATCCTGAGGGTCCCTGGGGGCCAACTAGCCCAACAGGTATATCCAAAAAGCGCCACAGAGCTGCGTTGCAGAGAGGTGTAAAAGGGCGTGGCCTCTTTACACCTCTCTGCAACGCAGCCTCTGGCGCATACTGGAGGTTCCTGGTGGGCTAGTTGGCCCTAGGACCCCAGTATTGAAGGGGAATTACTTCCCCATCTGCAAACGCGCCAGGGCGCGTTTGCAGAGTGGTGAAGGAAGGGGCCCCCTTCCTTTTTCCTATTTTGGGCCCTGGGGACCCCATCCCCCAGGGCCTTATCCCCTTTTTTTTTTTTTTTATTATACGGGAAGGGGGCCGCGTGGCCCCCTCCCTGGCCGAATCCTACCCCGGGGACCCCATCCCCCGGGGCATGGCCACACTTTTCATTAATTTTTAAGGAGGGGGCTGCGTGGCCCCCCTCCTCAGGCCTCCTTTGCCCCGGGGACCCCATCCCCGGGGCAGGCCTTTTTTATTTTTTATTTTTTTTTAAAATTATTTCTGGGGAGGGGGCCGCGTGGCCCCCTCCCGGGCCCTACTTGCCCCGGGGACCCCATCCCCCGGGGCCTGGCCTCTGGTTGGGGACTGTGGGGGTCCCCAAACCCCCCACAGTCCCGCCGGCTCCCCGCCTCCTGCGCTGAGCCGGCATTGCTTTTCCACATGGGGAGCAGCTAACATGCTGCTCCCCATGTGGAAAGCAATTGTCTTTGGATATTGGAGCGAGAGCAGGTTTCCTGCTCTCTCTTCCAATATCCAAAGCAGTTTGCAATGACAGGACGGGAGCCGCGAGGCTCCGTCCTGTCATTGCAACAGCAGTGTCCCGGGGGTAGGCACCCGGGACACTGCAGGAGCCGACCCTGGGGGTGGCGGTCCCCAGGGCCACCACAGGCTCCAGGAGGGGCCGCGCGGCCCCCTCCCATCCAAATGCACAGCCCCGGGAGGTGGTGGTCCCCGGGGCTCGGGGTCCTTAACGGACCCCCATTTTCAATTTTGTTAGTGCCCCGGGAGGTGGTGGTCCCGGGGCGTGTGGGGGCTGGAGCCCCCCACACATGTTAATTTAATAAAGAAGCCCCGGGAGGTGGTGGTCCCCGGGGCTGCGGAGGGCTCAGAGCCCTCCCGCTACTTTTTCAAATAAAGCCCTGGGGGTGGCGGTCCCGGGGCTTGGGGCCCTTAGAGGCCCCCATACATAAAATAAACCCCCAGCATGCCCCCGGGACTTGGCCACCCGGGGCAAATTATATCGAAGCGCGGAGACCGCGCTTCGATTTTTTTTTTGCAGGATGTGCGCACCCTGAGCGCATCCTGCCGATTTTTTTAAAAAAAAATGCTTTTTTTTGCCCAGGGTGTCCTTGTGGGACCCCCTGAGCAGGCCTAGGGGGTTAGGGGTTTCTACCCTGCCCCCTTTGTGCGTTTTGCGCACTTGTTTCTTTTTTCTCGGCGGGATCCGCGCACCCTAAGCGCATCCCGCCGATTTTTTTTTAAATGCTTTTTTCTGCCCAGGGGTCCTTGTGGGACCCCTGAGCAGACCTAGGGAGCCAGGGTGTTTCTACCCTGCCCTCCTTTGCGCTTTGCGCACTTGTTTCTGTCCCTCTGTTCTACCGAGGGACAAAATGGCTGCCAACACTTCTTGATTTGGAGTGTTGACAGCCAATTAGCATGCAGCTCGTGATCGGGAGGGTACGCGGATCCGACGCGCCCATAGATATATATGTGATTTTAATTGTGAATTTCTCAGGAACTACTGAACGGATTTACACCATTTTAGCAAAAGGCACCAGTCTGAACCAAGGGCTACCTCTTTGCCAAATTTGGGGTAATTCCGTTCAGCAGTTCGGGCTGTAGCTGCGACTAAAGGTTCCTATGGAAAAATGAATGGGGAAACGCGTTTTGGGACCCCCGTTTTCTCGGCCCCGGCTTGACGTATCACCCCGAGACTTTCAGGGTAGGAGCGGACCGGAGCGCCCCAACAAGTTGGAAGCTTTCGCGAAGATTCGTCAACCGGCGCCAACGTTATTGCAAATAGAATGTCGCGGATTTCCTATGGATAATAGGTCCTAACTATAACTATCTACCTGGCGACCGCCAGTAGATAATATATATATATATATATATATATATATATATATATATATATATATATATATATATATATATATCCAACAAAAGAGAGTTGTCCCCTCAAAAGAAGCCAACACACTGGTAGGTATCCTTTAGCGTTTATTGCATGTAAGGCACAGCAAAGTTGATGCGACATCACCTCCATCATCAGAATGCCGACGCGTTGCTCAGCGTAGCCCAAATTAAAGTTCTTTAAAACACCCCAGTGGGTTAGGAAAATGTCCCCTTCATACTCCGCTGCACCATTCACCTTACAGCACGCACCTCCAGTCCACATGCTGCTGCACCCTGAATAGCGTAGAACAATGGTCCGCTTCCGTGCGGCGGGGCTTCTCTCACGGCAGGACTGGCCGTTTTAAATCCAACAAAAGAGAGTTGTCCCCTCAAAAGAAGCCAACACACTGGTAGGTATCCTTTAGCGTTTATTGCATGTAAGGCACAGCAAAGTTGATGCGACATCACCTCCATCATCAGAATGCCGACGCGTTTCGTGCTTCCATAGCACTTTTTCATAGGCAGGAACAGGGGGCAAACGACGAGCAGAGAAGCACCTGATTTTTATCCCAAGACCCGCCCCAGTGGGCGTCGACAGCTGCGCTGCCCGACGGTCTCTGTAGTGCTAATGTGTTACTGCAGTGAGTTGCTCAGCGTAGCCCAAATTAAAGTTCTTTAAAACACCCCAGTGGGTTAGGAAAATGTCCCCTTCATACTCCGCTGCACCATTCACCTTACAGCACGCACCTCCAGTCCACTCCTGTAAAAGGACAAGGGAGATTCTTCAGTCCTCTAATCTTGAAGTAGAGCGTCGAAGGTCCAGGATTCTGTATCAGAGTTTCGTCCAGGTAAATCTAAAGTCCTAAGGACTGGGGTCCCATACTTATACTAAGGTAGGGGGTTGGACATACTCTGTGGCCCCACCTATGGGAGGGTCAGGGCAGAGGGGTGGTTACACCCCTTTCCCTTTGTCCAGTTTCACGCCAGAGCAGGGGCTGGAAGCCCCTGAGCCGGTTTGAACTGGGGTATGCACAGGGACACCAAGTGTGCCCCCAGTGCAGGACTTCAAAGCACCAGAGAGTGCTCCCGCCCAGCCCCAATACACACTATCCTGTCTGGGGAGGTGGTTACACCTCCCTGGGACAGGAAACCTATTGTCCAGGCCTCCCCTGCTGGAGTTTCGGTCAGCAGCAGGAGGCCAGACTTGTGTCTGTGGCAGCGGCATCCATTTTGTGATGCCAGGGCTCTGGAAAGTCAGTACCGGGTATACCGGTGTGTACATGTCTCTCCCTCTAGAAGGTTGGAATGCTACCCCCGCCGCCAGAACTGGCGGGGGGGTAGTATTCCAAGAAGTTTGACACCAAACACGACATGTTTCCGTGCAGCCATCCCAAAGTTAGCATTTAACGCGAGGTTATAATGCGCTTAAGAGTATATGGTCAGGCTGCACTACAAACAGCATCAGAGAAGGGTCTCCGAACGCTGCAGAGGGGCCCTGCTCATGCAGGGGCACCCTCTCACATAGGAACCACGTACTCTGCCTTCAGGATTGATAAGGCCTGCCATAGGAGTGACTTATAGGTTTATATGTGTGTATGTATGTAGTGATATAGGTAGCCTATATCACAGTAAGGGGTGCATGCACCACCTTACCCAGGCTGCAGTAGCAGACCTGTGGTGTCATTTTGGCTGGCCTTCCAGGGGTGGCACAATACATGCTTCAGCCCCTGGCAGGCCTCTGAGGTACCTATGCCCTGGGTACATAGTATACCATATACTAGGGACTTACAAGGGCACTCCAGATTCCAATCAGAGATGTGCCTAAGGCACATGGAAACCATTTTAGAGAGGAAGCAGCTAGGCTGGGGTTCTGATTAGCAGGGCCCCAGCCAGACTAAGGTCGAAAAACAGTGAAGCATCAGCAAAAAGTGGGGGTACCCATGTGAAGCAGATCCTACTCTCCTACACAGATAAGAGGGAATTTTTCTATCTTCTGCAACTGTTCAAGCCTTGGCGTAGTGAAATGGAATTACTTGGAGATTTCGACTGCTATGAAAATTCTTTTAATGCAATTAAAGATAGTATTCAGTGCACAATTTTCCCTACATATCTACAAATATTAAATGATGAGATTGAACAAGAAACTACTATTGCAGCTGAAATAGCTAGACAAAGTTCTCAAGATAGTCAAAGTTCTGGTCCACTGAGTCAAGATCCACTGGGACAACCAATTATCGAAAATGAAGCAGCAATAGCCATGAATGAGGTAGAAACTGCAATGCGTCGAGCACAACAGGATATTATTCAATTGGAAAAGTTAGCAGAACAACTAAATATTTAACAAAAAGAAATATATCTAGAAGTGACACAACAGATACAACATGGTTTGCTGTATGAAAAAAAGAATGCCAATGTTCATCCATTAAACCTATTCTAATGTACATCAGTGGTCAAGCTGGAACAGGAAAAGTTTCTTTATTAAAGTTTTGACCAGTTATCTACACAAAACTACAGAATCACATTTATCTTGTGTTGTAACAGCTCCAACTGTATTAGCAGCACACAACATTAAAGGGATTACTTTACATAGATTACTTATGCTACCAGTTGAACATGATAATAAATTGGAATATCAGAAGCTATCTGGAGAAGCTTGTTATGAAGTGTCAAGAGTACTGAAGAAAATGAAACTTTTAATCATTGATGAGGTGAGCATGGTCTCAAACTTAATGCCTTTGTACACTTGAGAATGCAACAGATTTTTAAATCAGATTACGATGTTCTGTTTGGAGGAAAACATGTAATTGTATTCGGAAATCTACTACAACTAACTCCTGTAAAAGGACAACCTGTTTTTAAAACACTTGTCCATGAAGACACTAGGAAATCTTTGGGAAGTGTTGGAAATGTGAACATTTGGTTACATTTTGAATATAAAGAACTTATTAAGAATATGCGACAAGAAAGTGATGAAGATTATGGAAATATTCTTCAAGACATAAGAATTGGTGTCTTGATCGAAACATGGTAAACAAGCTTTAGAAAGTCGGCTACTAAGGAACTTGTTTACAACTGGAAACACAACGGCTGAAGTAATGTAGAATGAGCTTGGCGAAAAGAAGTCTATAGTTTGCCTAATGCCTATACTGCAAGAGTGTTCTACATTTAATCAAGAACTTTTGAAACTGGAAAAACAACAAATAGTGGAAATTGATGCTATTGATAAAATTGAACACCAGGGTGTGACTATTCTAATTACAGAGAAACTACAGGCTAAATTGCATTATTTGGAAAAGTCTGTATCTAAAACTGCAGGCTTAGAAAAGACTTTACATGTATGTATAAACTGTCTGGTAATGCGTAATTTGAATGTAGAAGAAGGTTTAGTAAATGGAGCAATGGGAAAAGTTGTTGATTTTGTAAAATTTCAGAACAGAGATGGAATAGAATTTTTTATTATAAAATTTGATCAGATTAAAGAGGTAAGACAGATTGGGCGTTGTGTTGTACGTTTTTTGCTTGTAAAAGATTTGTATGTTCGCAGAAAACAGTTTCCTCTGTCTTTAGCATATGCAGTAACTATTCATAAATCTCAAGGTTTAAGTATAGACAGTGCTTTTGTAAATATTGGAAGTACAGTGTTCAAAGAGAAAATGGCATATGTTGCATTGTCTCGAGTAAGAACATTTTCTGGTTTATATTTGATAGATTTCAATGAGAAAAAGGTTAGTGCTGATGCAAATTGTGTAACAGAGTATAATCGTATAAGAAGACTTTATACACCTGATTTAGGTGAATATCCCATATATGAGAAACGTGTAGTGTGCCAAAACAGAAATATGTCAAACATTCATCTGAGGTTCAAAAAAGAAAACAATTGAAGAGAAACTTGAAGGCGTAAAGAAAAAGAAAATCGAAACTGTTGATGACATTGTAGGATACCAGTTGGAAAATAGTTCAGGTATCAACTGTTATGCTAATGTGATTCTGAATGTTGTGTTTTATCTACAAGATCTTTATCATGAAATCATGGGAAATCATGTAAAAAGATTCTGTTCTTTACTACATCATGTATTTCAACAGTTGGTAACTGACAGAAGTAAAATCCATACTGCTTCTGGCATTCGGCATTTTTTAGATATATGTACTGGCTCTTTGACATTTACTCTTAATATGCAACAAGATGCACAAGAATTTCTAATCCTTATGCTTGTGGGTATTAGAACATGAAGGAATACAGATTGAAAACTTATTTGGACTAAGTTACAGATGGGATCATAAATGTGAGGAGTGTTCATTTACTTCTACCACTGAAATACAAACAGAACGATTCATATACTTGATGATACCAGACTGCAAATCAGTACCTTTTAACAAATTGATAAAAACAGCCAATCAGGATATGAAATGTTCGCATTGTAGATCAGAGATGTTGTCTACATTACATATAGAAAGAGTTGGAAAATATCTCATTTTAATGCTACAACGTTGTAGAGCATATGAAAGAAAATTGGACACCAAAATTAAAAATCAGTCAAATATCTATTTCAGGAAGAACTTTTATAGCAGTGGCTATTATTTTCCATGATGGCCCTACTACAACATCTGGACACAATACTGTGTATTTAAAGTGTAATACTGGATGGACACATTGCAATGATGCCCACTTGGAATTCAAACCTAGATTACCTTATGAATTACCAAATTCATATTTGCTATTTCTGCAGCCAAAGTTTTGAGTACATCATTCGGCCTATTGGGAAGATGTGAACAGAAAGTAGACAGGAGTGCAAACTATTAGTATTTATAATTAGTGTTTGGAATAATATTTGCACTAATTGATATTGCATTTGGAAAATTGTGTTTAAAAGGAAATAGTTTATATATTTGTTGTCTATATTGTACCAGATGTAAATGAGAGTCTACATTTTGGCAAAGGTATTTGAGATAAATAATAGAGTTAATATAGATGAAGAAAGTAATTAACAAAGTGTAGATAGGAAAACACATAGCTACACATATTGAAAATGATGCTCTATGCTGATTTGGGTTTTTTTCTACAATCAAGTTTATTGTTTTTTCCCCTGCTGTTCAATGATGATACTACATTGAAATCACTGTGTATGGTGAAGTTAAGTGGAATCTGAAAACAGCAAAAGGGAAACTGAAAATGTTATTTAATTCTAAATTTATGTTGTGTTCTTAAAAATATATTATAATTTCTGTAATATATTACATTAAATACTAGTGTTTCTTCTTCTTTATAGTAGCTACTGGTGAAGTTGGAAAAGAGTTTTAATACTGTTTAGGACAATACTACTCTAAAATACTTCTACTGAATAATGTATCTAAATTACTTGAAAGGTAAGCATACATAATATAATATGCATGATAACGTGAAAAAATGTTTAAAGTTTTTTTATATGTTATTTGTTTCTAATATAAATAATGTTGATCCTTTACTCTATTTGAAAACTATCATCATGTTGCTGATGTAATCAGCCAGGCAGTCATCCTTTCATGCAAACACTACCTATGCTCTCATCTAGTCTCTCTAGCACAACTCTTGCACTAATAGGATATCCCAGGCATTATCCTTGCATTCTTCCTTTCACACAGGCACAACCCATGCACTCATGCCATCGCCCAGGCACTATCCCTGCACTCATGCAATCACCCATGCACTACCCATGTACTCATACAATCACTCAGGCACTACTCTTGCACTCAACCATTCACTCAAGTACTACCCATGCACTCATCCATTCGCTCAGGTACTACCCATGCACTCATCCAATGACCCAGGGATTACTCTTGCAGTCATCCTTTTACTCAAGCA
This sequence comes from Calotriton arnoldi, assembly GCA_963921515.1. Lineage (NCBI taxonomy): Eukaryota > Metazoa > Chordata > Amphibia > Caudata > Salamandridae > Calotriton > Calotriton arnoldi. The sequence goes on along the minus strand of CAWUFW010004332.1, from coordinate 1,226,994 downwards.
CTACCCATGCACTGATCTAAGCACCCAGACATTACTCTTGCACTCATGAAGTCACTCAGGCACTTCCCATGCACTTATCCAATCACCCAGGCAGTACCTCTGCACTCATGCAATCACCCAGGCACTGTCCATGTACTCATGCAATCACTCAGGCACTATTCTTGCACTCAACCATTCACTAAGACACTACCCATCACTCATGCAATCAAGGAGGCACTACCTATATGCACATTTAAATCACTCAGGCATTACCCATGCACTCATGCAATCACCCAGGCACTACTCTTCCACTCAACCATTCACTCAGGCACTACCCATGCACTCATCCATTCACTCAGGCACTACCCATGCACTCATGCAATGACCCAGGCATTACCCTTGCACTCATACTTTCACTCAGGTACTTCTCATACACCCAACCAATCACCCAGGCACCACCCTACACTCATGCAATCACCCAGGCACTACCCATGTACTCATGCAATCACTCAGGCACTACTCTTGCACTCAAACATTCACTCAGGTACTACCCATGCACTCATCCATTCTCTCAGGTACTACCCATGCACTCATCCACTGACCCAGGGATTACTCTTGCAGTCATCCTTTTACTCAGGCACTACCCATTCACTGATCTAAGCACCCAGAATTTACCCTTGCACTCATGAAGTCTCTCAGGCACTACCCATGCACTCATCCAATCACCCAGGCAGTACTCCTGCACATATGCAATCACCGAGGCACTACCCATGCACTCATGCAATCACTCAGATACTACTCTTGCATTCAATCATTCACTCAGGCACTAACCATGCACTCATCCAATGACCCAGGCAGTACTCCTGCACATATGCAATCACCGAGGCACTACCCATGCACTCATGCAATCACTCAGATACTACTCTTGCATTCAATCATTCACTCAGGCACTAACCATGCACTCATCCAGTCACCCATTCAATACCTTTGCACTCATCTGTTTACTCAGGCAGTACTCATGGACTCATCCATTCATTCAGGCACTACCCATGCACTCATCCAATGACCCAGGCACTACAGTTGTACTAATCCAATCACTCAGGCACTATACATGCACTCATCCATTCCCTCAAGCACTACCCATGCACTCATGCATTGACCCAGGCACTACCCCTGCATGCATGCAATCACCCAGGCACTACCCATGTACTCATGCAATCACTCAGGCACTACTCTTGCACTCAACTATTCACTCAGGCACTACCCATGCACTCATCCATTCTCTCAGGCACTACCCATGCACTCATCCAATGACCAGCTATTACTCTTGCAGTCATCCTTTTACTCAGGCACTACCTATGCACTGATCTAAGCACCCAGACATTACCCTTGCACTCATGAAGTTACTCAGGCACTACTTATGCACTCATCCAATCACCCAGACAGTACCTCTGCACTTATGCATTCACCCAGGCACTACCCATGCATTCATGCAATCACTCAGGCACTACTCTTGCACTCAACCATTCACTCAGACACTACCCATGCACTCATCCATTCTCTCAAGCACTACCCATGCACTCATACAATGACCCAGGCATTAGCCTTGAACTCATACTTTCGCTCAGGTACTTCCCATGCACTCATACAATCACCCAGGCATTGCCCCTGCACTCATGCAATCAAACAGGCACTACCTATGCACTCATACAATCAGTCAGGTACTACTCTTGCACTCAACCATTCACTTAGGACTTACCCATGCACTCATCCACTCACTCAGGCACTACCCATGCACTCATGCAATCAAGGAGGCACTACCTATACACACATCCAATCAATCAGGCATTACCTACGCAATCGTGCAGTCATCCAGGCACTACTCTTGCACTCAACCATTCACTCAGGCACTACTCTTGCACTCATCCATTCCCTCAGGTACTACCCATGCACTCATACAATGACCCAGGGATTACTTTTGCAGTCATCCTTGCACTCAGGCACTACCCATGAACTGATCTAAGCACCCAGACATTACTCTTGCACTCATGCAATCACCCAGGCACTGCCCATGTACTCATGCAATCACTCAGGCACTATTCTTGCACTCAACCATTCACTAAGACACTACCCATGCACTCATGCAATCAAGGAGGCACTACCTATATGCACATTTAAATCACTCAGGCATTACCCATGCACTCATGCAATCACCCAGGCACTACTCTTCCACTCAACCATTCACTCAGGCACTACCCATGCACTTATCCAATCACCCAGGCAGTACCCCTGCACTTATGCAATCACCCAGGCACTGCCCATGTACTCATGCAATCACTCAGGAACTATTCTTGCACTCAACCCTTCACTGAGGCACTCCCATGCACTCATGCAATCAAGGAGACACTGCCTATACACACATCTAATCACTCGGGCATTAACCATACATTCATGCAATCACCCAGGCACTACTCTTCCACTCAAACATTCACTCAGGCACTACCCATGCACTTATCCAATCATCCAGGCAGTACCCCTGCACTTATGCAATCACCCAGGCACTACCCATGCACTCATGCAATCACTCAGGTACTTCTCTTGCACGCAACCATTCACTCAGGCACTACCCATGTACTCATCCAATGACCCAGGCGTTAGCCTTGCACTCTTACCTTCACACAGGCACTACCCCTGCACTCATGCAATCACACAGGCACTACCCATGTACTTATGCAATCACTCAGGCACTACTCTTGCACTCAACCATTTACTCAGGCACTACCCATGCACTCATCCATTCTCTCAGGCACTACCTATGCACTCATCCATTGACCCAGGCATTACTCTTACAGATATCCTTTTATGCAGACACTACCCATGCACTGACATAAGCAGCCAGACATTACCCTTGCACTCATGCAATCAAGGAGGCACCACCTATACACACATCCAATCAATAAGGCATTACCAACGCAGTCATGCAATCACCCAGGCACTACTCTTGCACTCAGCCATTCATTCAGGCACTACCCATGCACTCATCCATTCCCTCAAGCACTGCCCATGCACTCATCCATTCACTCAGGCACTACCCAAGCACTCATCCAATCATCCAGGCAATACACCTGCACTCATAGAAAGACTCAGGCAGTACTGTTGCACTCATTCTTTCACCCAGGCAGTACCCATGCATCCATATTTTTTGGGGAGTTTTTCCATTTTTAAAAAGAAAAAAGAAAAGTTAGAGTCCAACTGTGGTGTTTCTTTTAAACAAAGAAACAGAAACAACAAAACTAAAAAAAAGAATAGCACTTATGTGCTCACAGGAGAGCCTTGATGGCATCAATGGAGAGCTCTCCAACACAAAGAGTTGTCAAGCATTTGCGACAATGAATGCCTGCATCAGCCAACTCGGGAACGATTACAGGTTGCGGTGTGGTCAAAACAACCCCTGCAGATGTAGATGGTTGACTTCCATCATCAGTGGCTGCTTGCTCTCTCTTTTGGCGCTCCATCATCTCTCGTGCAAGACAAACAGGGTGGATGGTTCATTGAAGAAGTACCACATGAGTACCTCTTCTCGGAACCTCTGGAGAGGACTTTTTTGCAGGTCACCTTGAGAGCGTTGACTTTTTTTTCATCTTCAGGGACAGTAAAAAAAGCCCACACTATACTTTCCTTTCTTTTCTTTAGTGGCTCCTCCACCTCTACCATCTCCTCCTGCTGCTCCTCTTCTGGAAAAGTTGATGCCTTGTTGTATATTCAAAAATGAGCGACACCAAAGACAGTAAAGAATTAACAGAGCCTACAAAAAAGGTAGTCTTAAAAGCAGACACACCCAAAATGAAAGGACTGGAACGGGTGTTGGTTCCACCCACCAAGAGAATAAAAGCTCTTTAACCAATGAGACCATGAGAAGCTTTCTTTCTATGTCACATGGAGTCGCGTATGGGTTGCGCACCCATCGCTTATGCGTTGCACTCCCGTAAAATGTACTAAATGTAATATAAAACTGTAAATTACTATTAGGATATTGTGTTTCAAAGTATTTCAATGGAAAGTGTTTATGCAAAACAGATATTTAAACTTGAAACATTCATATTTCATACTTTTAAAATTTACGCCGGAGTCGCGACCCCTACGCAATCCCAGAAATACATGCCGGCAGGATTCGCGGCCCCTACGCGTCTGGTGCATCATGGTGCTGCATACATAAAAATGTGTTTTAAACATCTTAAAAATATTGCACAAGAACACTAATAGTAATTTTTTGGATTGATTAATAAACCTCTTTGTTAAAAAAAATATTAATTCAATGTAAGTATGTATTTTAGGGTTACATTCGTGTAAAGGATTCGCACACCCAACACGTAGATCCGCAACCGGTACGCGATACCATCGCGTCCACAAAAATCTATTAAAAAAATTTTAAAACAAATTTATAACTTCTTTATTACTATTTTTATGTACTCAGTAATAAACCTCTACGTCAAAAAAATATATTAATTCATTCTAAATATTTTAGAGTGATATTCATGTAACGGATCCGTGCACCCACCGCGTAGGTTCGCGTACGGTGCGCGACCCTTTTTTGTAAATTAAAAAAAATATATATATATATATAAAGAAGATAGTTATCATAAGAAAAGAACATAACATCTTTCATACTATTAAAAGCAATCATACAAAATTGAATTTAGCAAAAAATAGTAAAAAATATGCTAAAAAATTATATATAAATTTTCTTTTGAATTCAAAATTCTGTTCCATAATATCTCACTGTACAAAATTACAAACAAGAAAACAATGTTAATTCAAATAAATAACACTGTAAATCTTTGATCAGCTATGTTATATATATTTTTAAAAAGTGATTATAATTATTTTAAAAGTTTATAAAAATACATAAAAAAATCATAGAAAAAAAAATAGTTACAAACAGCTTTTCACAAATAAAATGGTTTAAAAAAAAACCTTAGAAATTCACTGAAAAAACACAGGTTTCAGGAAGGTTAAAGTTAGGAAATAGCATTTAAAAAACCTTAGAAATTCACTGAAAAAGCAACAGGTTTCAGGGAATTTAAAGTTAGAAATTAGCATTTAAAAAACCTTCAAAATTCACTGAAAAAAACAGAGGTTTCAGGGGCGTTATAGTTAGGAATTTGCATTTTAAAAAACCTTAGAATTTCACTGAAAAAAACACAGGTTTCAGGGATGTTATAGTTAGGAATTTGCATTTTAAAAAACCTTAGAAATTCACTGAAAAAAACCACAGGTTTCAAGGATGTTATAGTTAGGAATTTGCATTTTCAAAAACCTTAAAAATTCGCTGAAAAAACCACAGGTTTCAGGGATGTTATAGTTAGGCTGACATTTCACTCGTACAAAACCAGAGAAATTCAGACGTTATAGTTAACTATAACTCTCGCCCCCGCAATGCACTGCTGATGACATCACATATTACATCACTCATGACATGGTCAGTGACATCACTGATGACATCTCAAATGACATCACTGATGACATCATCCACTTAATATATGATGCACCTCCTCACACCCTAATATACACTCACTCTAAAATACAGACTACCATTCTTGAAACCATAGACACAACAATACCAGTTTCTCACTGATTCATAGGTCTACACACACATCCACTCACTCACCCATACAGTCACTCATTCCCGCAGTCACTTAACAATACAGGTACTGATATATGCACTCATATACCCATATAGACACTCACACACCGCCACTCACCCATAGAGTTACTCACACACCTAGTCAGTCACCCAAAGAATCAATCACACTGCCATTTACTCACCTATACAGTTATACACACACCACCTCACTTATTCATACAGATACTAACAGATACGTACTCTCATATACAATCACTGACACAAGCACACACTCATCCATACCGCCACTCTCACAATCACTTGCTCTCACATATAGTCACATATCTATTCCAACACTCACATATACTGCCTTTCACATATGTAGTTACTCACACATATAACACTGAGACATCCATTCACTCACCAACACAGCCATACGCACACTCACTCACCCATACAGCCCCTCGCAGACGCACTCATGAACCCGTACACCATCATTGATGTCATCAGTAATGTCACTGACCAAGTCATGAGTGATGTAATATATGACGTCATCAGCAGTGCATTGCGGGGGCGCGTGTTATAGTTAGCTCAGCTAACCATAACATCTGAATTTCTCTGGTTTTATACGAGTGAAATGTCAGCCTAACTATAACGTCCCTGAAACCTGTATTTTTTTCAGTGAAAAAAAATATATATATATATATATTCCAGCTCCAAAGTGTGCACCTCCTCCGTGCACTCACAAACGGGTGCTCTTTTGCGGGTGGTGCGCCCGCTAACATGCACGCATCAAATCTTGCACTATCCTTAGCGCAAAGAACAGAGCACTCACGGGGGCGAGTCCAAATTGTTTATTCACGGACTCTCACTGCACCCAGACGCGTTTCGGCAGTCGCCTTTTTCGATGGTAATCAGGCGCGCCGGAAACGGCCGAAATTTATGCAATAAACTTCCCATGACCCGACATGGATCGACAGTGAGAAGGGACAAACTTTCATGAAATCACAACGCCATCTTGAAACATGCAAAATCCAATATGCGCAATTCATTTCATCAATGTGCACAATATTCATGATTCACATACAATGGTTAAAAATGTAAATGCACAGAGCCTATTTCATATTGCATTATTACGCTCTTACGAAAATTCGTAATGCCACTCAATACATTATGCCCACAGATGGGCCAAAGTGCACATGCTTTCTTTGTGTGTAGAAATCTCTGCATTTAAAAGTTAAGGGTGATTCACATTCGGAATACCTGATGCAAATTTCACCACTATACCTCCCGTCCTGATAGACAATTACCCAGCTACCAGTGATCCGGTATACTCGAAGGAGGTAACATTAAATATCTCGCCCTGTATGGGCACCAAAACTTTAGCATGAAATTTAGCTTGGATTAAAACATGTAAAAATAATTGATCATAAATCTAGTCCCTTATCATCATGATCCATCAACAAATATATGCTTAGCTTGTAATCAATCTACGGGTGCAAACCCCAACACATCTTGAAATTCTATTAGAAACGTTTTTCAGAAAAACCACTCACTTAATCATAACAGTACAGAATGGCAAAATATCTAATCACCTAAGTGTATCGCAAGCTCTTCATTACTGTTCAGGCCCTCAGAATCGGAGGTGACTGATCCCGAGCAGTCTGGGGAAGAAAGCGGGGGCACCTCAAGCACAGCCTCCAATAAATCCCTTTTTCACGGCGAATTTCGTGTTATCCGCCAGTCATGGCAGAAAGGCAACAGAGGGAAACCCCCGGAATCAAAACGCGGAGACCAACAAGAAGAGGGGGACAGTGGCGCAAAAGGACGCAGATCTCTGCCAGTCACCAGAAGCAAGAAAAAACTAAACAAACGACGTTAGCGCGAGCAACAGGAGAAAATCTAACCATCATTAATCTAACACCACGCAAATTGACGCAATGTGAGGAGGAAGTATTGCCTATGCAAAATAGTTAATGTGTCCCTGTAAAATATGGATTTTTACACCATATAACTGCAAAGCAACCCAGACATTGGACAGTTAAGGATAGCTGACTATGCCATAACTTACAACCCTCCATGAAAGCCATAACTTGCACCTCAAATGTAACGCTCAAGACCTCGCCCATGATGTGATGGATAACATAATAAATGAATTTAAGGACATCAGTGAATACATTACATATCATCCTAACATTATCGATTACATCTTTATTGATGCAGTACCAAATACTTGCATATGTGTTGTTATTTTAGTATGTCTGCTGTTAAGTCATAATATTTATTGGTGACAATATTTTTTTTAATAATCTTTTTATCAAACAACTCAACAAAAAGCACAGCAAGACAGGTCAGCAGTTGTATACATATAGGTACAGTAGAGGTACAGATTGTTCCCAATGCACTGTTTAAGAAACAATTTATTTTCATGGTATCTCCCCCTCGACATTTGGTAACTCTTGCATTCTCACATCCCAGTGACGTAGCTCCACCGTAGGGGACAAACATATTTCACTACTGTACACATTCCAGGCAGCCCACTTACGGTCCCATTTTTTAGGGCATCCTCTGTGTTTAAAAACGTCTTTCTCCGCAATCATGGCTCTATCAATATCAGCCACCCATCCTGTGACTGTTGGTTATTCCCCCACTCTCCATTTTTGTGCGATGTTTCACTTTACAAAGGCCCATCCTAGTGAAACCCATGATGTCTCAGTTTGAGTTATATCTGTGGCCTCCCATATGTTTAATAGGCATAATTTCGGTGTGGCATTTAGTTTTTTCCCCCCTGCCTTCTCCATCTGCTCTGTGACTGCTTTCCAGTACGTTTGGGCAACTGAGCATTCCCACATTATGTGAAAGAAAGTTCCCTCCTGGCGACATTGCCTAAGGCAATAAGTGTCGGCCCTCCTGCCTATCTTGACTAGTACTCCCGCGGCAAGGTAGATGCGGTGCAGAGTTTTAAGTTGAACTAGTCTCAGTCTCATGGGGATGGCTATTTCCCTGGGGGAGGCCACGGCGTCTCGCCAATCATCATCCTCTAAATCGTCCAAGTCCGCCTCCCATTGCTGCCGCAGGCTTGTTAACAAGTCAGGTCAGTTATTGATCAGTTTTTTGTACGTTAAGGATATGGTCTTCTTGGTCATGGGGTCTAGTATTAGTCTATCTTCCAAGGGGGATGCTTCAGGAAGTGAGCCGCCCTCCGGTATCGCTGTTTTAAGAGCGTGGCTGATTTGTAGGTATCTGAATGTTTCGGATTGTGCAAGGTCATATTCCTTCTGAAAATTAGGGCCGACAGGGGGCACCCCTGCCGAGTCCCCTGCCCAGCTGAAATTGCCTTGATGTGTGTTGGTTCACCACGATTTGCGCTGTCGGGCTAGTGTATAATAGTTTAATCCATTTGATGAAATTGGGCCCGAAGCCCATTCTTTTGAGGACGGCAAACATATATGCCCACTCAATGGTGTCAAAGGCCATTTTGGCATCGAGGGACAGCAGGGCCACATCTTCCCTTATCATGTACTCCCTACCCAACACCCCGTGCAGGCGTCGTAAATTCAGGGCAGTGTTCCGGCCGGGCATGAAGCCTGACTGGTCCAGGTGTATCAGCCCTGTTATCAGTGGGATGAGTCTATTGGCCAATAATTCTGCGAGTCTTAGCCTCTGCCGTGAGGAGATAAATAGGCCTGTTTGCTTTGCAGTCGTTGGCTGGCTTGCCCTGCTTGTGTATTACCACAATTGTGGCTAACCGGATCTCTTCAGGCAATAGACCTTTCTCGTAACTTTCTAAATACATCTGGCAGAGGTGGGGCGTCAGCTTAGTGGCAGCCGACTTGAAAAACTCAATTGGGAGCCCGTTGGGCCCCATGGCCCTGCCCGAGCGTATGTCTTGAATGGCGTGTTGTATTTCTTCCACTGTGGGTTCCCCTTCGAGGGAGTCTCTCTCTTCTGGTGAGAGGCAGTTAACTTTGATAGTGGAGAGGAGGTCCCGTGCGGCGAGTGGTGTGACTGCCGCCACCTACGTGTATGCCAATTCGAAGTAAGTCGTGAATGTTTCTGCGATATCCCGGGGATCGGTTATGACTTCCCCCTCGGGCCCTTGTAGTTGGTGTACCCACCTTGATGCCTGCTCCCTCCTCTCCAACCAGGCCAATAGTTTGCATGTTCTCTCCCCATGTTCATATATCTTGTGGTGGATTGAATTTTACCTCGCCTTGGCCGCCTCCGTAAGGAGCTGCCTGTAGTCTAGTGTCTTGGCTGCTAGTAATTGCTGAGCAGCGTGGTCGGGGGACTGGGCCAGAGCTTTTTCCCCTATCAGGATCTCTTCTTCAAGTTGGTCTATACGGTTCGTTAATTCTTTTTTGTGTCCTACCATCAGGGCCAGCGCCCTTCCCTTGATGACCACCCCGAATGCCCCCCATAGGGTTTGGGACGAAGTTACCAAACCAACATTTTCCTTAAAATATAGGTCTGAGTCTTTTAATAGTTCCGCCTTGATGTGCGGTATTTTTAATGCCCACGGGTTTATCGCCAGGGTCGTACGTCTAGGTTGGGGACCCACTGTCATTTTAGCCAGAATGGGAGAGTGGTCTGAGATTCCACGTGCCAGGCAGCGGGCTTCACTAAATTCAGGCAAGTCCTCAGCATGTGTGAGCATATAATCAATACGCGATTGACGATTGTAGGCCCCTGAGTGAAAGGTGAATTGTGTGGTCGTGGGGTTAAGCTGTCGCCAAATATCAACCAGGCCGAGAGGAATTCTGCCTGCCTAGACCAAGGGCCAGGATCCCTGCGCGGAGGCAGCCTGTCCAGCAATCCGTCTACCGTGAGATTGAAATCCCCACCTATCGCTAATGTGCCAACTGGGAGATCAAGGATGAATTTACTGAGATCTTGTAGGGTGGACTGTTGCAGTGCCGGGGGAACATATACCGAGAGCACATTCAGGATTCTACCCTCCCAGGAGCCAGATGCCTCGCTTCAATTTGTCCCCGAGTCCATTTACGTTTCACAGTGAGGAACTTCAAGTCTTTACTCAACCCCATCTGCGTGGATGTGTGTGAAAGCCATGTAGGGAGACAGTGATGTAACCATTACCCATGTTTTCCGGTAATATTTCGTTTTACGGGACCTTGAGTTATTTACCAGTATGTACATTTGGACTCTCACGGCTAAATGAAAGCATGTGCATTACCTCCCCTGCCCACTATTGCCAGGACACCGAATGTTCAGGAGTGAGAACCCAGTACCAATGCTGACCATCGAGTAGTGTTTCGTTGCTGTGCTAGACTAAAACAATTAACTAAACTACCACCCCCCCAAAACTCCCTCCACCCCCCTCCCTGCCTCCCTGCATAACGGAATCCAGTGACCCACTTCCCCAACTGTGCAGAGTGCCCGTCGCCCTCCCAACCCTGTATTGGGGGAAATGTAGGCTCAACCCACCCCTCTCATCCCCCTCCCTGACGATCATATATTTGCTGCAGGAACCATTATGTACAGTCAATATATACTCATCGCAGTTCTGGACAATGATCACCAGTCCTTAGTGCAGTTTTTCCTCTCATTCGCCACCTGTGGCAGGACTATGCAGGCCGCCGGTGTATCAGCAATTCCGAGATCACCTCCCGGCCCAGCTCACCCCATCGAGGGTGAGGCGACATAGCTCGTCTATCATGATAATTGTCCGCCACTCAAGTCTTGCTTCAAGCTCTTAGGGTGAGTTCACAAACCCCCGTCGCATGCTGATCCCTATCGTCTTGGGTGGATTCTTGCCTCTTTTGCGCCTTCACCACCCATCAGTCTTGTCGGTCCGGGTGTCCTCTATCCCCGACTCTCCGCCAGCCATCAAGCCAGTCCATCACCCCCGCAGGGTCCGTGAAAAAACAGCCTTTGCCCTCCGCCTCCACACGTAGTTTTGCAGGAAACAGCATGGCATATTTAGGCTTTCTATTTTTAGTCAATTCTGGTGGGGTTTTTTCAGTGATTTCAATGCCTTAAAAAAACAGTGGTTATCAGTGGTTACACATTTTTGCGCCATTAAAAACAACAAAAACAGTGTTTTTCCGGTGTTTATGGAACGTTTTACTTTTATTATAGCTAGCTTTCTGCACTGATAGTGCATGGTATATAGACAGTGTACGTACAGTGTATATGAGGTCCAAATAAATTTTTACAAATCAAACTTATTGTAGTAGACCATACAATACTTCTTCAGTGAGTCGTTGGTCATGCGTGCTCGCTCTTTCCTTCCAATGTAAACTTATATCTGTGTAAAGGCCCTCTAAAACATTGGCACTTGAGATGGGTAACGCCAAAACAGTCAGTACACAATTTGGTAACTCTGGCCACTGACATAGCTTTCAATGGCAATACTGGTGCACCTGAATATTGCGATTCTCTCAGACAGGTTCTGCAACATATACGTGGAACTGGGCGCAATGTTTTGCATGCTGGTGCACTTAGAAACAGGTTGGCAAAAATGCAGTGAAAGGAAAAAACACTGTAGACTGCATTGACTGCTCCGTGACAAAGCTGCAAAAACACAACCCACACGGTGTCATTCTTCGTGACCGTCCTTGCTTACTGTTGAGAAAATAATGGGAAAGACAACAGTTTCACAGTCTTCATGATTTTACCTCAGCTTGTTTTAGTTCATAGCCAAATAAAAGTTCCACAATGGAATGTGACTTTATATGACGAACTGCAATTACTATATATATATATATATATATATATATATATATATATATCCAACAAAAGAGAGTTGTCCCCTCAAAAGAAGCCAACACACTGGTAGGTATATTTTAGCGTTTATTGCATGTAAGGCACAGCAAAGTTGATGCGACATCACCTCCATCATCAGAATGCCGACGCGTTTCGTGCTTCCATAGCACTTTTTCATAGGCAGGAACAGGGGGCAAACGACGAGCAGAGAAGCACCTGATTTTTATCCCAAGACCCGCCCCAGTGGGCGTCGACAGCTGCGCTGCCCGACGGTCTCTGTAGTGCTAATGTGTTACTGCAGTGAGTTGCTCAGCGTAGCCCAAATTAAAGTTCTTTAAAACACCCCAGTGGGTTAGGAAAATGTCCCCTTCATACTCCGCTCACCATTCACCTTACAGCACGCACCTCCAGTCCACATGCTGCTGCACGCTGAATAGCGTAAAACAATGGTCTGCTTCCGTGCGGCGGGGCTTCTCTCACGGCAGGACTGGCCGTTTAAATCCAACAAAGAGAGTTGTCCCCTCAAAGAAGCCAACACACAGGTAGGTATGCCTTACATGCAATAAACGCTAAAGGATACCTACCAGTGTGTTGGCTTCTTTGAGGGGACAACTCTCTTTGTTGGATTTAAAGCGGCCAGTCCTACCGTGAGAGAGCCCCGCCGCACGGAAGCGGACCATTGTTCTACGCTTATTCAGCGTGCAGCAGCATGTGGACTGGAGGTGCGTGCTGTAAGGTGAATGGTGCAGCGAGTATGAAGGGGACATTTTCCTAACCCACTGGGGTGTTTTAAAGAACTTTAATTTGGGCTACGCTGAGCAACTCACTGCAGTAACACATTAGCACTACAGAGACCGTCGGCAGCGCAGCTGTCGACGCCCACTGGGGCGGGTCTTGGGATAAAAATCAGGTGCTTCTCTGCTCGTCGTTGCCCTGTTCCTGCCTATGAAAAAGTGCTATGGAAGCACGAAACGCGTCGGCATTCTGATGATGGAGGTGATGTCGCATCAACTTTGCTGTGCCTTACATGCAATAAACGCTAAAGATACCTACCAGTGTGTTGGCTTCTTTGAGGGGACAACTCTCTTTGTTGGATTTAAAACAGCCAGTCCTGCCGTGAGAGAAGCCCCGCCGCACGGAAGCGGACCATTGTTCTACGCTATTCAGCGTGCAGCAGCATGTGGACTGGAGGTGCGTGCTGTAAGGGGAATGGTGCAGCGGAATATGAAGGGGACATTTTCCTAACCCACTGGGGTGTTTTAAAGAACTTTAATTTGGGCTACGCTGAGCAACTCACTGCAGTAACACATTAGCACTAAAGAGACCGTCGGGCAGCGCAGCTGTCGACGCCCACTGGGGCGGGTCTTGGGATAAAAATCAGGTGCTTCTCTGCTCGTCGTTTGCCCCCTGTTCCTGCCTATGAAAAAGTGCTATGGAAGCACGAAACGCGTCGGCATTCTGATGATGCAGGTGATGTCGCATCAACTTTGCTGTGCCTTACATGCAATAAACGCTAAAGGATACCTACCAGTGTGTTGGCTTCTTTTGAGGGGACAACTCTCTTTTGTTGGATTTAAAACGGCCAGTCCTGCCGTGAGAAAAGCCCCGCCGCACGGAAGCGGACCATTGTTCTACGCTATTCAGCGTGCAGCAGCATGTGGACTGGAGGTGCGTGCTGTAAGGTGAATGGTGCAGCGGAGTATGAAGGGGACATTTTCCTAACCCACTGGGGTGTTTTAAAGAACTTTAATTTGGGCTACGCTGAGCAACTCACTGCAGTAACACATTAGCACTACAGAGACCGTCGGGCAGCGCAGCTGTCGACGCCCACTGGGGCGGGTCTTGGGATAAAAATCAGGTGCTTCTCTGCTCGTCGTTTGCCCCCTGTTCCTGCCTATGAAAAAGTGCTATGGAAGCACGAAACGCATCGGCATTCTGATGATGGAGGTGATGTCGCATCAACTTTGCTGTGCCTTACATGCAATAAACGCTAAAGGATACCTACCAGTGTGTTGGCTTCTTTTGAGGGGACAACTCTCTTTTGTTGGATAGATATATATATATATATATATATATATATATATATATATATATATATATATATATTATCTACTGGCGGTCGCCAGTAGATAGTTATAGTTACAACCTATTATCCATAGGAAATCCACGACATTCTATTTGAAATAACTCTCTTGCCGGTTGACGTATCTTCGCAAAATTTTCAAACTTTGTGGCCCGCTCCGGTCCGCTCCTACCCTGAAAGTCTCGGGGGATTCGTCAAGCGGGGGCCGAGAAAAAGGGGGCCCAAAACGCGTTTTCCCCATGCAATTTTCCATAGGAAACTTTAGACACGGCTACAGCCCGAACTGCTGAACGGAATTACACCAAATTTGGCAAAGAGGTAGTTCTTGGTTCAGAAAGAACCCTTTTTGTTAAATGGTGTAAATCCGTTCAGTAGTTGCTGAGAAAATCAAAAGTAAAAAGATAGTGATATCTATGGCCGTGTAGGGTCCGCGTACCCTCCCGATCACGAGCTGCATGTTAATTGGCTGTCAGCTGGCTGTCAACATTCCGATTCAGGAAATGTTGGCAGCCATTTTGTCCCTCGGTAGAACCGAGGGACAGAAACAAGTGCGCAAAGCGCACAACGGCGGCAGGGAAGAACCACCCTGACCCCCTAGGTTTGCTCAGGGGGTCCCACAAGGACCCCCGGGGCAAAAACAAAACATTTTTTTTAAAAATCGGCAGGATGCGCTCAGGGTGCGCGAATCCTGCCGGAAAAAAAAAATCGAAGCGCGGTCTCCCGCGTTTCGATTGTATTTTGCCCCCGGGTGGCCCAAGTCCCGGGGGCATGGTGGGGGGTTAATTTTATGTGTGGGGGCCTCAAAGGGCCTCCAAGCCCGGGGACCGCCACCCCCCGGGGCTTTTTTGAAAATGTTGCGGGAGGGCTCTGAGCCCTCCCGCAGCCCCGGGACCACCACCTCCCCGGGCTTTTTTTTAAAAATTGAACAACCTGTGTGGGGGGCTCCAGCCCCCACACGCCCGGGACCGCCACCTCCCGGGGCACTAACAAATTAAAATGGGGGTCCGTTTTGGACCCCGAAGCCCGGGGACCACCACCTCCCGGGGCTGTGCTGATGTAGGAGGGGGCCGCCCGGCCCCCTCCTGGAGCCCTTGATGGCCCTGGGGACCACCACCCCCAGGGCCGGCTCCTGCAGTGTCCCGGGGTGCCTACCCCGGGACACTGCTGTTTGCAATGACAGGACGGGAGCCTCGCGGCTCCCGTCCTGTCATTGCAAACTGCTTTGGATATTGGAAGAGAGAGCAGGAAACCTGCTCTCTCTTCCAATATCCAAAGCACATTGCTTTCCACATGGGGAGCTGCATCTTAGCAGCTCCCCATGTGGAAAGAATGCCGGCTCCCAAGGGATGCGGGGAGCCGGCGGGACTGTGGGGGATTGGGGACCCCCCACAGTCCCCAACGAGAGGGCCAGCCCCGGGGGATGGGGTCCCGGGGCAAGTAGTGGACCGGGAGGGGGCCACGCGGCCCCCTCCCCAAAGTTTTCAAAAATTTAAAAAAAAAAAAAAAAGGGTATGGCCGGCCCCGGGGGATGGGGTCCCCGGGGCCTTAAAATGGCCAGAGGAGGGGGCCACGCAGCCCCCTCAAAATAATAAAAATAAATATAGAGGCCATGTCCCGGGGGATGGGGTCCCCGGGGCCAATACAGGCCCAGGGAAGGGGGCCACACGGCCCCCTTCCCGTTTTTTATTTTGTAATTTAAAAAAAGGGGGTAAGGCCCTGGGGGATGGGGTCCACAGGGCCCAAAAACAGAAAAAAGGAAGGGGGGCCACACAGCCCCCCTTCAGGGGACAAAACATTTTTTTGTTTTTTTAAACGATCGGGCCCGCAGGCCCCGCCCCTTCCTTCACCACTCTGCAAACGCGCCCCTGGCGCGTTTGCAGAGGGGAACGAATTCCCCTTGAATACTGGGGGTCCCTGGGGGCCAACTAGCCCACCAGGAACCTCCAGTATGCGCCAGGGGGCTGCCTTGCAGAGAGGTGTACAGAGGCCACGCCACTTTTACACCTCTCTGCAACGCAGCTCTGTGGCGCTTTTGGAGGTATATGGTGGGCTAGTTGGACTCCGGGGACCCTCAGGATTCAAGGGGACTTAATCCCCCAACTTAAAACGCGCCACGGGGCGCGTTTGCACAGTGGTGAAGGGAGGGGCGGGGCTTCAGGTGACATGTGTGCAAACAGGCCCTGTGGCGCGTTTTAAGATGGGGAATTAAATCCCCTTCAATCCTGAGGGTCCCTGAGGGCCAACTAGCCCAACAGGTACATCCAGAAAGCGCCACAGAGCTGCGTTGCAGAGAGGTGTAAAACGGGGTGTGGCCTCTCTACACGTCTCTGCAACGCAGCCCCTGGCGCATATTGGAGGTTCCTGGTGGGCTAGTTGGCCCCTAGGGACCCTCAGGATTCAAGGGGACTTAATCCCCCAACTTAAAACGCGCCACGGGGCGCGTTTGCACAGATGTCACCTCAGGCCCCGCCCCCTCCCTTCACCATTGTGCAAATATTCTTCTAAAATCATCCGAAATACGAATTCCGATTTACTCACCTGTTATAAGGAGAGACCTCAGTGCTGCATCTTTCAGCCCAGTACTGGTCCTGAAAAGTAATTTTAACCGTACTTACCAGTAACTTGAATTTCCTTCCATAGGATATCATTGCCTGCTTTTTGCTGAAAAAGTTTCTAAGTGTTGATTTTTGAAACATACAAATATTCCTCTAAAATCAGCCGAAATACGAATTCCGATTTACTCACCTGTTATAAGGAGAGACCTCAGTGCTGTATCTTTCAGCCCAGTACTGGTCCTGAAAAGTAATTTTAACCGTACTTACCAGTAACTTGAATTTCCTTCCATAGGCTAACATTGACTGGTTTCACTTGGAAATTCTTCTAAGTGTGGAGTTTTGGAACTTTAAAATATTCCTCTAAAATCAGCCGAAATACGAATTCCGATTTACTCACCTGTTATCAGGAGAGACCTCAGTGCTGCATCTTTCAGCCCAGTACTGATCCTCAAAAGTAATTTTAACCGTACTTACCAGTAACTTGAATTTCCTTCCATAGGATATCATTGCCTGCTTTTTGCTGAAAAAGTTTCTAAGTGTTGATTTTTGAAACATACAAATATTCCTCTAAAATCAGCCGAAATCCGAATTCTGATTTACTCACCTGTTATCAGGAGAGACCTCAGTGCTGCATCTTTCAGCCCAGTACTGGTCCTGAAAAGTAATTTTAACCGTACTTACCGGTAACTTGAATTTCCTTCATAGGCTAACATTGACTGGTTTCACTTGGAAATTCTTCTAAGTGTGGAGTTTTGGAACTTTATAATATTCCTCTAAAATCAACCAAAGTACGAATTCCAATTTACTCACCTGTTATCAGGAGAGAACCCAGTGCTGCATCTTTTAGCCCAGCACTGACCCTGAAAAGTAATTTTAACCGTACTTACCAGTAACTTGAATTTCCTTCCATAGGCTAACATTGACTGGTTTCACTTGGAAATTCTTCTAAGTGTGGAGTTTTGGAACTTTAAAATATTCCTCTAAAATCAGCCGAAATACGAATTCCGATTTACTCACCTGTTATCAGGAGAGACCTCAGTGCTGCATCTTTCAGCCCAGTACTGATCCTCAAAAGTAATTTTAACCGTACTTACCAGTAACTTGAATTTCCTTCCATAGGATATCATTGCCTGCTTTTTGCTGAAAAAGTTTCTAAGTGTTGATTTTTGAAACATACAAATATTCCTCTAAAATCAGCCGAAATCCGAATTCTGATTTACTCACCTGTTATCAGGAGAGACCTCAGTGCTGCATCTTTCAGCCCAGTACTGGTCCTGAAAAGTAATTTTAACCGTACTTACCGGTAACTTGAATTTCCTTCATAGGCTAACATTGACTGGTTTCACTTGGAAATTCTTCTAAGTGTGGAGTTTTGGAACTTTATAATATTCCTCTAAAATCAACCAAAGTACGAATTCCAATTTACTCACCTGTTATCAGGAGAGAACCCAGTGCTGCATCTTTTAGCCCAGCACTGACCCTGAAAAGTAATTTTAACCGTACTTACCAGTAACTTATATTTTCTTCCATAGGAATCCATTGTCTGCTTTTCAGCAGAAAAGTTTCAAAGTGTCGATTTTCACAAACTACAAATATTCCTAAAAATCGCCTGTATGACTTAAACGCATTCTTTCAACTGTTTACAGGAGATGCACCAGTGCTGGATCCAGGATCCAACACTGAGTAAGAAAAAGTAACGATAACAGTTTTTACCTTCTAAGTGAATTTCCTTCCATAGGATAACATTGGTGATTCTATGAGAAAAAGTTTCTAAGTGTCAACTTTTAAAGTACAATAATATTCCTTAAAAATCACGACTGTAACCAAAACGCTTTTACTCAACTGTTTACAGGAGATGTGCCAGGACTGAATCTAGGATCCAGTCCTGTGGTTAGAAAAGTAATCCATAAAGTAACTAATTGCATTTAACTAGAAATTCACATTGAGCTGAATGTTGCATTGTGTTTGAAAATGTGTTGCCCATTGCAACAACTGTAACTACTGTACTTAAAAGTCTATTGCCTATGTGCAAAGTATTTAAACTAAAGTAATTCATTCTGAGAAAGTATTTTTGTAATGTAATGTATAATGTAATTACAATGTAATTTAAAAAATAAAATATGTAAAAAAATTGTTTCTAAAAATGGAGTAAATTAGTATTAAAAAAATTTATATAACAATTAATACATTTAAAAATTGTCATTTACAAAACCTTTGAAATTCACTGAAAAAACCGTAGGTTTCAGACATGTTATAGTTACAAATTAGCATTTAAAAAACCTTTGAAATTCACTGAAAAAACCATAGGTTTCAGGGACGTTATAGTTACAAATTAGCATTTAAAAAACCTTTGAAATTCACTGAAAAAACCATAGGTTTTAGGGACAGTTATAGTTAGTTGGACATTGCACTCGTACAAAACCCGTGAAATTCCCCCGTTATAGTTAGTCCAGCTAACTATAACTCGCGCCCGCAATGCACTGCTGATGACGTCACATATTACATCACTCATGACATGGTCAGTGACATCACTGATTACATCACTGATGACATCTCAAATGACATCACTGATGACATCACTGGTGACATCATCCATGTGATAATTTCATGCATCTTCTCACACCCTAATATAACCTTTGATACAACCACTCTAAATTACAGACTGCCATTCGCAAAACCATAGACACTCCAACACCAATAACTACATACCCACTCACTGATTCTTAGGTCTACGCACACATCAACTCACTCACCCGTACAGTCACTCATACTTACGGTCACTCAGTACAGGGCTATCATATGCACTCATACTCCTATATAGACACTCAAACACCACCACTCATCCATAGAGGTACTCACACACCTAGTCAGTCATGCAAATAATTAAACACACTACCATTTACTCACCTATACAGTTATACACATACCAGCTCACTTACTCATACAAATACTAGCACATTCTTACGCTCTTATACAATCACTGATACAAGCACACACTCATCCATACAGCCACTATCACAATCACTCACTCTCGCTTATAGCTATTTATATACTCCAACACACATATATACTGCCTTTCACATATGTAGTTACTCACACATGTACCACTGGGACATACATTCACTCACTAACACACTCTTACACACACTTACCTACCCATACAGTCTATCACAGATGCACTCTTGAAACCATCCACCCAGTGAATCACCCACTCACACATTTATGCACAGAGTCGCACACACCCCTCCCACACAAACACTCAGGCACCCATACAGATACTCACACAAGCATTCATTAACTCATATAGACACTCATGTAGCTATTCACAAACACATGCAGCCACTTACACAGCAACAGACAGACGGATACTGACATTCACCCAGTTTAGTCACTAACCCATGCATTCAGTAAGATACGTTAAATCACTCACTTATGCAGTCAGTCACGCACCTACTAAATCATCCATACAGACACTTACACACCCACTCATTCTTCAATACGTCTTTTCCTATATATATTAAAAATATTTAAACTTTACAGAAACACACAGTCACTGGATGATGTCAACAGTGATGTCATTTGAGATGTCATCAGTGATGTCATCAGTGATGTCACTGACCATGTCATGAGTGATGTAATATGTGACGTCATCAGCAGTGCATTGCGGGGCGCGAGTTATAGTTAGCTGGACTAACTATAACGGGGAATTTCACGGGTTTTGTACGAGTGCAATGTCCAACTAACTATAACTGTCCCTAAAACCTATGGTTTTTTCAGTGAATATATATATATATATATATATATATATATATATATATATCTGCCAAATCCTCTTTCCAGAAGAAAACGGACCGCACTCATGCAGGTTTTGCGATTTTTATTTTTCTATCTCCTCCATTAGATGTTCATATTTGGATACAGGTGAAACAAAAGATCTACGCGTTTCGGTATTACAAATACCTTGCTCACGATCAACAGGTTGCTTGTGATTCATGCACTTATATGTTTGAATTTCTATGACATCATTTCCTGCTCATTGCAGCAAGCACCCCTGTGAATTGTGGGAGATGTAGTTTTTAATTTTAAACAAACGGTTTCAAAAAAGTTTTACTTTTCTCTGCTCAATTAATGAAATTATAATTCAATATTGGAGTCACTGATATACCCGATATATTTTAAAATACACGGCATTTACATCATTTGGTTTTTATATTTTGCCTTTTTGCCAGTCTATCCCTCTAGTGGGAAAAGTCTCAATAAATGATTTATTGTTTCCTTCATTTTCAGCCAGTTTCGCCAATATTGAACCTCTTATATTTCTTTTCCTTTTTTCCTAATTTTTTATTTTTTTATTTTATTTCCTTTATCTTTAGTGTTCATTATTTCCCTTTTACTTTTTTCATTCTTCTTTATCCTTAAGAGAAGCTGTTACTCATGAGTCTATAAATGTATATATAGTTCTTCCGACTGATTCAGGCCATAAGGCGTCAAAGTACGATGTTTCAGGATATGTTTTGATTCTTTCTGTCGCAAAATCTTTTCGCGATTTCCCCCTCGGTCATTCTTTGGTACAGTTTCAATCCCATAGAATTTCAGCTGTTTCCAGTCACTTTGATGATGGGATTCCATATGTTTGGCCATTGCATTTGTTTTGTCCTTATTCGTGGTGGCTCTTACATGTTCCATTATGCGTTTTTAATTCACAAATGGTGCTTCCAATATATTTTAAAGGACATGGGCACTCCATTACATACACTGTATATTGTGTTTTGCACGTGATCAGTTCTCTGATTTCCCATGTTTTATTATTTGCCATTTTGATTTCCTTCATTGGTTTCGCAATTTGACACATTTTGCAAGAGTGACATTTTACAAAACCTTTTGTTTTTATCCAAGACGATTCCTTTCTTTTCCCTTGTAATGACTGTGGATTAAATGGTCTTTCAAGTTTTTTGCTCGGCGATATACAATAGTGGGGTGCTTTCCAACTATTTCTTTTACCGTTGTATCCAACTGCAGAATTTTCCAATTTTTTTGCAGAATTTTTGAAATGTCCTTACTTTCTTGGGAATAATCAATTATCAATCTGATTGGTTCTTTCTTTCCTGTTTGTTCTTTTGTTTTTGGAATAAGACACTCTTCCCTGGTTTTTTGATTCGTTCTTTCCCAACATCCTTTTATTACTCCTGGATTGTATTTCCTTCTTTTGAATCTTGCAGTTGTGTCCATACTGTGTTTTTGCCATTCACTTTCTTCACTGCAGATTCTTCGAAGCCTTAAAAACTCTCCATAAGGGATGCTGGAAATTAAAGATTGTTGGTGGAAGCTTGTTGCCTCTAAAGTGGCATTTGTTGCTGTACTTTTTCGATGTAACGTTGTATGTATTTGATTTGTCTTTATATAGATTTCGGTATCTAAAAACACAATTCGCTCACTACTAATTTCATAAGTGAATTTCAAGTTGGTCTCATTGTTGTTAATTATTTCAAAATATTGCTGAAATTCAGACACTGTACCGTCCCAGATGATAAACAAATCATCTGTAAATCTGATCCAGCTGATAATTTTGACTAATGCTGAATCATTTTCTGCTTTCCATGCCACCGCCTTCTCCCACCAACCCATTGCCAGGCAGGCGTAGCTGGGACTGAATGAAAAGCCCATTGCAGTCCCACTGTTCTGTCGATATATTTCTTCTCCAAACACGAAGATGTTTTTCGTGAGACAGGTTGAAATCATCTCTAGAAGCATCTGATTATGATCACTATAATTCATGCTCCTATCTTGCAAAAAGAATTCACATGCTTTTAATCCCATGTTGTTTTCTATATTCGTGTATAACGAAATAACATCCATTGTTATTAGATGATATGTATCTTGCCATGGGGTGTTCTGTAGTATTCTTAGGAGATCACTCGTGTCCTTTATGTAAGAACTCAATTGGGTCACATATGGCATCAGAAAGTGATCAATATAATTTGCTATGGGTTCCAATAATGACCCCTTTGCAGAGAGAATTGGTCTTCCCGGTGGTTTTCTCTGATCTTTATGTAACTTGGGAAGAAAGTAAATTGTTGCTGTTACCGGATGGGTCACTGTTAAGTATTTTAGTTCTTCCTCATTTATTAGATTCTTTATTTGCCATTGTCGCAGTTGGTCATCCAATTTTCTTTTGATATCCATTGTTGGGTTACTCTTGATCTTTTCATAATATTTTGTCTCTCTCAATTGTCGATGCGCCTCCGTTACATACGCTTGTCTTTCCCAGATCACTATATTTCCGCCCTTGTCTGCCATTTTTATTTCTATTTCCATATCTGATGTTAAGTTTTTCAAGGCTGCCCGCTCTTCTTTGGATAAGTTATCTCTATATTTAGGGCTTTTCAATTTATAGAGATCTTGGGTTACTGCTTCTTGAAATAAATCAATTTTGTTGCCCGGCAACAATTGAGGGTAAAATTTTGATTTCGGAGTCTTTCCACTTATGCCTGCTCCTCTTTGTGGAACTGCCATTTGGAGGGAAGTATCTTCTTCCTCCACCGCATCCAAGTTCAATAGGGTCAGGAAAGCATCTGAGTCCCTCACCGCTAAATCTGATGCAGATGTTTCTGTTATATGTACATCTTTAGCGGCGTGGTTCAGCCGCGGGAGCTCGCACCCAAACTGAGCGTTACTGTGTCTGGCGAAAGGATGAACCAAACTGGGACAATATATATATATATATATATATGTATTCCTCATGTCTGCCCTCCTCCTATCTGTGCTGCTGTCAGACAACAACATAAATTATTTATGTATTTAATGGAAAAGGCGGTGGGGCAGGAGCAATTGCATGGGCTACCTCCCTAGTGTAAAGCGACTTCTCCCAGGGATTTGAGGGGGGAGCAGGCTGTCTGATTCGAGTTTGGGGTTTAAGCTTCGTTCGGGCGGTGTGATTA
Source organism: Calotriton arnoldi (assembly GCA_963921515.1). Classification (NCBI taxonomy): domain Eukaryota; kingdom Metazoa; phylum Chordata; class Amphibia; order Caudata; family Salamandridae; genus Calotriton; species Calotriton arnoldi. The sequence goes on along the minus strand of CAWUFW010004332.1, from coordinate 1,203,090 downwards.
ACAGTATGTACTCCGTGCCGTGAGCCGGCTGTTTTTACTATTGATTTCCCTGAAAGTTCCACACGCATTGAATGCAGCGAACACACACAAATGCAGTCTACCTGGCAAAACACTGGGGAATCTAGATGCCCGCCTGTATGGTGGGGAGGTTTGCAAGCAAATAGTCTAGAAAGGGTTATTTTGGGGATCATAGTAATAGAAAGGGGTTTGGGATGAGTCAGAGAGTGGAGGTAGAGGATATATTGAGAAAGGTATAATGTGAGAAATAGGGTAGTGCATTGAAGAGAGTGGTAGAATGAGGTATGGGATGAGTCAGAGGGGAGGTAGAGGATATAGGTATAGATGCTGAATTAGGAGTAAAGAAATAAATGTAAAAAACATACGTACACGGAAGAGATATATATATATTTATATATATTTATTATATATGGAAGGTAATATATCTTCTTTGTCGTTTGTTCACTGGGCTCTGTAGGGCACAGAGAGGCTGGGGCTACAAGATTAAGCGTACTATCTAGTTTAGAAATTAGTGTGGGTGCAGAACTGACTGTGCAGAAAATCACCCAGTTACTGAGGTCAAAATGTCTCTCACTGTGAGCAGCAATGCCAACTCAGTACCAAGTATGGAAGCAAAGACTCAGTAATGCTGCAGATGCACCAATGATTGACAGTCGGCATCTGCTAAAACAGGAGTGTCTAACATAGGTTGAGTAGGCCCAAATCACAGTCCGATCTTTAGCACATCCACATAAAGTTACATAGAATAAATTAAACATGTAGGGACATTCTAGGAAGAATTAGATTTTGATTTGGAAATACAGACAATATAGGTGGCTAATCACTCCACATTCCACTACATTGCGAAGTGAAAATTCAAAGGAATCAAAGTTAAAAAAACATCCAGATAACAACCAAAATATAATCACCTTAATTTCTTGGTAATATATAGAACACACGTTATCTGACATAGTGGAGTTTAGCCCTGAGGGGGAGGGAGCAGGATTTGAAAATCAGAAGAGGTATAGCACGCACTGCGCAGTTTAAAGTTAAGACTGCACATTATAGTCAGAAGGAGGACTGGTTCCAATTTACCATAAAAATCTCAAAACTGGTTATCTTGGCATTAAGAATTTGAACAAAAAAATGCACATATGGGCAGCTGCGTGGATAACAATTGGGGAGGAATGCTCCAAAAGGGGCTGGAGATCGCTCTGGGCGAAGAGTCAGACAGTAGCTCTTCTCCCCAGATAAAAAGGGTCCCCTCTAGAACTCAGTACACAAACAGCTCGAAGCACCAGCCGGAGCTCCCGCATGCAGACCACCTGTGCACCCCAGCCCAGGCTGCATTGATTATCAAGCAACAGCCTTGTTTGTGGCCTTTTGAGGGTTGGAACGCATACCAAGAGTACTGCATCCTCAAATAGCATGGCAATTTCCCTCAGCAGTGGCATTATCAGTTTTACCTCTGCAGTGCCTGTGGCATGGCCTGTTTTAGACCGGTTGAGACCTGTGCAGTGCCCCAAGCCCCCTTCGCCAACCCCAAGCCCCCTTCCCCAACCCCATGTGCTTGTAATTATACGGTCAGCTCTGTGCAGATCCCTAAAGTGGAGCATGAATAACAATACAGCTAACCTGCTGGGTCTAAACTGCTGCTCTCCAAACGCAGCACCTTTAAACTATTGTACAACACTTTCACTTCGTGAAATCCAGCCATTGATGTGTGGAGCTTAGCTGGCAGTTGGGAGCAGATGCGCAACTAGAGCAACATTCCAGGGGGGCTACTAAAAATTTGGGGGGGGGGGCTAATTCTTCCAGCAATAGGCAGGGTGGGGATGAAGTGGTGAAAAAACAACAAAGCCTCGTTAACACCTAAATGGTCTTTTAAAGACCTGTGAAGTACTCGGGTCCAGCTGCGAAAGCAATGTGGCACACAGTTAGATAAACACTCAAGACTGTTTGGGAGGTGGTGTGAATGGTAGACGGGACGGGGGGAGGGGTATGCACCTTTACTGCCTTCTTTCTGAGAGTCTGTGTACTGCCGAATTCAGAAAATATTGGGGGATATTCTCAAGAACGTGCGATAATCATCGCCAAAATAGGTTAACGCAATTTCTCATATCGCGCCCATCGCGGGAAAATAACGCTGTGTTAACGTTGTATTCTCAACACGGCGGTACATGCAATAGTTTCCCGATAACGCGTCAAATGTCTGCGATAAAATTACCGGGACGGCGATAAAGCCGAACGTGAAAAAAGTGGCGATGGGCCCAACCGCGATAAAAAAATCAGCGATAAGCTGCGCCAGGCCTGCAGTTCACACACGTCAGGCAGGAAAAATCACTATAAAAGCAGACAAAAAAGACACAAACAAAACCAAAACAACTGCGAAGCACAATGGAGGTAGCCGGAGCAAGTACAGAGGACAACCAGAACCCCACAAGCCCCACGGAGGACCAGCCTGGGACCTCAGGGGCAGGGAAGGGCAAGGAGAAGAAGAAGAGGAAGACGCGGTTCAGTCCGCAGGAAAACAGGATCCTGATAACAGAGGTGATAGAACACCATCAACAACTGTTTGTCACCTCCACTGTGTCATTGGCAACAAAAAATGGAAAATGGCAGTCCATCGTGGACAAGGTGAATGCAGTCGGAGTGCTGAGGAGGACAATGGAAGAGGTCAAGAGGCGCTGGAATGATGTGAAGCGCAAAACCAAGCAGAAACTCGGCAACAACCAGAAGGCAGCAATGCAGACTGGAGGTGGGAGTCCAGCGCCACAGGAGGAGCTGGATGAGATGGAGGAAATGGTGTCCACAGTCATCAGTGTGGAGACGGTGGCAGGAGTTGGGGGACCGGACACTGCTCAACATGACCTGACACAACAGCAACAGGGTGAGTAACGACCAGGGACTGGGGGACGGGGGGAGATGGGCACAATGGCACACATGCACAATTAAGTATAGCACAGTGCACACCCACAATGACTCTGGATCATGTCCCTGATCCCCTTGGCACACTGGATCACACCTAGAAACAGCAAGTAGGCCCCCGTCGACTATGTGCCCAGAGGGGGCCCTTCCCACACATCACCAATC